>OY101442.1:95931573-96531573 GCA_956483585.1 Gymnocheta viridis | reverse complement strand
AAATTCAAGATTTTTGCATGCTTATCTTCACATTCTTTTTTTTTGTATACAAATTTTTGCTCTCACCACCATGAAAGAAAAGAAAAGTAAAAGAAAACTAAAAGGAAATCAGCCATTTTCAGGTTGACAGTTACGAATAACAAAACAAAAGAGAATTTCAAAGTACATGAAATAGTGTACCCCTTCCCAATCTTCTCTCACCGTACACCCACAAACTAACACCTTCAGAAAGAAAAATTTCATAGTGTGAACTGTGACTATTGCTGATTTTTATTTGTAGAGAGAGAAACATATTTACTCAGAGGGCAAATAACGGCATTCGATATCGAAAGAAATTTCCATACAAATTCAAAAAATTTTGTATGGGACTTCGTTCGATATCGAATGCCGCAGTTTGGTTATAACGAACTTTGTCAATTACGAATAAGTTTGCCGGGTCGCGGTGGAATTTATTATAACCGTAATATTTCATACCACAAAAAAACGAAAACATATAAACTCTTGGCTGTCTACAGATTTGTCCGTAACCACAAAGTAATACCAGAGGTGACACGAACGGCATGCTATTGCTGTGTCTGTCGTACAGGAACTTGTAAACAAAGAATTTTTCATGTTTTGTTGTGGTTTTGTATTCTTATTAATTTCTGGCTCACTAAAAAGAGTTGCAGAAAAATATTAATTTAAGCAATAAAAAAGCAAATGGTAATAGGTATAACATTAAAAATAAAATAATAATTATTCATGATCTATAGAAGTAAATTGCATTACAATTAATAATTTCTTAATTGAAAAATGCTTTAATTTTGTTTTGTTTATTTTCCCTTATTCTTACATTATATTGCTATATCTTTTTAACAGCAACTAGTGGCACAAAAAAGCTGATTTGCGCCAAAACATAATCTCAAAGTTACATTTCTGATTATCCTGTGCCGTAACATTAGAGAACGAAAAACTGACAACAAACCACACACAGTTTTTAAAATTTAACATAAACAAAACAGCTGATTCATAACAGAACAAAACGTACAAAATAATAATGCTTTAACACGTAATTCAAAAATCGCTTTCCATTATTAATATTTTAAAAGTAGGAAAGGGGACAATCTGGCAACATCAATTTCTTGGTGTCTATTTTGGCACCAGTTCTATAAATGCCAGTGTATGTGTGTGGGCATGAAAAGATTTAGTGTTGTATGTTAACTGTGTTACATGTAATTTTGCAAACCAAGTTCAGTTGCCAATCAATTTTCAACACTAACACTTGTGATTTTATTCTGTTCACCCAAAAAACAAACATCTCTTACGCGTTAACTGACGTCTTATGTTATGTTGTATTTGTGTGATTGGCTTTGTATTCAATTTATTTATGGCCTAAACATTTCGCACGCGTATGTTTGTGTGCCTGTGTTCGGGCAAGTGCGTCTAATTCATTTTAAAACTGTGTGCAATTAACAGAATAACTAAGAAAAACAAAAAAGAAATTACTTTTATGGTTTAGCATGAATAATAGTGATTAATTAATTAATAATTGCTTAAATTTCCAATTATTACAGCACATTTGCCTAATGAATGTTTGTTTATTCGTAATTGTTGCATTTGAATCGTTTTAATATCTTCTACGTGTCCACTTATTGTATTTGAATTTTTGATCTATAAGAAAATATTATTTATTCTATGGAATTGTGTTCACATACATTTTATAACGTGACGGTGTTGTATTTATTATTAATATTTATTTGTTTCTGCTAAAACGGTCATGACAATAATAACCATAATAAAAATTGTAATGTGTTAATATATTCTTTGTGGCTGTTGATATTCTTGCTGTTTGTTTGGAAAAAGATTGGTGACCAAAAAAGGTGTTTGCCACAACCTGTTTATGTGTTGATATTTGCTGACAATTTAATTGCAACAACAGATATTGACATTCAACACACGACACTAACTACTTGTTTACATTGTATGTTGTTTGCATTGTATTTCTTTGGCGCTAATTTACAACTACAAAAACAACATTATTATCAACAGCGCCATCAAAATCATCATCATTGTTTAAAATGACCACTGAAAAGGTGTGAACATACATATTTATTAATATTTTAAATGTTTATTATTACTTTTTGCAATAATTTCAACTTACATTTTATATAAATTTTTTTGAATTTTTTTATATATCAACCAAGGCAAATTCATTGACAGCTCAGCTGATTATTTTTTTCTCCTTGCATCTCCTTGCATTTTTATTTGTTTTGTTTGTCAAAATTTTTTTATGTTTGATTTATATATAGTATTTGACGTTAATTTTGACAAAGAAAGCAGGTATTTTTCAAAGCGAATTGAGGCGAGTCTACCTGTTATGAATTTGTCTTGTATATCAACAAACCTCATAACTTTTAGAATGTCGCCCTACAATTTGTTAAGATTTCACCAAAACCCAAGATGAAATTTATTGCTTCACAGAAAATGCGTACTTTATAATTATAGTTTACAAATTTTGCTTTGGTACCGCCTAATATATACAACAATTGCAATTACCGATTACGTATATCTTGTGTTTATGGTTCTTCGAAACGGATTCTGGATGCAGACAGGCGCTGACAGAACAGCAACCAATAGATAAGTTGTCGGTGCTTACGACGCTGCAACTAGGTCGAACTACATCCAAATTGCAACAGTCCAATAGCCAAAGCGTTTAAGTTTCTTTAACGTCTAGGTTTTAGGTTGGTAGCCAGAAAGTGGTTGGAAACTGGCTGTTGTCTCTGTTTGGCCGGCATAGTCCAGCAATATGAAATAAACATTTTCTGTGCTGCTACACAGTAAATCACTACTTGACGTATTTTTTCTACTTGTAACATAAACATGTTCAATCTCCTTATTGTTACCGCATGAAGGATCATAACTTTTCCCCGATTTCATAAATTGTTAATTTTATCTTGACCTTATATTCTTTATTAATGGAGGCAAGTATACTTGTCTGTTGTTAAGCTGGTGATAGTTTCTTTTATTTTTTTCCCTCTTCCAAGTATTGTCCAATACTTTGCATTTAAACAACATTTGTTTTAATGAGAAAAATTATTTCAATAAAGTTACAATTGAAAACAATTTACATTTTATTGTGTTTTAAGTTTCAATTAGGGGATGTATCGAAACGCCGTTTTTCCGATACGACGCCGATACTCAAACAGTAATCGGCGATACCGATACTCAAACAAAAATGTCGGCGATACTAATACCGGTACACTTAGTGAACTTAAATTTACGATAAAAAAAAAGGGGGTGGGTTACTCATTTTTACAAAATTACAGCCTAAGAAATTATTAGTACAGATAACCCTCATATAACACGATTTTCCTCAACGTGATTTTACTCTAACACGAATAGAAAATTGCGACAACCCTCCTTTAACTCGGTATTTCTACAACGCGAAAATTATATACATTATTTTATGTTGTGTGCAGCGCTATCAAATGAAATGCATTGGAATATCAAATTTTATTTATATAATTTTCTAAGGTCCATACTCTCAGCCTTCAGTTAACTAATGACCAGGGCAAGCTTTTTATGCTTTACGTATGCAAGATACATATGCGTTTGCATATTTTTAAAAAATTTCCCAAGAAAAGCATTTTTGATATAACTTTCATAAATTTGCATATTACGCAGCTTGGTAACTCTTAAAAAAAGGAATTGCTTGTGGTAACTGACGCTGCTCCATATACGGTCTCCGCAATGCGTTCATTAAAAATTCTTTAGCCCAAAAATGTTGCATGTTACATGTATGGCTCATGGGTTTCATAGAATTGCAGATTTCGTTCGCTTACATTTTGCAATGTTAAGTCACTTGTTGCAAATTGCAAAGCAGTTTTTCTACATGCATACGTAATATGTAGTATTTTTCCAAATAAACTTATTGTCTTTATTGATTTCCAGGCGCCCTATCGTATCAATCTAATGCATTCTATCTAGCCAGGTATGATCAATCCCCCAAAAAGCCCTGTTCCACTAGGTGAAGATCTTGATTAGCAGCCTTTAATATTATTGCGATAACTTTATAGAAATAAGCAGCGTTTTAAATGAGCATTGTGATGATGAGGCAAAGTCGATATGTAATGCAAAGGCTTAATTTAAGAATTCATCGGTTAAAACATATTTAGCATACATTTTGATAATTACATTGGAAACCAAAGGACTTTCTTTACATGAAAGTTTATCCGTCATAGAAGACGTAAAAGAAAAACTTCAAAATATTAAGAATAAAATATTTATTGAAAATCGAAATGTTGATTAAAAACAAAATATACAGTAACAAAAAGTGATTTTAAATACATTCGGCCGTTTTGTGCGACAATCAAAGATCCTTTTAATTTAAAAACTTGAAAAAACATATGATTATATTTAGTAATAAACATCTGTTTAAATAAAACTGATTAAAAATTATTTGTCTGTTTTTTCGGCTGCATGTTTTTGTGCATATTTTAAAGATTTTTTTGAATATTTGAATGCATATTTTAATAGTTTTTGTGCATATTTAAACTTGCCCTGCTAATGACAGTGGTTTAACTAACGACTTTTTATGTAAATTTTAACGTTAAACGTCCATCATTAGTTAACTAAAGGTTGTAAATTTGGACCTAATTAATTAACGAGCTCGAGAGCTCTGTGTAGAGGATAATAAAAATTATAAAAAACTATTTATTTTGCATTCACAAGATTTTTTAGCATTCTCTTTTTATCAATCATATCCTGTTACTTGTTGCAAAAACAAAATATCCTTTATCAACATTTTGTTTAGTGTTGTGTAAACTATAAAAAAATCCATCAAAATAAATATTTGCTCAAGATTAATTTCCGCAGAGCGTTAACGTTTTTGTCTACTTCATAATATTTAATTATTGAATTTCAATTGGTATATAATTTCCGTTAGTTAGAGTGGGTAAAAATGTAAAAAGGATTTGAGAATTTAGTAGCTCAGGCGCTGTGAAATAAGGCCACAATGCAGCAAACGAAACATGTAAACAAAAAGAGATTTTTTATATTTTTGAAACCTCTCTTCATACTCGTATATGATTGGTGGAAATTCGCATCTCTTCTAAAATGAAAAATGCAAAACACCGGTTAACCAGCACAAAAACCGTTCCGGCGAATTATTTGAAAATAGAAATTATTCAAAACTGGTTAATTTTTTTAAGAAATAAAAAACGGTGAGACGGTTTTGATTCCGGGGATTGAATACTCTAGTTTGACGTCAAGTGTTTTACTCACTGGTCTATTGAGCACCAAGAGCTTGTTTTTACGCAAACATAAAGAATTTCAAAAACTTATAATCCTTTGCCAGGTGCTACTGCAAATCTTGTGTATGATACTACTGCCTCACTCACGGAATACGTTGCCTGGTTATTTACTAATAAGTAATTCTGGAACTTTTGCAAAGTAATGTAGACGGTATGTAGACTGTGATATTGTTAATGGAAGTCATATACAAGTTCTTGTTAAGCTCATAATAATAAACCTATAATGAGCAGAAAAATTAACTTAAATGTTCTTAGAATTTATGTCGACATGTTGTTTAGAAAGCTTTAAAGTACGAGATATATTTTATTTCCCTCTATAATGATTTGGACATAAAAGTGCTTTTAAAAAAGTTTATTTCCAACTATACTCACTTCAAATGAGGCATTTTACATTTAAAAAATAAATTATGTAAAAAAAAAACAAAAAGGTCCCTTTCTCGTCCAAACATCTACCTATTTCACACGCAATGAAACACTTAAAGTGACACAAATTACAGTAATAAAATTACCTAAGGACCCTTTTTGAGTTAATTAAATTAATTTAAATCACACGGCCATTGAGCTGGAATAATTGAGTTTATAGCTAGATACAGAAAGAACAAAAAAAAAAAGCAAACGATGTACTAAAACATTAGAAAATGTGTTCCTTTAGCTGTTTTAGAATATGAAATTTAAAAGCCACCTTTTTTATGTCAACAATTTTAAAACGATGGCTCACAGCGACTGTTTTTCTGTTTCACAATGTAAAAGGATTCAAGTCGATTGAGAGGAAGTGGTTTCTGCAACATATTGCAGACACTGCTTACAAAACTTTTAGAACCACTAGATAAAGTGTATCGTGCTTAAAGGATATTATATGGGAAAAATTTACCTAAAAATGTATTTGTCTGATTTTATTTTTCAAACACTTATTGACTTTTCTCGTATATTGATAGCTGCCTCGCCACTCAGAAAAAAAAACAACAAGCAGATGATACAATTCGAATAAATTTTAAAATAAACATAAATAAAATTAAACAAGTTCTTGGACAAATAAACCATATATTTTTGTATTTATACTCGTTGAAAATACAATATTAAACATGTACATACTCATTATACAATATATCGACGCCCTAGCGCCAAGTTATCGTAAGCGAAATTTTTTCAAAAACTTGTTTTAATTGAAATCAAAATTTTATGTCCACACTGACAGTTTGAATTAGAGATGGGCACCGCTCACGTGATTAGCGTGAATCATGCGTGATTACGTAGGATCACGTAAGCGTGCATGAATGTGAGTATAAAAAATGGAGCGTGAGTGAGCGAGCATGAGTAGATTTTTGGCGTGATTCAATTTGCTTTATTGCATTTTTTTCCTTATAATTTTTTATGTTTTTTTTTTCATTATATTATGGTTTTTTAAGTGTTTCGTGAGCGTGAGTTTTAGTGATTGTGATTGCCTTTTTTTCCACCCTCGTGAGCGTGCATGAATGTGAGAAAAAATCATGCATGGGTAACATTTTTTTATCGTTAGCGTGAGTGAAAAGTCAGTCACGATCTCATCTCTAGTTTGAAGCTGTCAACATGACAAAATTTTGTTGATAATTTTTAAAATACTTGTCATGTATGTAATTACATTATTGTTCCATTATTTTTAAGGGGCACTGAGTTCTCCGACTGATTAGCGGCTGCGGTCTAATCGTCGCTTTCGACATCGAGCTGATTCGATCGAGTTTATGACATTCGATATCGAATAATGTGTTTATATTGTTCGATAGCGAATGCCTTAATCTCAAACTAAGAAAATTCGATCGAATCAGCTCGATGTCGAAAGCGACGATTAGGCCCCTGATCTCTCTTGCAATGTGAAATTATGTTTACAATTGACTTTGCAATTGCTTACAAAGCTTTATTAAATATACTTTCATATAGGCTCTAAAATTGTATCATAAACGACAGTTTTTTTATAAAACATATTTAAAAACCGTAAAAAAAACCTTCTACTGAGCATTTAAAATTTTATCACTTGTGATAATTTGGCGCTAAGGAGTCAATATGTATAAATTTGCCATTCGTACAAGTATTTTAATATTTGTATAATAATATATTTTGATACGATACTTGTATAGGATATTTTTGTCCGCTGCTATCTGTAGCTCTGTTTGCATGCATATATACATATCGTCATATAAAATACAAAAGGGCCTAACGTTATTTTTCATAATTTTATAGCAGAGTTAAAGAACTTGATAAAATGCAAATTACTGTGTTTATGAAAACATTTTTTTGAGGACATTATTATTAGTTCGGGCTTGTTTAATGATAATATCCTGAAAAAATAGTTTATAAAATCACAATAGTTTGCATATTATCAAGTACTTTAGCTCTGCTGTAAAATTATGAAAAAAATGTGTAACGCCCTTTTGTATTTCATATGATGATATGTACATATATATGTATGTATATACGTTTTGTGGCGAATCCATTAATGGATACAAAAATGGACAGACGACGTTGGACGTTGTGTAGATACACTCTTAAGTATTAAGATGAATAAAAATGATGTGTTTGATAAATTTTATTTACAATTTGATTGCTTTTTTTATTTTATTATTCTCAATAGCTTCAATAAAGCTCTTGCTGCTCTTTTTAAATTCGCTTTTCTTTTCGTTTTTTTGTACTGTGTTACTAAAAGTTGTTTGTAGTTAAGTGTTTCTAGTAGGTGATGTTGCAAAGTAAATGCAGGCAGAACGAATTCGAAATACTGTAAAGTTTTAGAGCGAAAATTATATTTGTCTTGTTACACGAGTTAAACTGTCTAAATATTCAGTTTTTAAATTATACTTGAGATTGATAATTCCAATTATTTCTGTTAAGAAATATATTAAGAAGTTAATTAATTTTGACAACATTAGAACAGAACGGAAGCAGCATTTTGTCATTTGTGAAGTTCGCAACACCTCTTCATCAGCGTTCATGTGTTTGTTCTTTTCTCTTTACCCCCTTTATTCTGACACTACACCCATCAAGGAGTTGTTATATTTGCATCAGTAAAACGTTTTTATATTTGCATAAAAAGTTTGTTACTCGCAAATGGAAAAACTAAACAATTTCTTTAATTCCGGTAGAGAAAGCAAAAAAAAAAAATAAATTAAAAAAAAGTTTTTACACTTATGGACTGATACTTTAACTTGTTATCATTTTTAATGATTTATTTTATTTATTTTCATAATGTTTAGTCTTAAATATTGTATGGCAAAGTTAAAAAGAATATTGTGTTATTTATGAATATCGGGAAAAATAATTTAACGAAAACAAAAGTTAATAAATTGTTGCGAAATAATAATTAAGTATTTCTAAAAAAACGTCTGTGAAATAGAATAGAAAAAAGAAAATTTTAGCTAAAGAAAATATTTTGATAAAATTTAAAGGAATTTTTCCATAAAACATAACAAAATTCCATCGTTATATTGAAAAACGATATAAAACTTAAATAAATATATATATGTAAACATTTCCTGACATATTCATAAAAACATACATATGTAATTTGGGTTTGAAATGTATTTAAAAAGAAAATTTGTATGAAAAATTTGTCTTAAAATATATTTCATATACAAGTTATTTTTTTATAAATAGAGGCCTTCATATTTTACTCAAAGATTTAAAGATTTATTGATAAATAATGTCAAATTCGTTGTCGCTGAAATTGGTAAGTTGCGCCAACAAAAATCATTTTTGAGAAAAAAAGAAAATTAATAAATGGATCTAAATCAAATGTGTACACATTGTATGTACATACACCAACGCTAGATGAATTTCTAATAACTTTCAATTCAAATTGTGTGTTTTTTATTATTATTTTCTTTTTCAGCAAAAATATAAAAAGCAATAATAAAAAAATAAAACATAAATCCATTTATTTGCACTGACACTTTGTTGTGACAAATTTCTCTACTCTTGTATTGACTATATTGTTTTTTTGCTATTTTTGTTGTTATTAGTATTTTTGTAAAGTAAATTATTTTAATAGGAGTATAGATATAGAGCGTTGCCATATCATGCAGAGACAAAACTTAAATCTGATTTCGATTAAGAAAACTGCTTATTCAATTGTGTACCCTTTAAAAAAAAGATCATTCCAAAAATGTACTTTTTAATCTACGTACCTTTTGAAAATGTGTCTTTTAGAAAAAAATACATTTTGAAAAAAAAACTATCTGTTAACAAAAAAGTACCTTTTGAAATGTGTGTGAAGTTAAATTTTAAAATATAACTCCCTAGACACAAACCACAGAGTTTAACAGAGCTCTGTTAGCATGCTAACATGACTCTGTACACATATAAAATCTTATTTAATCCATTAGAAATGGAATTATTTTCGGAAGGAGTCAACGTGGGCAGAAAAAGTTGAATGGGTTTTGAGGACAAAGTGTTCCTCTGTTATTGTTTATAAATGGATTCTTTAACAGTTGGATTTTTAACTAGTTATTTCCTGTTTTCCAAATTAGGGTGCTCTAAGGGATTGCCACATTTTCCGTTCCGTTGACATTTTCATAAAAAAAATTTTTTTCTGCCCACGTTGACTCCTTCCCAAAAAAAATGTCGCAATATAGAATTTGTATTCTACAAGAAAATTTTACAGCATATTGTTTTGAAACGACTGGTCGTCGCCATTTTTCATAACGACTTGACTTTATTTGAAATATACCTAAATTGAAAAATGGAAAAACTAAAAAATTTTAAATAACAACAGCAACTCAGTTTGAAAAATTAGTGGAAGAGTTGCAGAAGAATCCCCCTCTTGCAGTGGGATTTTGCAGAGGTACTCTTCCAAGTAATTTTAGAGAACAATGGAAAGAAATCGCAAGAGTTTTTAATTCTCTTGGCTCGCCGTTACGTTTAGGAGATGGATGACAAAGGTAAGGAAGTAATGAGCGAAAATAGTGGAACATAAAAATAAAATTTCTTAATAGGTTTGGCGAGAATTGAAGTTTAAAGTGCTCTAAAGTAACTTTCAAACCTTAAAAAAAACTATACAATCATTAAAGCAATACACTGAAATTGGTGTTCACTTGCTGTCCGGTAGGTTAAATATGTCGAATTTCTGTCTCAGAAGCTTTCGTTCTACTATGAGATTTTGTTTTCTTGTATTTTCATCATCACTCGAGTCTGAATTTATATCAAAAGTAAAAAACATTTCAACTTTTAATAAAATGTTTGTTCAAAATTAACAAAAAAAAAACCACACAGCTGTTTCGAATACTTGGAGATGTGTGTTTGATATGTTGACATAAACGATAAATCGTCAACGTCATCCTGTTATAGAATGCGCAAAAATGTTATTGAATTGATGACGACGTTGAAACAAAATGACATTGACAATAAAATTGACAGCGACGTTGACGACGACAATTGGAATAAGGGTGATTGGTTTAAAAAAAAAAATACAATTGGAATACACTGGTGGTGGGTATTCCGGAAGACGCATCGACAATCTTTGCATGGAAAACAAAATTTTGTTATTGTTTTCAATCAAATCAAAACAACGTGAGAATTTTTAAATATTTCTCTCTCTCTCTCTCTGTTTTACAAACGGCACATTTCGTATGAAAAGCAAAAATTAATTTTTTAAATTACATACATATATTTTTGTTTTCGACATGTATTACCGAATAGCGCCCAATATCTAATCAGAAAAATACTCTTGAAAAGGTACATTTTATGAAAGCTACACTTTATGAAAGTTTTTTAAAAACTATAAGAAATAGTTCTTTTAAAAAATTATATTTTGAAAATATTAACGTTTGAAGAAATACGATTTTTAAAAATTACATCTTCAAGAAGTGTGGTGCCTTAAAAATTTTGCAGATTAAAAATATTTTTCCAAAAATTTGTCTTTTTGAAATATGTGTTTTTAAAAATTATATTTTTAAAAGACTCAATATACAAAAAAAAAAATAATTAAAGGCTAGAGTACCCAAAACATTTTAAAAGAAATATGTAATTACATATACATATTCTTAAAAAATATGTACCACAAAAAAGTTCTTTAAAAAAAAGCATGCTTCATAAAAACATAAGTACAATGCAAGCTATACGCATGGTGACCGTTGCTAAAACTTGCGGAGGGGAGATTATGTACGGTTTTTGGGTTTGTTGTACAAAGAGTGTAACTTGATTACCAACGCAGTTGCAGCAACTGTTGCAAAGTGTATGGCTCTTATAGCAGCTAAAAAAAATGTTTAGTTTAAATACAATTTAATTTTACATATTTTGTTTCTATTTAAAATAAGTTTTACATATTAGTTCATAAGCCAATGTGATTTTCCAAATGAAGAAGCTTCAACACTTGAGAGGCAGACAAATAGACAAACGAGCAGAATAGACAAACTAAACATAAACGTGTGTTGTAAAGTGTTCAAATCAATTTAAAATATAATTCATATTAGTCGTACATTCGTATTACTTATTATATGAAAAGAAAAAAAAAACATTGTCATACTCAGCTGACTTGACTGTTTTTCTCTTTCTATTTATCTATTGAATTGTCCACTCACTATTAATAAAAAAAATCAATTTAAATGTAGCTTGTCTGGCTTGGCTACGAGTGTGTTTTCTTGTGATAAATTCGTGCTAAAGTGCTATTGCATCCACCTGTGCACTTGTATATGTGATTTACCCACTTCTGAGTTGGATATAAAAGAGATTTTTTTCCTATCATTAAGTCTGAAATTAATCCAAAAAAAATATTTATTTTAAATTTTCATTTCATTTAATTTATTTTTGTTCAAATAAAACATACATAAGTGGGTGTGAGATTTTGCGTTTGGTGCAATTTTTCATAAATTTAGTTCGCATTTTTAATATGTACAGAAGGGGCAAAGCGTGAAAGGATTTCACTTAATATATACTGGAGCATTGGGACTTTTCTTTTTAAAGATGCATGATCACTTAGGATTGTGAGTAATTTTTCTTTTCAATCAGGTCGGAGCGCATAAATATGAGTATAAAAAATGCGGCGTGAGCGTTCGTATTATTGTTTCGTGACTAAACAATATGCATACATATTTTTTTGCAAACTGTAATTAATTAATTCAATTGGGTATTATATATTTCTGATATATAAATGGACAATTCCAAAAGATAATTGAAATGTTTTAAAAAGTACTTTGAAATACTTAAGCATATGAAAAACAGTCCGCAATTCACAAAACACTATTACAAATCTTAGAAAAATTAACATCGAGATATAATAAATTTTTTGGGAATTTTATATTTTTTAGTTCTACCCACTGTTTACAATTTCCATTTTCATAGCTCAGTGGAATCCTTTCAATATTTCTATTATTAATAATTCATTTTTTTAAAGCGGAGTAGAATCTTACTCGATTTTCATATTGGTTGAAATTAACCACCATCCACCACCTTTAAATAAAAGTTTTTCCCTATTTTAAAATTCGCTTAGTGTTCTTAATACCACTTCTGCATTGTACATTTTCTAATTTATTGCAATTTATTAAATTAGAAAATTCTCTTATACTTTTAAATTATTTCAAGCACTTTGAATAGAATATTTAATGCCCGTCGTTTGAATTATTAAATTTGAATTGTATTTTGTGCATTCAAAATACCTAAGGCGCTGTTGCAAAAGCCACGTGTATATAAAATAAAAGTAAATTTATTTAGAAAAATTTCGAAATTCTGCATTTAAATTACCCAAAGTTGAAAAAACGATGTGCAAATATTAATTAATTAATGAAAGTGAAAACCCTATAGGAAATGCGTTTAGAAATTGACTGGTTCGATGCCATTTTATTGCAAATTTGTTTATTCATAGAGATATTTTTTTTATTAACCTTGAACTAAGTCTAACGAAATATGAAAATGACAACTTATTTATTACAATCAAATTCATTATATAATTTTGTATTATTCCACATTATAATTTAATCTCTTATTTAATAGTAAAATGTATTTAACCTTTTGTTTTATAAGATGAAGTCTTTTTATTAACACTTATTGAGAATTTAAAGTGTGAATATGAATTTGAAAATAAAAAGAAATCAATGCCAGAAACATTAAAATTCATCGCAACACAAAGACTTTACAAATACTTTCCTATTATCTACGTGCAGCTCTAATATGTTCAGAACGTATAAATGAGATCTCTTTAAATATTTTTCTTTGAGTTTATGTAGTAAAATTAAAAAAATAAATAAAATAAACGGGCACATGCTGAGAATAAAATGGCTGTATGGTTATTAACGAGTGAACTGAAATGAAGTACATACTTCCAAGAGCATTACACGTGCATCACTTCAAACGTTAAATTAGATTTAAATTTTATTATTTAAATAAATGTGTGTTTGAAAAAATACATATAATTGAAAATATAAAAATATTTGTTCTGATCATTCCCACTGTATTCAATTGCGTGCCATTGGGAAAATTCAAGCTTTGTTTTTAAAAGTCCAGAAATTAATCCATCAAGGCGCCTACGCATAATTTATGAGTAGGCTGCTCATAGTTTTGCCTCTTTTTTTTTTAGAACACAATTAGTTGTCAATATTGTCTATTGGCAGACATTTTTTTCTTTGTTTTTCTCCATTCATTAAACAAAACTTGCAGTTACATTTTTAAAAGGGATATTACAAATCAATATTATACATATACAAATATGTGTATGCTGTTATTATAACTGTAATGTATGTACATATACATATGTATATTTTTTTTTGTTCACAAATATATATGTACTTAACTTAACCTTTTTGTTATTTAAACTATTTGAATGAATTTTACATGTTTTCCGTTTTTTAGCTCTTTTAAATAGTTTGTTTTTAAATAATGTAAAATTAACTGCCAGGCCCACGATGTCGCACGAATTATTTCTTTTGAAATACAGATACATTCAAAACGAAAACTAAATTTTTGTAATATTCGAATTTATTTTAAATGTGTAATTGTATGAAAGAAAGAATTCGTTCGACGTCATGGGACAGTCAGTTAAATAATAATAGATGTGTTCCAGATGACTTTGGGCAAGTTCGGACTAATGAGTGTAAACTCAACTTTTGCTCTCTCAATTTCGAAAAGTTACCCAAAACTGATGGAATGCGAAAACCACAATTTAAAATCCAAACATTTCAGTAATGCTAACTTAATAATTTTTAAGCTGAGTTTAGAGGTTTTGGATGCTCATATCTCACGAAGCAATGATTTTATTGCAAATGAAACATATAACATTACTGGCAAAAACTAATACTTTCCAGAAAATAAAAAAATAAATACATAGGTACTACAGATGATGTCGTGAATGACTTTTCACTCACGCTCACGATAAAAAATTTTACTCATGCACGACCTAATATTATTTGTTCACGCTCACGTGAGTGGAATGAAAAAGTTAGTCACAATAACGAAAACTCACGCTAACGAAATACTTACGGAAAAAAACTACAAAAAACTACGGGGATTGCCGCGGCAAAGCTTTTGCATAACATTTTTTTATCAACTTATGCAATTATAATTATTTATTTATTTTTTATTTATGCAGTATTTTTTTTTCTTTGATATTAATTCAAGTTTTTCTTTGATATTAATTCAAGTTACACTTTTTGAGCGTAGTGAATTTCTTGATTCGGTGGCCGCGCTCAAAGCCCGCGATAAAAGCTGTGCAATAGCTTAAAAACCTACGAATTGTCTGTTTGTTTGTGTATATCATTTTTTGTCAACCACGATTGCTCCTAAGTACGCCATTTTGTGTTTTCCTACATGTAAAAATCTGTTCTGGCAATACTGTATGTTAATGAAATCGATAGCATACTTTAGGGGTTCGATTCAAATACTTTGAAAAACAAAAGACTTAAGAAACAAACTTAGTGTTAGGTTTTATTTTCGTTACGGAATTTTTTGAATCGGTCACCGCTCTCAAAGCCCGCAATAATAGCTATGTAAAAGCTTAAAAATAAATGAAAAATTACAGTAAAGCAAAAATAAATTACAAAACAATAACGTCAAAAATATAATCGTGCACCCTCACTCACGCCCGATTTTTTATACTCGTGTTCATGCACGCTCACGTGATTGAAACAAAAAACTAATCAAGATCATGCATGATTCATGCAAATCACTTAAGCGGACATGAAGTGAATTTGATGAATTTTTGTCATTTGTTACGCTTTTCGCTCAAGGGTGTGTAACTTTGAGTGAAATTGGGCGACTTCGTTAACTATATGTAACAGAACTAATGCCTGGTTACTAAAATACACAGACATTCACCTTTTATTAGTTATAATTTTTAACAAATTTCCTTAATTCCACATAATTTTCGAGCTTACTGTATGAGAGCGCGTATGCGTATTATTAAATTTTGTTTATTTTATTTCTCATACGTCTGTAAAACAAATTTTTTTGTTTGGGCTTAACACGATATTTTCGCTTTCCTCAAGGCGTATTAAATAGATGACAGCATTACGGCAGCTGATTTCTTTATCTTGCTTATGCTTTCTATTTGGAATATCAAAAAGGTTGAATCTATATTATTCTGCATATGTTGTTCTTGTATTGTTGTAATTGCTGTACTAATAATTTCACCTGTTTAATACGCCTTGGTTTTCGTCTTCCGTCTCACTTTGTTCCAATTTGATTTCTAATTCGTTGCAAGGTGTATTTAACTAGGTGACAGCATTAGGAAAACAATTACAACAATACAAGAACAACATGCATTTTTGTTCGTGTAGTTTCATTGCGTATGTCAAAAACCTAACCCATAAAACAAAGAAAACAGATACAGAAAAAAAGTAAAAGTATTTTGTATGTATTTTGACATTCGCAACGAATAATCAGCTGCTGTAATGCTGTCACCTTGTTAAATACGCCTTGATTCTTTGGTAGTTTTGAATTCATTCATAAAAATCTGAAGTAAAAAACAAACTGAAAGAGAAAAACAAAACTTTGTTTATAAAGTTTTTTTTTTAATTGAGGTTTTGTATATGAAAAGTTGAGTTGACAGAGTCACCTGTGTTAAGAATTTGGGTGTTGCTATTATCGAGGAGTTGCGTTAACTGAGGTTACACTGTAATTGTATTTTAATGTTCCAAGCGCAAACAGTTATGCATAATATATTTTTGGCAGGAACTCTCAGTATACTTGTAAAATAAAATTTGTAAGTGCTTTAGTAAAATAATTAAGTTAAAAATTTATAAAAATCTTTTTCTGACAAATATTTAGCAAATTTGATGATAAAAAAACTAATCAAACTATCAGTTATGGCCTAATTGTACCAAAGCGACAACACTAGTATTGTTAGTATTTTTATGTGATTAATAGTATTGGTAGTAGTAGTGGTAGGTGTAGTGGTGGAAGAATCGAATCTCATGCACAAATACTCAAACATGTTTATTGGATATGTAAACATAAATACTAAGAAGAAAAAAAAAATAAATAAATAAAAACAACATCGTCGAACGCAATACAAAAGTAGTCGTGGTAATTAAAATCATGTAGACGATTACATACCTTCCCAGTAAAAACAATAACAATGACAGAAACGAACGAGTAGTCGTAATCGTACTACTGTGAGCTGTTATTGTGCTCACAGTATTGTGAACATAACGAAACGTAACGGTAGCTCAAAATTAGAAAAAAATTCCCAACAATCAAATAATTATTTATGTTTTTTTTTTGTATATTTTGTCTTAAGACATTTTTAATTAAAAAAAATATATGTTGTTTTTAAGAAAAATTCAATAGCCTTTGTAGATACAAAAGGAAAAAGATTAATAAGAAAATTATTCAATTATTTTTATGGCGAAAAAACGACTCATGAGAAAGAAGAAACAGAAATTGTCATTTTAAATTGTACGTGTGCCGGGTGGAAATACTACTTTTTGTGTTTTAAAAATATCGTTAATAAATATCTAACGTTAGCACAGTGGGCATGAAAAATATGTCAAAAATAAATTAAACTAAAAACAAAAATAAACAAAAGTGAAAAGGAAAAATTAACATTGACATTTGTACAAAAGACATATAGAAATGCAGTGAATTTATTTTCGAGACATATCAGGAAACACAAATTATTTGATAATGCTTATTATACGAATTACATGATAGCAAAAATTTTAAATACAATTTCAATTTGAATAACTTCCTACACTCATTTGACATTTTCACGATGTATTGTATGAGTTGTAAATTGTATAAATATAACGTGGTAATTTTCATATAACATATTTCTAAACACATGATTTTTTAGAAATTACTAATAACGTTTATACAATATGTTGTGAATTGCACAATTATTTTGTAGTCATATTCGTACTTTTTTTAAATATTTAAAATCATAAAAGGCAGTTATGAATTAGAAACTGCATATTCATATTTTATCAAATTAAAAAATATCTGTGCTTTATAAAAAAAAATATAAAAAATACGAAAACAAAATTTATAGTGTAGTGTTAAGTGGGTTTTCGAATGTAGGCCATATATAGAGTTCGCGGCCATTTTTTAACCTATGTTCAATAGTTATTTAACTTATTTATATTGACATTGCGATTAGTTTTACCGATTTTTGTCTTGATGCCAATATTTTTAATGAAGATGAATACAGAGATTTTCGGGAGCTGAACTATCTTGATCTGATTCTCATTAAATTTAGTAATACCTGTTTGCATTTAACCTCTTTTAATAGCATTTTACATAGCTAAAAATATATCTAAAATATTTATAAATTTTAAAGTCCTAAATTGTCAAAATTTATCTTCATGTCTTACAAGAGGAACACGTATTTTTATTTTTGTTATACGATTTCATTATGCGAAATTACTCATTAAGTAAACATGTTACAGGTCTCCAAAATTAGCCAATTTGTTTATCAATATTTATTAATAAATAACTTAAAAGTTCTTTAAACACATAAAATATACATACATTTTATTAAAAAAACAATGAATTTTAGTTATGTATATGCACATACACATTCACTTATACATATATTCTCAAGTACATGTAATTTTTTTGACATTTCATTCATATAAGATTGTTATGATAAGAATTATTAAAACAACGCTCTCATAATAATTATTATAACACTGCAATAACACTAATTACATGTCTGCACGTAAGATAATTCTCTCTGTGGTTGAAATTGACGTTCCTTGATGGAAAAATATCAGATATTATGTGAGGTGTATACCCAATGTAATCAAAAAGAAAGGAGTACGTAAAATTTAATTGTATTATCTTATAAATAGAGGAATCTAAATCTGTTACAGCATTAGCGAAGAGATCTTCGAACGGACACTAGAAGAATTTCTGAGTTAGTCTTTGACTATTATTATTTTATGTACTATAACAATCAACAGTAGAGGCTCTATGCTCCTCATAGGAACGACGGGATTATATATAAAAATCAACACAAATGTATTTTACTTCTTCAATTAATGCTGATTAAATCTATAAAAAATCGAGTTTTAATTATTTCTAGTGTCGCTTATAGGACAACAAAAACTACAGTTAACACTTTTGACCGGCTTCTCATGTTATTTGCCACTGTGCGGCGTCTAGCATAAAAATTTTCCAAAGTTATACGATATACAGTGGAACATTGGAAAAAAACTGCTAATAAAGTTTTCTAAACAACCGAATCTATTACAAAATTTAGCATGAAAAGCTATAAAAAAATTATACTCCTGACCACCATTTTGAAAACCAGCATCTAATGTCTTAAAATCATTATTAGGAGTGCTCTGTCGTGCGGGTTGAAATTAATTAACGTTAATTTTTCCCTTGTTCCTTTGGGATATTGTCTCAAACCCAATTATTTCTGACTCAAAATGTTACGAATTTTAGCCTAATAATAATCACTTTGGGTAAAGTATATTGATCTTGTTTACGACCTTGACTTTATTTTGTTTTTTTTGCACATATCTTCGGTAACCGCATTGCAAAAATTCTAAAACAAATATTTTCTGTTATACAATAAATTCCAGTAGTAACACGTTAAAAGATCTTTTTAATTTATTTCCAAATTCGTCTAGTTGTGAAAAATAATCGAAAAAAGTTTGAAAACTAAAAATTTTTATAAAAATTAAAAATTTTTTATCCGGTGGGGGGGTTTTTTTATCTGACTTTCAGACTTTCCATTTTTTTCTTGCAATTTTTAAAACATTAAACATGAAATTTATTATTATTAGGTCCCACTGTGTTACGGTTAAAATTGGAATTCAGAAAAAAAGACATCACGATTTATTGTGTCTAAAAAAATATACAAATATTTAGCTCTTAACAAACGTGAAAAGTGTGTATGGGTATGTGTAAATATTTAGAACAAATTATTTTTAATAATTCTTATACGAATGACCAAAAATATAAAATAAAGAAATATATATTTTGTAGTAGATATATATGTGTGTGTGTTCTCTTCGACAACTCTTAACAAAATTTTCTTACAAATTTAGTCAAGCACAAAAACATTTTTGCGATGACATTGATTCTGTCATTGACTGTTTAATGCTAAAGCAATTTGTGTAAAATATTAAAAATAAATAATAAAAAAATAACTTTATGAGAAAAATAAAACTAAAATTTTAAATAAAAATTTATTTTAACATAATTAAATAATAGTGCATTAAAACATAATTGGATTATATTACAATCGAAAAAAAGTAAATAAAATTACCTTCCATAGCTGCTGTTGTTATTCTTGTTGTTGCTGCTGTTGTTGATTACACAGTTGCTATAAACCTTGCAATAAAAGTGTAAACTTAGAAATCCATCTACAGTGTCAGAAGAGTCACAACATTTAATTGCTTTACTGTTTACATTAGTGTTTTAAAGTGCTCTAGTATTTATTAAGTAGCCTGCTACTACAATTTATTCATTCATCCATTTGTGTAGATACTTTGATTTTTTTTAAATAACATTTTTATATTGTGGTGCCATTTCAACGACCATCATTATCCAACTCAACAGCTGAACACTGTGCTTTCTTCGGATTATTAAAATCTGTTGCGAATAATGTCTAAGGTTTGTTCTAGTTTAATTATATATTCGTATACTTTGTAATTTGTAGTCGTAATTTTAACTTTATATAAGTATTTGTTATTATATTTTTTTATCTATTCTGGAAGTTGTTAGTTATAGTAGTTATTAAAGGGTACGTAGATACGAATGTAATACAATTTGTTTATATAAATTTGTATATGAAAATGTGCAAAAACTACAAAATCAGATAATTTTTAGACATGATCTAGGGCACGAACTTTTATCGCTAGAATCCTTATAAATCAAACAGATATCTATATTATTAATAGGAAAACACATTTTTTAGATCCCTTTTACGTCCGTAATACTGAACCAATTTTGGAATTTTTTAATTTTTAATGGGGATTTTACATACATAGATGTGCACAATCTTAATTTTATTTGAATCGGTTTAGTATTTAGGGAGCTATAAGCGTTTAGAGTTGCTACTAACACATGCACACTTATTACACATACATGTATCTGCTTCAAGTTGTAAAATAAACAAATTGTGTATGTGTGTTTGTCCAATTTGCTTTTGCATAGAAATGAGACAGAGATTTTTTTCTATGTATTAAGAGAGAGAGAGAGAGAGAGAGTTTTAAGTTGTTATTTAGAATGTTTTTTGATTTTGTATTTTATCGTATATACACATATATATGTAAATGCTTAACATTTAATTACTAGATGCGGTCGAATCGCCGTCGACCGCTGGATACACTAGTACATATAATTTGTAGGGGTAACAAGAGGACGTTTTTCATCTTAAAAAAGAAAGGCCCTAACTAATTTTTTCGAACTCGAGTCTTTTTTTAAACATTTCAATAAATTCAAGGATCTCTTATCGAAATAGTTTAAATACTCGATTTTGAAAA
This sequence comes from Gymnocheta viridis, assembly GCA_956483585.1. Taxonomy (NCBI): domain Eukaryota; kingdom Metazoa; phylum Arthropoda; class Insecta; order Diptera; family Tachinidae; genus Gymnocheta; species Gymnocheta viridis. The sequence continues at coordinate 96,510,395 of OY101442.1, read as the reverse complement.
AGAAAAAAATACTTAGGGCCTTTTAAGGTAACGATATATATCTACATGTATTTATATCATTACATTGATTTCTATATCAAAATTATTTTTTATTTCAAAATCGAGTTTTTTCAATATTTCGATAAGTTCATCTATCGAAATATGGAGAACAAAATGCTATGTTCTTTCTATAGGGTCCGCCATCTACCGTTTTTTTTCAATTAGTGCTTATTTCGTGAATGGTAATACTTAGCTCATGTCTGATTTGACAGATAATTAGTTTTATTCTTCCGCTGAACGAATATGGTTGTGTATACGTTTGAACAACGCTGGGAAATATTGCCTGCGATAGACTTACAGAAGATGCCGATTTTGCCAAAAAAATCATATTTTCGGATGAAGCTCATTTTGATCTTGGCGGGTACGTAAACAAGCAAAATTGTCGTATTTGGTGCACACAAAACCCGGACACATACATTGAAAAGCCGACGCACCCAAAACGAGTCACTGTTTGGTGCGGATTTTGGTCCAGAGGCATAATTGGACCATTTTTCTTCGAAAATGAGCAAGGAGTGGCCGTTACAGTTATCGGGCCACGTTGAACGAATTTTTGTTCACAAAAATTGAAGAGGAGGATATTGGCAACATTTGGTTTCAACAGGACGGCTCTACGTGCCACACAGCCGAAGCTACACTCAATGTTTTGCGCCCTGTTTTCAAAAAAAAAAGTTATCTGGCGGATCCTATATATTAAGGCTAAGATGTATCCTACTAAATCCTTCTACAAATTTTACTGAAGAGCTTGTTTACGTATTGCGTAACGCAAATTTTTATAGTTTTACCCCCTCCCCTCACTTCGTGCATTATTTTAAAAAGATTTCACTATAAACTGTATATTTCGCACCTTAGGGTCTGTTCGAAATTGTGTAATGCTATTGGTGCAACTTTTAAACACCTCCCCTGCCATTCACACCGCTTCGAAGGTTAAAAAAATGTTCACTATAAATTCTCAACTGTAAAAAATTTTAGCAGCATCTTACTGATTATCAATTTTGTCAGGAAGAAAAGCAGCTTGAACAAATAAGTTTGTTTTTAACAGTCCTCGGAGGACAATACCATTGCATGCAACAAGGTAGTGACTATTTCTTTTCAGAATTCTTAAATTATAGCTTAAATGTACGCAGAGAAAATTTATAGTAGTGGTGTAGCTACGAATCTACTGTCACCGTTGAACTTGTTCTTTATTAATAAATACTACACCCATTTGTTTCGAACAAAATTTTTTTGACAAAGTTTTCTGCAAGTGATTTTCCAAGGATATTTATAAAAATAAAACTAAAAAATAATACAAGAATTGCTGTAAAACCGCTTTGAGACGCTATAATGTGACAATTCAGTTCAACTTTGTCCTGACAAAAATGTTAATTCAAGTTGTGAGTTGTCTCCGAACAAAATTATTTCTCTCTCAAGAAGAGACAACATATGAAAAAAATTTGTCTGGTCCAAAAAAAAAAAAAATATGGGTGGATCCAGCTTTATTTAATTTTCAAATTCATATTTTTTTTAAGTCGGACAAGTTTGGCTCTATTATACCCTCCATACACCTAATTGTTAACCTATAGCACAATTGGCAGAATTTGCACAAAGCGTTTGGTCAAAATTAGGTTGAATCCAAATTATATTTCTATGGTCATACTATGAAAGTTTTATCTAAGGATATTTTTAGATATGGCTCAATAGAAGTTCAGTTATAAATGGATATAGCATATTCGTATATTTTGTTTGCATGCTTTGTATATGCCTAAACTGGCTCTAATCCTCGAAAATGATTTTTTTTATATGTCGTAGTGGAACTTTGTTCCTCATGGCAAAAGCTATCGAAAAATCGATGGCACCATATCGAAAAATGTTTATTTTACAATTCGGTACACCCTAATGTGCATACATACATATGTATATGTATGTATATATGCATAAATATAATATATAATTTGGAATTTTTTTAAGTGGCTCTTATTTTGTTTTCTGTGTCTACATCCAATAAATCAAATATTTCTTTATGGATTATAAACAATAATTAATTTTCTTTTTATAAGACCCAGCTGTTCACATAATAAATGTAAATAATATACATACATAAATTAACAATAAAACAGGCTCTAAAATATATGTGTAATTTATAAAAAATTTGTGGAAAACAAATTGCCTGAAGCACGTCACGAAAATTAAATTTTTATTCAAAATTAAAAAATAATAATTTTTGTTTTATAATTCAGACTAGGAAAATATTTGACGAAATAATTGCAACAATAATTTGGCAAACATTTACTCTATCTTAAATAATATTTATAAGTTAGAAGAGTTAAAATTCTAATAAAGATATCAAGCATATATGTATGTACTTCTACTTTGCTATTTTAACTCATTATTTCTAGATGGCGATGTCATTGAAGGCAATTAGTTAATACCTTTGCTGGCAAATAATTCAGAGAATAACAGGAAGGAATTACTTGTTCGTAAAAGCAAGTCATTACCCAGATTTAACTGGGTTATTATTTTAGGTAGAAACCTGATTAACCTAATAACTATTAATTTTAATGTGATAATTTTTCAATCTAACTTGTTTGTTATTTTTACACAGCAGACGTTGTTTTTCGGGAGCCGCTACACTCTTATCACCACTGTTCATGTGTGTTTCCATGTATCCGCTACTGTTTGGGTGGCTCGGTTGAATGTGATTTATAATTTTTATTTATACAAATTATGACCCGAAAAAGAATACGAGACTTATTTGTGTTGTGGTATTTATTACAAATTGTTTTTAAAGCAAACACAACTTCATAAATATTTGTCTAATACATAATTGAGGGATTCAAACGGTGTCCTATTAACTCATATTGTCTTAATATTTTACAATAGTTTAAAAATATTGTTGTTGTGCCTTAAAAAAATCATAAAATAATGAGACTTTTAGAGCTACGTTTATTGTTTTGTCATATCCAAACACTAGAAATTTGAGAGGAGTGTGAGTGAAATTACTTGTTCTTCTTCGTCATATTTTTTGTTATATTATTTTTAAACGTACGATTTTATAACTACCATTTGACTACCCCAAAAATGTTATTATTAAGTTAGTTAGCGATTTCAGTTAATTTTAAGGATTTCTTAAAATTTTTGCAATCTCCGTGGTAATAAACATTAAAGAAAAATCTTTGAAACGATTACTTAAAATTTGGTTTTTGGTTGCAAATTAAACTTATTAATCAAATTAACGATTGGCGTTTAATGATTAATTTTATTAATCGTGGTTACGATTAACATATTAATCGCGATTATCTTAAACATGAGTAGCATTTATCATGTTTAATCGTCCAATGGTATTCAAATTAAGTAGTCGATAAAACAATTAATTGATTATTGCCAATGCTCGTCTGAATTAAGATTTAAACACATCGTACATGTATTTCTATTAGAAATTGATATAAATTTATTTAATTTCAAATCATTTTATTACTTGAAATAAATGTGTAAATTAATAAAATTAACACACATTTCTTTAATGCTCTTTCTTTTACACACACATTTTTTATTATTAATCTGTACTGTCTGCTATCGATATAAAAATTAAATTAATTGTATCATCTGGAAGATGTTCTCAACCGAAATCGCTAATAATTGCCAAAAAAAAATATAAATTTGTATTTTTATGAGCACAAACAAAAACTAAAATTGAAATTGTAAAATATTATTTCTTCAAGTGAAAAGCAAATAAAAATAGTTTTAATTTTCGCTTTAGTTTGGAAAATGTTTAAAAGATAAACGTGAATAATTAAAACACTTGCATGCAACTAATAAGTAATTAGAGAAATGTTCTGAAAATTACATTATTTAAATATGTGTACATACATACATACACAAAAAAAATTTCCAAAAATATAAATATTTTACAAGTGAGAGTGCATACATCACATCAAATATCTATCATCGAAGAATGCCAAGTTTGACAATTTGATCAATTGTGTGTAAATTGTCATTTTAATTTGTTTCAAGTTTATTTTTAACAGATGTATGGTGACCCCTTCCATATTTGTACATATTCTAGTACTCAAGGGCTGCTTTAACGAGAGTACGAATATGAAATGCTTGTTTATACACATTCAAAGGTCATTTGCAAAAGAAAACAATATTTGTTTTTTCATTACATGTTCGGTGTAGTTTTTTCTCAGCCAAATGCGAAAACATCAGAGACTATCTTGACGACATTAAATAAATAGAAATAAATTTAATAATACATATTGAGATAAATTTCAACGTTAATTTTATATAACAATAAAATATTTCTTTTTTGGCCTTCAATAATACACTTTGGTATATTATATTAGCCTTTCGAATATAACGTATGAATTTGGGTTTCCTCCCTGGTGATTTCATACTTTAAAGTTTATATTTTTAGCGATTGACAAAATGTGTTTATTTTTATTAGATAACGAAATGGCTGAAATGTCATAAATTTCAAATGAAATACTCAAAATAAACATTATTTTTAAACTGTCGAATTTATTAACTGATAATGTTTATTTCATATGACAAACGTTTGAAAAGCAATCCACAATAATAATGTATTGCCTAATTTTATGTATTTAGTTAATTTTACACAAATACTTATACATACATATGCATGCCGTTTAGTCATATATATTTTTGAAATGATAAGTAATTCTTATCGCCTTTTATATGCTGTTATAAAATTAGTCATTAATAATTTAAAAATATACTATTAAATCATATTAAATTTTCTAACTTGATATGCAAAATCTATCGGTATTGATCTATAGAAAGAAAGATTTTCATTAATGGAAAACTTATCATTAAAGAAATTATTCAATAGAATAACTTCTCCGTAAAAAATGCTCTCTGAAAAATATTCCTCTGTATAAGCTTTTTCGTTACACAAAATTTCGGCTAAGGCAGTTTTATCGTTAGACAAATTTTCGACTATAGAAAATTTATCGTTAGACAAACTTTCGTCTATTTGAAAATTTATCATTAGACGAATTTTCGTCTATACAAAATTTTTCGTTAGACATATTTTCGTTTATAGAAAATTTATCATTAGACGAATTTTCGTCTATAGAAAATTTATCGTTAGACAAATTTTTGGCTATAGAAAATTTATCGTTAGACATATTTTCATTTATAGAAAATTTATCGTTAGGCATATTTTCATCTATAGAAAATTTATCGTTTGACATATTTTCATCTATAAAAAATTTATCGTTAGACAAATTTTCGTCTATAGAAAATTTACCGTTAGACAAATTTTCGTCTATAGAAAATTTACCGTTAGACAAATTTTCGTCTATAGAAAATTTACCGTTAGACAAATTTTCGTCTATAGAAAATTTATCGTTAGACATATTTTCGTCTATAGAAAATTTATCATTAGACATATTTTCGTCTATAGAAAATTTATCGTTAGACAAATATTTATCGTTAGACAAATTTTCCTCTATAGAAAAATTTATCGTTACACAAATTTTCCTCTATAGAAAACGCTAAAGAGACGTACGCTAGAATTCAAGTTTTTCGATTCACATTTATTTCATGCACATTTTCAGTAGTAAATAAGTTTATCATATGCACGACACTCCTTTTTGACGCAAGTGGATTTATAAATGTAATTTTAATGAGTGAAATGAAATTTAAAACTGCTGCACCCACAAGGAATTGATAAAATAAAATGGTTTATGTTTCTAGCTACGTAAAGTTGATAACAATTGTATAAAGAAATATAATTTTACATTAATTAATCAAATTGAAGTTAGTTAAACCATTGTTAATAACTGTTTGGAATAATTTTAGTTAAAATTGAAATAATGATGAAACTAAATATTTCAATATCACTTTTTATTCGGGATAATCAGTCGAGAGGATGCTTTGATTACTATGGATATAAACCAAACCGTGTACATCATTTCATACCGTCTAACAACTACACTGCTCAGAGAAAGAGCTACACTGTACACTTTGTTGTCCTTGTGCTGTAAGGTCATTAAGTCACAATATGTCTAAGTACCTCGGTAGAAATACAATCAACTTAACTTGCGGATTAAATCAGGATCTGCTGAGTTCGCTACTCTCACCTTCAAATCTGATGCATTTTTATAATGAAATTTTTTTATAAAAATATAAACGTTTATTTAAGCACAATAATTATCATCCTGTTAACAGTTTAAAATGCACTTGCGTTACTTTTTAACCTTAAAAGTTTTCATGAGTGCATTATACATCACATACCTGTTTCTAGCATTTTTAATTTGCATATGTGTAGGTAATTGCTTTACAGTGACACAATTTGTTTGATAATTCCCTTCTTTAGAAGGCAGTAAAAATAGTAAAGCAAACGGAATACGAATTTTACGTGCCTGAACAAGCAGAAAATTTATTAATTTTTTCTACATACTAAATGGTCTGGACTTACAATTGAATGAATGCTCTAATGGAACTCGTACAAACTAAATTTTGCATTGGGCATGGTTATGGCACAAAAAATAATACAATTACAATTTAACTTTTACGCAGCTTTCTCAAATCGTAAAAGCTTTCAAATATGTTTATTAGTTTCAGTCTCAGTAAGTAATTAAGTCAGTGTAGCAGCCATCAGTCAGTCAACTTGTCCGTCACAGAACAAACATAAAAATCGTTTAATTTTTTTTATGCTAATGAGGTTAAGAACGATTGTCAATGAATAGAAAAATGAATTGTAATGGAAAAGTAACTGCTAAGATTAGATTAAAATAGAATTGCTTTTCCCTGCAAAGAGAAAAGTATAATAACATAGAAGGAGTAGTGTGGGTGCTATAGTTATGCTTGAAGGAATATTTGAACTAAAGTTAATCTTTGAAAGATGTTTTTCAATTGCCAATTGTTAATTTTATTTTGTTTGATATTTTAAACCACCAAATTTGGCGAATTAATCATGCGTTTAAAATGTCAAGTACAAACAACTTGAGAGAAAAGTAACATTATTACAAATTTTTTTAAAATATTGAATTGAAAATTATTCAAATCTAGTGATTAATAAATATTTGGACATTACAACTATTACTAAAAAGTGAAGAACCATAAGGAAGAAAACGTATAAATCAAATTTAATTTAATGACAATAAAAATAAAAAATTGTCAGTACCTGTGTTCGTTAAAGAAAATATGAATTAAATAAATAAATTTTGAATTACTTATTTTTTCTATTTTCTTCTTATCTATAATATACTCTAATATAATATGCTAATCCGGAAATATCGATCCTAATCTTTTGGGATTAGTAAATTTTTATATTCATGGTTGTCATAGAAACCAAGTCAGAGTTGTCAAAGATCGGAATTGAAAATTTTTTGATTTGAATTGTTATGAAGCTGTGCTGGCTTTGCCTTAATGCGAAAACAAACAAAAACCAAAAAATGATTGTTTTGGGTGTATCTATAATTATTTACCTGACTGTTTTTGCCATGTAATGTTATCAAAATATTAATTGTTATTTAGGAAATTGTTCCATTTTTCTATTTATGATTGATATGCGAGGGCGAATCAACAGCTCCGTAAAATTTGCGAACGTAAGGTTATCTATTATATTAATGGGCAAAGAAATTATAACATTTGTCAGAGGTGAAATGTATTTATTTACGGATGTGTGCCTCGGCAAGATAGAAGTTAGCTTACTACTCTGTCAGTACGGAGATTCTTTTTTCAAAATTTTAAATTTAAATATTTTTTCTTTAAATTAAAAAACGAATCGCATTGGAAACACACCATAAATAAGCAATAAAAAACTGTTAATGCAACAATAAAATAAAAACGTTGTTACGGTTTTTCATTCCGCAACATTAAAAATTCTAATAAATTTAATTGCAAAACTTGAACATGTAACATTTTTTCTGTTTCCTTGCATTTTTATATCCATTTTCACTTTAGTTGTTGCTACTTTTCAATTTGCGTCATAAAAAGGAACAAAAAGTAAAGAAAACATGCAGCAACAAACATTTAATGATATGAAAATTTAACAAAAATAAAACTTAAGAATAATTTAAATGAAAGAGCTGAACATGCAAATTAAATAATAACGAGGGGTTTTTTTTTAATATACGAATATTATACATTCATATAAACATGTATTCGCGTATGATTGTGTGTTCGAAAGTGAAATTCATTTATAATTTCATTCAAATATCAAACATATAATCAAATAAATATTTACATGCGATTTCTTTTTGCTGAATTGAATTACACTGAAAGAATAATTCTGCAAACTTTCGACAAAGCTTCCCAAGTTTAAATTACAAATGAGAAAATTTAGCAAAAATAGTTAAAATTATTAGAAATGATTTATTTTTTGTCTTATCTTGCGATTTTCTCTTTACTTAATTGAAATGTGTACACTTAAAAAAAAATTCTGTAAATTTTTGACAAAGCTTATTTATTAAGTTTTATATAGAAGATAGAAAATAAAAAAATGTTCTAATTTTTCGACCTTTATATTAATATTTTATTAGTAAACTTCTCCAAGCTTAAGGTCAAAAATAACAATTCATAAAGTTTAGTTTAAAAAAAGACAATTGTTATTATTAATTTTTATTTATGTAGATCCCTGAAGAAGCTTTAAATAGAGAAAGCGAAATACATATATCGTCGGTTGCAGGTTGACAACTTTTAAAATTTTTTTGTACTTTTTAGAAGACAAAAAAACGTTATTTTTCCGTTACAAAACCGTGTTGGAAGTTAATAAAAAAACCAAAACCTAGTAAGAGAAGTAGGGAAGGAAATTTTTTAAAAATATAAATGAAACATACTAACATGCAGAAGGACAAACACAGTCTTTTGGCATCAAAAACCCGATTCGAGGTAGAGTTGTTAACCTGTGGCCGACGATATGTTTTTATATTATTTTTTAAATTAATTTTGCAAAGGTTTTTTAAATAGAAAATATTGAAAAAAAACTGTTGAATTGACTCATAATGAGTCTTTTGCTTGTCTTTTTATTTATTTTCATTCATCTCTTAAATTTATTTTTATAGTCCCCTTATGTTGTAACTATTTGTCGACATCATGTCAACTCGATACCAATAAATTTACCCTTGTCTAACTGCTGTCGACAGTAATTGGCTACTATTAACATCCACTTGTCATATTCGAAGCCTTAAGGAGTAGTAGGAGGCTGTCAATAGTAGACAAGTGCTGCCGAGAACGAGTAGTCAATTGTAAATTTTTTACTGTCAAGTTGAAGTCGGCAAAAATGGAACAAGTTGTCCTACCATCGAACGCCTTAAAACTAGAGATGGGCATGCGTGATCACGCATGATCGTGATTAGGTTTTTGTTTAAATCACGTGATCGTGCATGAAGGTGAGTTCAAAAAAAAAATTGAGCGTGCATGCGTAGATTTTTTGCTTGATGTTTTTGTTTTATTGTAATTTTTTCATATATAATTTTTCAATAAGTGTTTGTACGTAATTACTTCAACTGATTTAGGTTTATATTTAATGGAATTGTTTCCGGAAATTTTTCACTTTTACGACTACCTAAACGGTATTAAGAGTCATTCCTTGGAAGTGCATATGGTCGAGATCTTAGGTATATTTTTGTAGTTGATTGTTTTCTTGAATTTTTAACGGTTTGCTACCTATGGACCTGAACAGTGAAAAAAGGTTAAAAAAATCTATTTTTTTTAATTTTTTGCGATTTTCATCTTGAAGATGAAGATTTTTTGATTTTATATGTTCACAATTTTTGTTCTTTATGACAAGATCTACAATATTGTCTCAGAGAGTAAATCAAAATTCCGAACGATGAGTATGTTGGAAAAATGACACCGAAGCCCCAAATCTTTGGGGGCCCATAAAAAAAGTGCATTACTTTGGGCAACACTGGGAGACAGGGGTCTTCTTTTTTTTGGTCTTATATTACATAGTGGTGTCCGTATATGGTTATTTTTTATGTGTTACACTGTGTTATCCATCAGACTGGCAAAACAGCCTTATCAGCGTTATTTGTTCAAATATACCATTTTGACGGTGTATACTATTGACTACGAATATCAACTATTTAACCGTAATATTTAACAAATTAGAATACGAACATTTCTGCTTTTCATTTCTACAAATTAAATAAATTTCGGTTAGTATGAAATTCCCATCATTGATGATAATTATAATTATTCCATATATTTTTAATCTCTCGCTTTTTCCAGCGCCATTGGCTGCTGAGATCATGCTGTTTTCCACATATGTATATTTACTTGGTTTTTGTCTTTTGTAGTTAAATAAATTTCTTAGTAATTCAACCAACTGTGACAACGTAAACATGGAGTTTGACGGGTGTCATACTTTTATATATTAATGTTTGTACGTAATTAGTTGAACTGTTTTCGATTTATATTGAAAGGAATTGTTTGGCTCAAGTTCAAATCTGACTTTACCCATTTCTTTTTTAATTAAGAAATTTTGTTAAAAATTAATTTTTATTAATAAATTATTAACAATTTATTCATCAGAATATTTCGTGAGCGTGAGTTTTGGTGCCAAAAATATAAGGTCGTGCATGAGTAATTTTTTTTTACCGAAAGCGTGAGTGAAAAGTCACTCACGATCCCATATCTACTTAAAACACAATGACTTGTTAAAAAACGTAAGCCTCGATAACAGAACCACCCACCGGTTTCAAAAGTATCCTATTCCTCAAACTGTGGGACCAACCATACACAAACGAACAAAAACTGCTTAAGCCTCTGTGGCTTGTTTGCGAAAAGAGTCAGGATACTTGAAATCTGTTCTGTTGTATCGGAGCCTAGCGAAATGTGATTTTTATATTTGTATATATTAAGATTTACCCAAAAAGCTTCTTATCTAGACTTAAGCGAATTAGAAAATAGTTCACAGAATTGTAGTCGAAATCTTATAGCTTATGTTGGGAATCTTTAATCTTTTCACCGTTCTAAAAGTGATGTATTTGTGTTCCCACCATTGCTTAACTTTCTATATCATTTAATGAAATCTCTAATCTTATTAACCTAAATACTTTCATTATATCATTTAAGGAACAAGTTAAACTTGATGCCACCAAACAGGTTACCAGCCCTGACGATTGCGAAGATCTCAGTCCAATGCCACAAACACATGCCCCACCAGTTAGACGACGAGGCGGCATTTCAGCCGAACCAGTGACTGAAGAGGATGCAACCAGCTATGTGAAAAAAGTTGTGCCCAAAGATTATAAAACAATGGCTGCTCTCTCAAAAGCGATCGCCAAAAATGTATTATTTTCACATTTGGATGAAAATGAACGTTCCGATATATTCGATGCCATGTTCCCCGTAACACATTTAATGGGCGAAAATATAATACAACAGGGAGATGAAGGTGATAATTTCTATGTCATAGATCAAGGTGACGTTGAGGTGAGTTAAAGGATGATTTATATATGTTTTGATATATGTATGTATGTTTTACAAATTTTGTCTTCACGTTTTTGCTTAAAAGGTATTTGTCAATTCCGAAATGGTAACAACTATTAGCGAGGGCGGCAGTTTTGGTGAATTGGCTTTGATTTATGGTACCCCAAGAGCTGCTACAGTACGTGCCAAAACGGATGTTAAATTATGGGGCATCGATCGTGATTCATATCGACGCATTTTGATGGGCTCGACCATTAGAAAACGTAAAATGTATGAAGAATTTTTATCACGTGTTTCTATATTGGGTGAGTGTTGGTTTATAATTGGCAAAGATTTGTTTGTTTTTCAATCCAAAGTAATTAATATTGCTCTACAGTTTGTAAGATTTTATAGAAAATGAATTTAACATGAGTGAATATTCCAAGTTAGTATATAGGAACATACATGGAAAATTTTATAAATTACAACTTACACGGCAGAACATGACAACATTGTTTTCGGGTACCGCAATACCCCTTATCATTGTGAATGTGTGCTTCAAGCACTTTTTTCACCATTTTTCAGCTGGTGGGAGTTATATGCAATTTAAAGCCTTATTTATACACATGATTTATGAGAAAAGAATACGATAATTATTATTATTCAAGGATTATTATTACTGGTACATATATCCTATGGCTAACACAATCCACCATAATTTATATTAAAAACACTTACATAAATACATACGATAAAATACAAAAACAAAAAAACATTCTAAAATTTATTGTATTATAAATTTACAAATTACATATAGAAAAAACTCTGTCTCAATTCTATGCAAAAGTGAATTGGATAAACACACATGCACACTTTGTTTAAATGTGCATGAAACAGTAGCAACTTTAAACGCTTATAGCTCCCAAAATACTGAACCGATTTAAATAAAATTAAAATTGTAAAATATGTAAAAAACCTGTAAAAACATATAAAACCTTTCAAAATCGGTTCAGTATTACGGGCGCACAGTGGCTGAAAATCGTTTTTCATTGGCCAAAATTCTGTAACTTTTGAACCGATCAAAATATTGAAGTAAATTTTATTTTATTGGATAGATATTTAGTTCAGCTTGACTCAGTTTAAATTTCATTAAAATTGATTAAGGACTTTTTAAGGAATTCTAGGTCAAAGTTGAACTTTTGAATTTTTTTTACTTTTAGAGTGAAATATGGGTTTATTATTTTTTTATTTATTAAAAAATTTAATATTTGGAAATTAATAATAATTATAAATAATTTTTATAATAATGGAATTTTTGTAATGTTACACTTAAAAAAAATTTTACACTGAAAAAAATAGTAAAATCAACTGGAGATTTTGCTATTACAGAAAAATAAAAAAATTTTTGCTGACAAATTTGCAAATTTGTTTACACTCAAAGAATAGTTACACTTAAAAATATTGCTATTACTACAGAAAAATTTATTATTTTTTTCTGTCAAATTTGATAATTTTAAAAACATTTTAAAAATAAAAACTGCAATAAATTTTAATAGCATTTGCAACAATGGTAGGTTCTGTTTATTATTATTTTTTACTAATACTATATTTTTCGTACTTAAATAACAATGAAAGGCAATTATAATTATTATTCATTTGACTCAAATATTAATTGCAAATATTCCATATTTTGTTCTGTGCTATCTCTGTTCTTTAGTAGTTTTTTGGCTTCTTCATCTAAATCCCGATGTTCCACTTTCCATTGATTTCGAATACTGGAGATAAACGGATCTGACGTTGCCAATAATATATCTTAGATAGATCTTCATTTGTTGTGTGCTCTCTATAAAATATGTAATCCTTGTTCCTTTTTTCCTGAGCCTCCTCTGATAGATCTCCAAGTAGGACCAAATGATACTTAATGACATCTTCTCCATGATAAAGAGTTTTGTGAACTGTTGCAGACATATTTCTCCATGGGTAGTTGGTTGTATATATTTTTGCAGTTTCCTTAGCATAATCTCCAAATTTTCTAGAGTCAATTTCTTCATTGCACGCAAGTACTTCTAGGATTATTTTAAATCTGAAAATAAGGTTTAAATCCACTCCTGTTATTTCAGATGCTGTTTCTGGATCTGTAAAGAATCTTCTTGCGGTATTGCCATCATTTGTATTGCCTGACCCTTGTTTTGGCTGATCTATAATCAATCCAAATTTGCGATATTCATCTTGAACATGTTTCTTTTTTGAACTTCTTAACTCTTTGTTGGTTTCGTTGTTTCTTATTGACCCTGAAGACCCGAAATCCAAATCATAACTGATTTTTAGTATGTGTTCCATAAGTCGTATTCTTGCATGTAGTGGTGATAATCCAAATTCATATGTTTTATCAAGTTTTTCAATGATATCCACTTTTGTTAATTCGTTCTGTGATGTAGGAAAGATTCTTTTATATTTGTACAACCAATTGCACCGTTAATATCTTTAAGTTTCCGCCTCTTAGATTTATCGCTGCAGTTGTCCAATGATTTGTGTGGTCTTCCAGCCTTATCTTGCTTTGCTGTTTCAGCAGCGACAGTAAGTTGGCCTTCTAACCAGTTTGCACTTTTTATATAAAAGTTTTGTTTACTGTAGCGAACTTCTTTGTAGCGTTTTTTTAGTGCTTTGACGAAATTAGATAATTCCTCTTCCATTTCGGTGCTACACGAATTTAAGTTTAATTTTATTTTAACGTAACTAAGAACATCTTCCTGGTTTTTGTTTCTAAAATACTCTTCCGCCAGTTCTTTATAACTGAAGCTCTTCATATTTTTCTGAATATTTTTATTTGCGTCTGTTATGTTTTATCCGTACACTTAGAGGATTAACTGAGTAATCCCTTATCGAATCCGTAGTTTTATACATTTTTAGATACATGTTATTCACACATTGATCTTTAATTTCATAGCAGGTAGTGCTTAAATTGCACAATACTGCACATGTTGTCCAGACCTTAATATGTTTTTTTATTTTTAGTGGTTTAATGTCCCGATTATTGTTATAAAATTGCTTATGACTTTGGTTGACCCTAACATTTGATAACAGGTAAATTTAGAAACAGATCATATGTTTACTGTAGAATTTTGTGATAATTTGTGATAATTTTATGACTTATTTTTTGCTGATCAAAACAAAGCCATTAAACCCTTTCGCAGGTATTATATTTAATTTTTTTAGTTTTACGTAGTCTAAAGTAAAAACATAAACTTTTAGGCAAAAAAGTGAAAATTATATACACCATTGTATACGAGTACTTTGGAGTAATTTCATTAAAATGAAAAAAGTGTTCTACACACGGCTCGTCACGGGTGCAAAAGTATATATAGCGGTAAAGAGGACACTTTCACCTTTCTCCGGGTGGTATACATTTCTTGTTCCCTTTTGTTCCCTAGAAGTTCTATTCTACTAAATTTTAAATTTGAGAAAAATATAGTAGTTTCATAAATATTCCGTAACGCCCTTAATATTAAACGCTAGAGCTCTGACCACTTACAAAAACTAAAGACTATAATCCTACCAACATTATAAAAAAGACCGCAGGCCATTATCGATGATAGCTTGCGAGTAGTAACCATTTATTTTTTATAAAAAACAACAGAAAAACACCTTTTTCTGAAATTCAAAAAAACCGTTGAGTTTGACAGCATGCCACGCTCACAATTATCAATAGTTTAACCTAATTTTTTGGCTACCTTAATCTGGATATATTAGCTGCAAAAGGGCGTAAAAATTTTAAAAATCGGTGACAAAAAAAAAAAAGACTTTTGGCCAATGAAAAACGATTTTCAGCCACAGTGGGGCGTTAAAGGGATCTCAAAAACATGTTTGCCTATTAATTATGTATATAGATTTAGATATAATTGTCCAATTCTTATCCGATTCTTTGTGAATAAAAGTTTACGAACTTTACCCTAATAGAAATTACTTTGGCTTAACAATAGAATATACATACATATCGTTCCTTTATTGCAACGCAAGCAGGTCTCAAAAATCCTCTCTTCAGAAAACAAATTCAGAATTTCCAATGGAAAAATAAAGAAAATATTCTCCCCTCAAGAAGAGAGTGAAGAAGATATTTATATGAATGAAGACTTCGAGAATCACATTTCTGAGATATGACTATGTTGCACTAAGGAAACAATATCTATTTCGGAATAAAATTACAGATTATTTTTAATATTTTTTTTAATTTTAACAGAGAGTCTGGACAAATGGGAACGTTTGACGGTGGCCGATGCCTTGGAACTTGTTAATTTTGAAGATGGTGAAACAATTGTTAAGCAGGGAGAACCCGGTGATGATTTCTATATTATTGTTGAAGGCTGTGCTGTTGTTTTACAAAGACGTGCTGAGGTTAGTTGGGAAAAGTGCAAAATAATTTCGGTTGCAAATGCGCATGTTGTTGCTCTCGTTTGAATACTTAAATTTGAATTGCATTACATTCTGTGATACAAAACAAACAACATATATTTATTTGTTTTTGAGTTTATTTATGTTGTAATATTTTTCTTTTTAGCAAGGCGACGAACCTGCCGAAGTTGGTCGTCTAGGCACAAGTGACTATTTTGGTGAAATTGCGTTGTTGCTAGATCGTCCACGTGCTGCTACAGTTGTAGCCAGAGGATCTTTGAAATGTGTTAAATTAGATAGAGCGAGGTAAGTGGGTTGTTTCTTTTTATGGTCCAGCATGAAAAAGCGAAAAAGCACCACAACTACTCACTCATAACACTTCCAATTCTTGGGGAAAAGCAAAGAGTTTAAAATTAGTATGTCATTAGAAAGAAATCAATTATTTATGACAGTTTCTAACTTAATGAAAATCTAGTTATGGGTGCTATAAAAAAATCGAAAAAAAGGATTATTAGTGAAATGTAATTTTCAGTACCCCATATTTTTTCTCCAAATACCCAATTGTTTCTATTGAACAAGTACTCCTTCTGACTTCTCCTTGGCTTAAAATTGATTTCACGTCGCTCCTTTATTACAACGCTTAAAGATTTTAATTTATCCACACCTCAATGAAAAAAATTAAAAATCTTGTCCACAGGTGAATAAGTAAAAGATATCTGTATGCATTTTTTGAACGAGAAAAAAACGAACTACGGTTATAGTACGAAAAACAGATTTCTTTAGATATGACTATTTTGCATCAAAGTATTGCATTATTTTCAATTATTTCAGATTTGAACGTGTCTTGGGGCCCTGTGCGGATATTTTAAAGCGCAACATCACTCAATACAACAGCTTTGTTTCATTGTCTGTTTAAATCCAGACAAAACAAATACAAAACCAATAAATAAAAACAACAACAACAAGTAAAACACAAACATTTTTTTTTATTTTTGAATTTTATTAAACTGTGAAATTTATTTGCAAGCTTAAACAAAATATAATTTAAAAATTTTGTAAAATAAACTGCTAAAAATTAAACATTTCTTTTGAAAGAACAAAAAACTTTAAGAAAAAACTAATTTGGAATAAAAAAAATCTCTCAAACAAAAAGAACGTAACAACAACAATTACTTTTAATTGCAAAATTACAACAAAAAGAGGAAACATTTGTATTTTCGAAAACAAAACCAAAAGAAATAAACAAGAAAAACTTAAATACAGAAAATTTTATTTAAAAAATTATAAATTACAAACTTTTTCATACAATTTAAAGCAAAAAAGTTTAAATAATTATAATTGTTTGGTGTTTGAAGCTGCAGCAACTACAAAGACTACAATAAATTGTAAGAGAAAAAATGTTGTAAAAATGCATGTAACAAAATGTAACAAAAGCATTTTGTAAGAAAAAGTTTTGAGTAACTGGAAGCTTAAAAGTGAAAGAAAACAAAATTAATAAAATTTTAAAAATTAAGAAAATGTTAAGTCTACTAATTTTTTTTTTTAAACAGCAAAACTAACATATAAACTTTCTGAAATTGAAGATTTCTTTTTGAAAAAAATAACAAAAACAACTGTTTAATTTTCTTCTAAAGAAATAACAACAAAAAACTAGACAGGATCTAAATGACTTAAGAGAAAGTTTATTATAAATTTGTTTAATTTATTGATTTAATTATAACTTTATTTTTTATTTTATAATTTTTCTTATTATTTTATTAAACATATTATTTTTTGTTGTGTTCAAATTATTTCATTTAAAAGAGCAATTTAAAAATGATGAACTAAATTTTTGCTGGCAATTTATACATAAATAAAAATATTTATAAAATAATTAAGATTTTAATTCTTGATATATTTTTTTTTAATTTTAATTAAAAAAGAAAAATACCCGGGAAAAATTTTAGCAGTATTTCTTTCTTGCTATCAAAAGTTTTTATTTGCAAATGTAACCTTATTTTTCGGTACGTTGCGGATCCAGGAGCTGTGAAGAAACCGAATAAAATTTTTAAAATTATTGTTTCTTAGAACGAATTCTGAAGTTGCCGCACTGACATACTCCACTGGCCACACGAATTTTAGAATTGAAGTTAAAAGTTTTTCCTGGTTGCATAAAAAAATAAAATTGGAAAAAAATTTCTAAATAATATAATTCTATTAAACAATTCTTGAAATAAAGTATATTCTATTCAACCTTTTTTTAAAACCGACGTAATTTTGAGTACACTATTTTTTTTTCTCTTTAAAATTTATTTACATTTACTTTTATAGTGCTGGCGCCTTCATCTTCAAAAAATAATAATGAATAATAAAAAAGAAAAAATATTAAAAACATTCAAACCCATACAATAAATAAAATATCATCAATAACAATATCAGCAAGAAGAAGAGAAAAATATATAATAAAAATATATATAATAATGAATATTTTATTTACCCGCCGGCGGGTCCCCTGCACATTAACGAAATGCATTCATACTATACATCAAAATCTATGTGTAAACTATATACTAATATTATAATAAAAAAATACTTAGTTTTTATCTTTCAAAGCATACACAAACATTTGGTTAAGAGAATGAGAAATATGTAATTTGAAATTACTTATAAATTGCTTAAAACTTATTTTATATATTGAAACGATTAATTTTGGCTTAAGTTCAAACCCGAGTTTACCCATTTATTTATTCTAATTATTTTATTTTTAATTTTTATTAGAAAATTTTTTGGATAAGTTCATTATTTTTATTAAGAGAGTACTATATATTGAACAATTTTTATTATTCATCATACTAGCAGAACGGATCATTACTGATTTCGAGGTCGCTACACCATCTCATCAGCGTTCTTTGTTCAATTTTACCACTTTTGACGTTGGATACTAGTGATCAGGAATATCAACTATTTAACCGTATTATTTAACAAATTAGAATACGAAAAGTACAAACTTATTCATTTTCACATGTCAAATCAATTTCGGTTAGTACGAAATCCCATCTATGATGAATAACTACTCTATATATTCCAGTCTCTCTTGCTTATTCAGCGCCATTGGCTGCTGAGAATAAACGGTACTTAATCATGTTGTCTGCTTTCTGTCATTTGTAGTTGAATTTCTTTTTTAGTATTCAACCAACTATGACCACGTAAACATGTAGATTTTTTTGACGCTGATGAGATGGTGTAGCGACCTCGGGTTTGAACTTGAGCCAAAATTAATCGTTTCAATATATAAAATATTAATAAAAGTTCGACTAATTACTTATAAACATTAATTGCTTAAAACTTTTAATTGCATTTATGTAAAATATTTACGCACTTAAAATATACTTTGAAAGTTTTAAATCGCTCGACTCGAAATCAATTGATTTGCAAAACATTGTGTATATTTAAAGGCTAAAATATAGCGGCATAATTTCGATACTGACGAAAAAATGCAAAACCAGATAATTTTGATTATTTTCGAAAATTTAAATTTTATTTCGAGTTGGGTGGAATGGTATTTAAAAATCGTTTAATATTTTTCCACCATTTTTTGTTTGTTATAAAACCAATTTTTTGTTTGATATATTTTTTATTCGAACATAATTTGGAAAGTTAAAATATATATATATATTTATTGGCATTAAACTAACTAATGCTTCTATGTGCATAAGAAATTAAAATCAGATTTGTGTAGAATTCGAATTTTATTTCGAAACGGATAGAAGAAATTTTATTTTTGATTTTTAGTTCTAAGTTAGTGCTACTAACGCTATTTTTTTATTCTTAACATAATTCGGAATTCAAAAATTTTTAAAACTAAGAATGCGTATGCATGCACACTACATATCGCTAGCTGAAATGCAATACCATGTAAAAAAAATATCTAAATCGGTCATTTATTAATTATTGTGTATTATATCATATAGATACATACATAGGATGTTATATTTTATAAACACGATTTCAAATTTTTTTTAGCTACGTCGTTTAGCATTTCAGCTAACGATGTGCGTGTACATGTAATCTGAAATAAATTCAATGATACTTGTTTGCAAAAATGTTACTTTTCTTCGTATAAACGAAATTTCAATTTTCGAACTTTTTTTATACAAAATGTAAGATTTTTGAAGATTTAGTGTAAAACCCCAATTTGATTTAAAAATTGCGAGCAAACGTCTCAAAAATGAGCCACTGCCATTTTTGTTTATAAAGCTAAGATTTTTTCAAAATTTCATTACATTTGGATACTGTTTGAAAATAGTTTAAAATTTTGCCTGGAGTGTTTATTATCATTTAGAATTGAATGCAAATTTTCATAGTCACCACGTATACCGAGTAATTTTAAAATGTTCGATTGAGGAAAATGAAAAATAGTCTACAAAATAAAAATCTAATAAAAACAGCAATAAGTCAGCTTTTTGGTAGTACTCCTTTTTAGAAATTAGAAGTATTAAAATCGTATGCTTTACAGCACAGGGGGTAAAATACGGCATTCGATATCGAACGAAATTTCCATACAAATTCAACAAATTTTTTATGGAATTTCGTTCGATATCGCATACCGTAGTTTGCCCCCCAGGACTAATAGTTTTTAACCAAATGTTTGTATAATTTTTTTATTAATAATTTTTAACGTTTCTTTTAATTTACCATGTTTACTAGGGATGTGACCGCGATCAATCAAATTTGTTGATTAATCTAAATATTGATTAATTAATTAATCAAGAGTTCTGATTATTGAAAATGCTGATTAATCAAATATTTTTAATTTTAATTATATCAAAATTTGAATTATTATTTTATTCAAAAATACAAAACGAAATATTTGAATAATCAAAATCAAAATATTTGTATAATCAAAATCAGAATTAATTGATCGGAATATTTGAATAATTGGTTAATCGCACGTTCCTAACATTTACATATTGAAATGTTTACTCAATAACCATTAAAATATAGAAAATGTGTCCTTATTCCAACCGATTCAAAAATTATATTTGTTCCTTGTTTATTTTTTTCTTCATATATTTATTGTTTATGTTTAATAATAAACAAAGAAATTGATTAAATAAAAAGAATATATTCTTTTTTTAATTCCTCTTGATTTTATTTATTTCCTTTAAATAAATCAATTTTAAATTTTACTTCGCAAGAAAAGAGCAGTTTAAGAGACATATGTACATATGTACGAACATATATAACTACCTATGTATTTATTTGTACACCATTTCCAATAGTTAACTTTAAAAAACTTGTAATTAAAATACTTGTTGTAAATAAATAAGTAATTCAAATACTTGTTGTCAAAATTATTTAGAGAATAAAAGCGAGCACATATGTATATTTATTTAAAGATGATAATTAACATGAACTATTTATAATGAACGTAAAAAACATTCTTAATTGTGTTCTTTTAAATGTTAATCATTGATTAAAAATATATTTAAAAAAATTGTATTTATATACATTTTTCAGGTTATAGAAACAAGGAACTAATCCAGCGGACCTTAATTTTCCTTCCGCGCTTGTAGAAACATTTCAAACTAGCAATACTTAAAGTGAAACATTTGTAAAAAGAATGAATGTAAGTGTAAAAAATCATATGCCGTTTTCTTTTCTAAAAAAGTAACTACTTTTCTTTTACCTTTTATCAAAATAATTGTTCAGAGTTTTCCTAAAACAAAACTTTTGCTTCGTAAGTGATGTTATAATAATTTCTAATAAACTAACTATTTCAAAAAATCATTATATTGCAAATTTTCAAAAAAAATGGTAAAAAATTTTGCACTTTTTTTAGAAAAGAAAAGGGGAGCAGTTTTGAATTTATTCGAAATTTTTAAAGCATATATGTACTCGTACGTATCTATTAAAATGAAAAGACCAAATATCTGTCAAACCTAATTTCATTGATCAATGTGTTTTCATCTAAAACCAAGTTGCACAAAAAAAAACTTGTTAATAAAATTAAAGGAAATTAGACAAACAGCTTCGTTTTTATTGAGAATGATTTAAAATTACATACTTTGGAAATGGTGGACTTTAGCATATAAATTTGGTTTTATCCATTGTTCGAAAATAGATTATTTAAAAAATGAACTGCGAAGAAAAAAAGAATTTAAAATTCGAGAAAACTAATAAGACCACTCACTCAAAGTAAATTTATTCTAGTATATGCATCTCCACAACAAAAACAAATTCCATATAAGCATGTATGTAAGTATGTATAAAAAATGCAGTTTATTTTATTTCATATGGAGTTCGAAAAACAGACGATATATGTATGTATCTGTCACAAATGTGTTGTTGTATAGTTGCATATATTTGAATACATTTTTATTTAAACTAGACATAATCACACATGCATACATGAATGTTTATTTAAATTAACTGAATGAAATTGTAATTAATCAAAATCAAAGAACAACAAAAAAACTTAAAAAACAACAAAGAATTTGTATGAAAAATAAAATGCTTTGCTAAAAAAGATGTCTGATTTGATAAGAAATTTATGGAAGAAAAGTAAATTAAGGCTTGGAATAAGAATAAAAATAATAACAAATTAAAATTGAAATGGTTTTATTTAAAGGTGAGTCGTAGGATAAGCAACCCACACACACGTGTGCGTGTGATTTGTTCGTGAACGACCACTTGGTAATGGGACTGTGCGCGCACATATCACAAGTAATTGAAAATTTTTAATTTCTTGTGTTTTGTTCGAAATATTAGTGGGCTTGTGGGCAAAGATTTTAAATTTTTTTTTTATTTTAGTGTACAACGAAACGTCAAATTGTATCTCTTGCGGACAAAAATTTTTTGTGTTCTTTAATTTTTATTTTTATTTATAACAAAAAGTCAAAGTATTGCTTGTGGTAAAAGTGAATGTGTCGCAAAGATGGCTAACGGCAAGGAAACGTAATATTGCAGAAAGCCTTTCGCATGGTGTGATGGCGTCACGCATTTCGGCATCTTATTTTTGTATTGCTGGTGTTGCATACATATTTCAATGCCTCCTCATATGTACTGGCGTCCATGCGTAAAAATTTATAGTTTTCTGGAGTTGTAAATTCAAAAATTCTTTAAATAAAATTACATGTGAACATTCTTCTTAAAAGCCTGTCCATTTCCAAGCTTCGTCCATTTTCTTCATTTTTGAATTTATTTTTTTGTTGTGCACACAAATAAATTATCAAAAGTGCAATCCGCTTCGCAATTAACGTTTTTTTATGTTTAAGTTTAATGTGATTTGTTCGTCGTGTGTGGAAAAATGGTATGCGAATAAATCACTCGTGTGTGGGCAGTAGTAGAGGCTATTTATATATTACGTAGCGCGCCATTTGAAGATTTTGGCTCCTTATATCCACTTTCCTAATAACACAATTTAAAAACTTCCTTAAGCATTTTCAATATGCCCTCCACACGTAATATGTGAACAGTCCCACACATTAAAATGGGGGTTGTTATATCCACGGTATTTATACAGGACTTTTGAAAACTCCATAGTAACATTGCAAAAGATTTACATGCTTTGTGTGCATGAAATGAACATGAAATGTTTTGCTGGGATTGTTCGATGTGTAAATTAAAGCATTTTTATTTCCAAAGAAAAACCAAACACGATAATAAAAACAAAGAGTAACAGGTTGTCTGCTTATTTTGAACAACCTCGAAACGAACGATAATGTGAGCGGACTTTGGAAATTTAAAAGAGAATTTAAATAACAATAGATGACGGTGCGCTACAATTTTAGTTTTTTTTCTTGTTCAGTTGACACTAAGAGTTACGGAGCACAACAACGCTTTAACGGTTAAATTTGATTTAATTGATTAAATACTATTTAATAAAGAACAATAACAACAAAACCTGTGGTAATAAAGAACAAACAAATATTCTCTTATTAGTTGTTTGGTTGTTTATTTTTATGTTTGAATTAAAAGATATTGACAACAAAAATAAAAAAGGAAATATTGAATGAAAAAAGTCAAATATAACAAAAGCCGGCTGGAAAAGACTGAAAAACGTTAATTTAAGAAAATATATACATATATGTAAATACACCTAAAAACGAGATAAAGACGAATAAAAAAGTAAGCAAAATGTTTAATACCCTGGTTTATATACCCACGATTTTGGCCTACACTTTTATAACGCTGCTGCTGGTTATCTTGGGTTTCATCGTCATTTATGTGGCACATAAAATCTACATAACCCTTTACGACTATCTTCCTGTCGCTCAACTCTCTGTAAAATCATCGTTAACACAAGACGAATCCATGACAGAGCCTAGTGATATACAAAGCCTGGGCACTAGAGCTGATGATCAAGTGGGTCGCAAATCGAAAACAGGTTAAGTTGATGGCGTTTTATTTTTGTAGAACATTTGTACATATGTATGTATAAAATTATGCATAATTTAAGTTTATAATTTACATAAGATATGATGGAAATCGTGTTGGCAAACGAAACGATTTGAAACCAAAAAGGTTTATTATCAGTTAGTCCAGACACTATGATCGTTTTTAATCGATCGATTAATTTCCATCATATGGCTTGTATATACCTACTTGGTATTAAGCCAATAATTAATTCTTTAAGCTTCAAGATATTATCTTACGAATTTCTTATTAAATATCTGTGTATTGTAATACCATATGAATGTAGCTTTACGTATTATTGTTATCTTGGAGCCCTGCTATTTGGCCTATATGGTGTTTGAATCAAAATTACTTGCTACCCAAGACCCCCTGTCAAGACTTTATCAAATTTCACGTGGTCCTGCTAGAAGCACTAGCATCTCTTCAGCTTTAAGAGATTTCCAAGTAACGGTTGAAAATGAAAAGTTGTTGGTCAAATATTTTGACAGTTTGGCATCAATACCTTGTGGCAGAGTCTTAAAGAAATGTGATGATTTTAAATTTAATAATTTGAATACTTCGCGTAGTAGTAAATAATTTTGTGTTAAATTTATTTTTTATTGAATTAAATTATTTATAATTCTTAAAACACAACAGTCTTCAGAAATCAAATCTTAAATTGTTTATTGCATTTAAATAAAAGAGAAATATATGTATGTAAATAAAAGAAACAACAGCTGGGATTCGTAAATGCAGTAAATTTGTGTAACTTGCCTGCAAACAGTAAATGATATGTCGTATTGTCAATTGTTTTCATAAAGAAACTTTTGACGCAAACAAGTGCTGCCAATTGATGTATTCTGAATGCTAAACTTTCATTATTGCGCACTTACTGAATTTACGATTGTACCCAAAATGTTTCATTGATTGCACAGGTGTATTCAACTTAAAATGCATGCGTGACTGCTCTTTAAATTTTTTTTCAAGTTTGTACTTTGATATTAAAGAAGGTACAGACAGGCAAACCTCAAAAAAATGCATATTTTATTTACTCAGTCAAGCCGCTATGCAACATACTCAGAGGAGAAAATATTTAAGCCCCATATTCAAAATACCCAGAGTAGAAAACGTTCACTCAGAGAAGCCGCTATTCGACATACTTTGAATCATACAATTCTTTTCAGAATGAAAAAGTCTCCGGACATCATATTTCATTCAAGTTTTGCGCTAATTTTTATTATTTTTTGTATGTTTCATTAAATAATTTGGGTTACATTGCATATTCAGAAATAATCTAAAATGTATTCCTATATTTCGTTTTGCTCCTTGGGGCATTATTTCGCAGAACCGAAGCAACACAAAAAACTAAGAAATTCTGAAATTCTCTGTTATTACTTCCGAATTGTAAATTCTACTTATTTATGTCCATTGTATTTTATTATTTATCGAGGCTAACATGTCCGATTTATAAAAAATTTGCATAAATTAAATTTAACAACCTGTATACTTATAATGTATTAATTTAAAAATAAAATTATCATGCAAACGTTTAACAGAAGAAAACAAATGGCAGAAGACAAAGAATTAATATCCCAACAAACATAAGCTTAAACGTTTGCTAAAAGATGGTTTTATAATATATCAAACGTTATTTTCAATCCTTTTTCAAGGCTATACTGATTCTCCTCAATTATTTTTTTTTTTAATTTAAGCATGTCATAGATTACATTCGTCATGGTTTAAATTCCATACTGACAATATAAATATTTATTTTGCACCGTAACGAATACTTTAAGGTCCCGCTTCAAACCTTTTAGCACACTAAGCTCTTTTTAAGCTTTTCAGTAATATGCAAAGCTTATGAACAAATATTTATTTGCCACTCCTACAAGTATGATCATCCTATATTTCTTACTGCAAGTAATCTACTCGAAAAACGCTTTGTTAAATGTAATTTAAAAACAAAAATTGGTGAAATTCCACGAAAATTTATCGTGTTCTCTGTCATGGCTGATTGTAAATGAAAGTGTTTTTTAATTTTTTATCTGAAGTAAAATTATTATATTTTTTTTGGGTATGAACAAAAAAAAAACAGCCCACTCAAAAATAGAGGGATGGACAGGAGGCAAACGACAACTAATCCAAAATAAAGAATCAAACTAATGAGCTGTTATTTTGAAAATATTGTGTGTTTTGCGTGATGGATGGATGTTATAAGCTTCTTTTTATTAATATTATAAATACATGTTGAACCCTTAGCGCAAATATCACAAGCCATAAAATGAGAAATTTTTCAAGAACAAGTTTTTTATCAAAATATTTTAAAAATGTTTAAGTTTCGCTAAAAAGCCATCAACATTTCTGAAATTTTCACGATTTGAAACCATCGGTAGTCCCTTATTATTTTAGTTTCAATAGTGAAACACGTCTTGAGAACATTTCGCTTGTATTTGTTTTGGCGGCAACGGGTAAATATATTAAAAACAAAATAAATCATTCAAAGTTTTCAAGTACAAATTAAGTTTATTGCACTTTGCCCTTTAAAATTGTTTTAATTTTCAATTTAATGGAGTTCGTTCTATGTCAAAAAGGGCTAATAAAAAAGGTGTAATTATATTTATGCATTTCATCTGTTACTTGTAAACATTTTTTATTGCATTGACAATATAATAAGAGAATAATATAATAAATGTTAAATACCGTTAATTATTGTTGTGCAATATTTTTATTTATAGTTTTTTTTCTTCTAATTATACATTTAATTTTAGAATTGTACGGGTAATTTTTTAAATTATTATAATAAATACAAAATATATATTGTATGTATGTACTTATAGTAATAAAAAACGTGTTTTAATATTCTTCAAAATAATGTATGTAGTTTGCTGATCATTGACTGTAATAAACAAATTTTAGCAATTTGCGAATGCTCTTCCTTGCTGAGGCAATTTATGATGAATCTTTGAACTGACCCCGAAACAAGCGCTAAATGTCAAATCAGTTGTCACAGAAAAGTTTTGCCAATTCATAGTTCTACACTTCGTAAAAAATACCCTATATATTTATAATGCCAGAGCGCACCAGTAAGTATTTATTAAAAATAATCAATAAATAAATCCTCGTGCAAAAAAAACGAAACTGAAAGCTATTAATTAATCTTTATTTTTTAAATAAGATCACTAATTAGCTCCTTTAGAATATTCAACATTCTTGGAAAATAATGACGCATTTACAAAATACCTTATCGGATTCTTGTTTATCAATATAAAAGTGGTATGATTCTTAATTAGTTTATTTTCCAATTATCATTAAAAAAAATGGCAATTGTTAAGCAATATTGATTCGAAGACTGAAAAAAATTTCGGCTTAAAAAAATGTCAGTTTCATACGAGAGACAGATATACAGGTCTTTTCTGAAATCACGGTGAACCACCACGCTTTTAAAATCACGCAAGCCAACCGATTTAAAATTTGTCTGCAAGTTTATTAAATATTTATAAATGCCCTAAGTTGGATTGAACAAATTTTTCGGGACAAATTAATAAACATTTTAAAAATTTTTTTCCAGTTTAAGCTTTATTCCTAATTAGGGAATTAGTAAAATTTTAATATGTAAAATATTCCAGAAACAATTATTTAGAATTGGTGCACTTTAATCAATCAAGAAGTTGATTTTGAGTTTTTTGTAACTTAGTGGATTCGAATCCGAAGCTGATTAATTAATCGGTCGGACAAATGGATGCAAACGACACATTCTAAGTTAACAATTAAATATCAGACAACTGTAAAGAAATTGATATGAATTGAAATAGGAAATATTGCAAACTTATTATCGGACATCGGAATTTGGCCGTGTGATCAATCGACTTGCCGATGCCAATTGGTCGCCTCTAAGCTGCGACATGACCTCTTTAGATCTTTTTCTTGAGGGGTGCTCTTAAAGACCGATGCTATACGAATAATCCAGAAACGATCCACAGCGTTAAGGCTAATATCGTCCGAGCCATTCGTGAGAAAGAGAAATAAATTATTGGAAAAGCTTGTCGCGGCAGTCACATGAAAGAAATCCTATTGCACAAATAATGGAAATATTTGTTATTTCTAATAAACCTATAACATACGTACCAAAAGAAATTATGTTTAGGTCATTTATTTATTTATTTTCAATATACTTGTATTAATTTTTAACTTTAGGAATGCTGGCATCTGTGCTTGAACCATTTTTTCAATATATTTTTAATCAGTCCGCTTGATAAAGACTACTTACTAGATTAGTCAGAAAATTGCTAAAATTTTATAATTTTAAATTAAAACTTCAGAAATAATTGAAACAACAACACTTTTCTTTTAGAACTTTTCAAAGTTTTAAGGACTAAATGGAATACAATTTTCAACATCACACAAAACATTACACCCAAACGTAACAGATTTTTACGTGGCAAAAGATCCTGAATGAAATATTAAGTGAAGATACAAAAAACTATATAAATCTTGCAGATGTAAAATGACTATAATACGAGTATAATATTGAATCTAGAGGTAATAAGAAATTGTATGAATTTAGAAGATGAAAATAGTACATGAGGCTCAATTATTTTGATTTCAGATACATAAAAAAATTTTAAAATTGTTGCTTAAAAATATAAAATACTAGATATTGATATACACGTGAGCCCAAATGAGGAAGCGTTGTTTTCTCTGTTGTGGTGTCAGAATAATTCTATGGAATAAACTAAGTTCGAGTGAATATCACCTTTGTAGTCTCCACATTCAAAAGTATGCCTGGGTAAAAGTTTTATTTATTTTGTATGTTTGATTTTCAAAAGAAATATAAAGGTATGCACTAGGAATTCGTTTACTTAGATCTTATCAGTTAATTTCCAGTTATTTTTTTTTATTCTGTATGCAGACATCTATTTTGCTTTATTAAAGTTTAAAATGTAGCTAAAGTTTTTGAGTAATAAAAACCAAAACATGAAGTAAATGATTCATTTTTTTGTGTTGTAATATTTTCATTTTTTATAAGTTTAAAAAACAATTATTTTTAATAATGTTCAATAGGCAAATTAGTTGTTACAGTGTTCTTTATGTTTCGGCCATTGTTGCTGTTGGTATTTTTATTTTTAAATTTCTTATCATTAAACAATGAATGAATGCATTTGAGCATAAAACTAAAGATGACAAATGTACTGCATTGTTTAGGTTTCGTAAATTTATCCAAAGCTTTGGAGCGACTATTGTAATTTTGATGTCATCAATCAATGGGATCTCTATATAAGATATTAAAATACAATACGCATTTTACGTATTAATAAACAAAAGTATCATTAATTCGTCCCAAAGTATATTTACCCCGCAAAAGCTTTTACGTGTTGAGACGCTAAATCATCGTCTTGATTGCCAACAGCTTTCTTTATGTACTACAATAAAGAATTATAGATTATAAAAGATTTGTATACTCAATGAAAGGAAGATGTTTTACCGTGGGATTTAATATAATTTCTTCTTCCATTTTATTTAATTGTTTAACTAACGCCATTACATTATCCATGTCTTGTTGAATTTTAAGGAACATTTCAGGTGAATTATGTTTTTCTGGATCGTCTTTAAAAACAACCATGCCATCTTTTTGATTAATAGTTGCATAAATTTCACCAGATTTAATCTAGACAAGAACGTTTTATGTGAATTAAATTTTGCTTAAAAATATCTTCTTATAAAAATTCTATTTTACCATATTCAATATATATTTTTCCGCTGCATTAGCCGATGGTAATTGAACTCTACTAGCAACATCCGATAGGGATAAAGTTAAAAATGTTTTCGTCAATCTTTGAATATTTTTCTTATACAATGAAGTAGCGACCTGAAAGAAAAATACAAATATTTCATCGAATTTCTATTAAATTCTATTTATGTTTTCATAATTTAAGATGGTAAGTAGCGTGTAACGATAAACGATTCGAAAGGATAAATTTCAATAGAAAAAATGATTTACCTGTTTTACTAAACCCATATTGTTATCACGTTGAAATGTTTCACTATATTTAAGGATGCAATTTCGTAACTCTTCACTCGATGTGGTGGCATATGCAACGGCCAATGTATGGTAAACCTGAGCAATTGGTTTCATAAAGCGCGATATAACTTGAGAAGAATATTTTGGTATAGGTATAATCTTAAAAGAAAGGGAAAGTCACAATAATATTCCAAATAAAAGCACATTCGTAACCCTAAGAATGTTTTCAACTGAAATTCTAATGTTAAATTCTTACTTACCTTTCCATGCAGTATTAACGAAACCAATATAAATTTTTTGTATGCTTCTAACATTATATAAGACATGGCCATGGCAGGAGTTGATATACAAACTTCAAAAAAGTATAATGCTCTTTCGTAATTCTTAATAGCCGTGTAAATCATGCCACCATAATAGTAGTACAATAAGAAATATTTGGCATCATGATTGGTAACATCCTGTGAAAATACAATGACATATTTACTTATTTATATTATATATACTAGAAAAATATACGAATATAAATTACAGTTTGATTTTGCCCTCTAGTATCGGCGGATGTTGCAATTGTGGTTACATCAACGTCTAAATATTTCAGAGCAACTCTAAAGCATTTCGATTTAAGACTCAACTGACACAGGTCGGCATGTATGGGTGTTAGTTGCGACTCTGAAGTTCG
Source organism: Gymnocheta viridis (assembly GCA_956483585.1). NCBI lineage: Eukaryota > Metazoa > Arthropoda > Insecta > Diptera > Tachinidae > Gymnocheta > Gymnocheta viridis. The sequence goes on along the minus strand of OY101442.1, from coordinate 96,479,529 downwards.
TATTTTATTGATGGCTGTGGCTAAAACATTTAAACCATGAATACAACTTGGTTGTGCTACAATTGTATTCGTAAATAGATGACATAATTCATAATCTATAAAGATAGAATAGAGAAATATTTACTAACTTTTTATAATAGTAGCAATAATCAAAACTAAAATAATCTAAAGAATTTTAGCTTCACAGCAAATATATTTACATTGATCACTTGATTAAATTACAAATTGATTGAAACCAATTTTAATCGTTTTTATTGAAATCTTTTGAGGGAAAATGTCTTTTGTACACTCAAATATGTTCAAGGTATATATGTAAAATAAGAACAATGATGCGCCATACACAAGATTACTAATAGTGTAACAATCAAATAGCATCATTAGCTTTGTGATATTTGCTTTTCTATTAGCCACGCAGTGGTGCATTTGCGATCCTAGAACTGATCTCGGAACAAGTCTAGTTTAGTGACACAGCTCCAAAAAGAAAAAAATATATATAGGGGTGTAGAAAATGGTGAAATAAGAAATGTTAAATAAAAAATTTGGGGGAAACGTATAGTTCCCAAGTTATGGGCCTCCGAAGTTTCCATATATATACGTGATCTTCCACTGCATTTATAAACGTATTTTGCCAATATTGATATCGTTTTAGCTTTTGAAGAGTTCTTTTAGAGTATACAAAATTTAATGAAAATATTTAACTCTTGAGTTCTCAATACAGTTTATACAAAATTTTATCCGAAAATGTTACGATTGTGCAATAGGTATGTATGTAGTTTATTCAAATGAAAGGATTTTGTAATCTATGGTATAACAAACACCGGCTTCGCTAACGAAAGCATTTTTGCATAGCCGGCCTTTGGCCGGGCTTAAAGATTTTCTCCTCCATGTATTACGACCACAGGCTTCGCTAACTAAAGCATTTTCGCATAGCCGGCCTTCGGCCGGGCTTTACGATTTTCTCCTCCAATTATAACGAACACCGGCTTCGCTATCTTCAAAAGCTTTAAAATAATATCAATATTGATCATATACGTTTATAAATGCAGTGGAAAATCACGTATATATATGGAAACTTCAGAAGCCCATAACTCGGGAACTATACGTTTCCCCCAATTTTTTATTAAACATTTTCTTCTTATTTCAGCATTTTCTACACCCCTATATATATTTTTTTCTTTTTGGAGCTGTGTCACTAAACTAGACTTAAGCCCTGATCTCTCTTATACTATAAAATTTGTTTATAAACTTACAAGCATGTGCAGCTAACCCGACTTGATAAGTATTGCACTGTTCTATAAAGTCCTTAAATAATTTGAACAGCGCATTCACATCTGCATTGGAGCTCTGTAACGGAATAAGAAATTACATAAAATTATAAGCAATACATGAAACTTACCGCAATGCTATTAAATTTAGCAATTAACACATAAAGTACACCCAATGAATGCTGTTGTATATCCAATGTCTCCAACACATTATCAAGTATACTCCAGTTTTTGGTTAAAATTTCCACAGAGTCTATTAAATGTGTTGCCAGTTCTTCAAAGGCACCTGAAAATAATAGTTAAATGAATTCTTATTTTTATCGCAAGAAGCTCTCACTTACCAGATGAACTGCGGCTTCTCACACTATTCACAAAATTTTCTAAGGCGCTGGCCATTTTTTCGTGTTACTTTTCCTACGAACAAATACCTCCAAATGAAATAAAAATTTTTACTACTTCTTTGTTTTGCCAGATTTTAACTTTTGTGCATACTTTTATCGAAATAATTCAAGTTGTTTGAATTATTTGTTTATCTTAGTTATTTAAACACCTTTTTGTTTTTTGGTAGATTCTTCTGTGCAATGATTTTATTTTTGTTGGTTAATTTTTTTTGCTCAGACACAAGGTTGCACAAATGTTGTATTTTTGATAGATTTATTGCCTTTTTTCTGTTTAGTCCACTCATTCAGTTTTGATTTTATTGATAATATAATGAATTCAATTAATTTTTCTGAAAAAGTTATATTTTCATTTTACAATATTAATAGGAAAAACGCAAATGGAACAATTGTTCCAGTTTTTTTTGCAAAGTGCAGTTTTTGCAACTGTGTGTGAGTTTGTTTTTGTTCGGAAAAAAAGAGACAAGTATACAAGTATTATTTCAAATAGACGTCAAATGCCGGCATTCCGAAACTGGGATGCCAGGAACATAAACTCTAATCGAATTATTATCCATGGTTGTTAAACTATGTGCTTGAACATATTAAATTATAGTTTAGAGTAGAAGTTCGAATGTTTATTTAAACCGCTATTTTTGTTTCCTGAAAAAACTCAATAAAAATTTACGCACAAGTCATCTTTTCATACCATTTTAGTCTGGCAGCCATTCATGCATGCTAAAAATTTTATGAATAATATGCTCTGGCAGCATATTAAATAACAGATGAAGTTTATTTTGGTCAGTTTTATAAATCGGCACAGGGAAAATAAACAAAACAAAATTAAGCATTTTGGAAGTAAGAAATGAAGAATTGTATTGCAATTTACTTCTTCTATATATCACGAATAATTCTTATTTTATATTATTTTTAATGTTATATAACTTTTTGCATTTATATTGCTTAAATTAATATTTTTCTGCAACTCTTTTTAGTGAGTCAGAAATTAATAAGAATACAAAACCACAACAAAACATGAAAAATTCTTTGTTTACGAGTTACTGTGCGACAGATACAGCAATAGCATGCTGTTCGTGTCACCTCTGGTCTACCCTGTGAAATCGGTTAAGCGAGAAACACAGATTATGTCTGTGACGTGAAATACAAGTTGTCTTTGTTTGGTCTCCGTATTATTAGAATTAAAATTAAAGAAAAATTTGCAAAAACTGAAATTAAAACAGTTTTATAATTCAATAATAGTAGTTCTGTTACTCGAAAGAGTATAATATGAGTTCTTGTGTTTCCTATCAGCAACTGTAAGCTCTATAGATCTTAGGATTTATCCACCTAAACTAAACAGATCTGCTACCACTAACGGCAAACCACAAATAAAAGGCGGTAATTATATATAACGAAATAAGGAAAATTCAAAGAATTTTTAATTTTAAATAAGATTCAGAAAACATAATTTTTTGACGAGAACTTTTTGCTTTTGAGTAAATTGAGTATTGACCTTCGTTTCTTTTACATGTTTCCGTACAAATTGATATTAATTTATCTCTTCCCTTGTTAGTTGTAATTTACAATGTCTACGGATCCTGAAAACATATTTTTTCGTAAGTCCGCCTCCAATGATGAAATTGCTGCTGAATATTCGGTCAATGATGATTTGTCTGCACAAATAATTTTTGTATGTTTTCTGTGCTTTCGTCAATATGATTTAGAAGAAGATTTACGAGGTCATATGATTGAATATCATAAATATAAACTTATTAATGAACCGGCCAACGAAAACTTTACGAAAGAAAATATAGAAGTTAAAAATTTAATAGAGGACGCTGCAAAACTGTCCGCAAACCAAGAAGAACATCATGCCAATGTCGTTACGGATCCTGAAATGAAACCTGTGCCATTTAAAGACTTTCGGTTAATACTTAGAAGTAACATGTGTATTAAATGCAGCAAATATTCCAGTTGCACATATAAATTTGAAACACAAGAAAAACTGAAACAACATATAGATTGTCATGTCACAAATAATACCACATTTCAATGCTTCGTGTGTTCCCTGAAATTAAGCAATTGGAGGCGTTGCTCGGCGCATTTGTTGAAAATGCATCAATTAGATGTAGATTTGTTAAAATGTCCGATTTGTGAGTTCAAATCATATTCTTCTGGTAAGTTTCCAATTAAATTAAAACAGATTTTTGTTTTGCAAATATACTTATTTTCATTATCTTTGTAGCTTTGGTATGGCGTCATATGAGAGTTCATAAGAAATGGCGTCCCCGTGTCCTGCGTTCCTTGAAAGCGGTCAAGCAAAGACGCTTAGAAGCTTCAAAGCAAAAGGAGCAGCAAACAGATGCAGGAACGCCCCGGCCACCAACACACAGAAAAAATAAATACTACTCAGAAAAGACTTGTGAGATATGCGAACGTAAATTTGTGAATGGTAAAACTCTGTCCAAACACATCAAAACCGTGCACAATAAAATTAAACCTTTTAATTGCAATGTTTGTGGCAAGAAAACTGCTCGAAAAGCCAGTTTAATAGTAAGTCTACATTTTCCTTATATTCCATACACAGAAATATTTATTTGCTTCTATGTACAGATTCACATGCGCCAACATACCGGAGAAAAACCCTTGTTGTGTAAATCATGTAAATTTTCCACACGTGATCCCAGTGCCTTGCACAAGCATCAAATGAGACATGAGCGTGCAGGCAAATTGAAATGTTCTTTATGTGATTATTCGTGCATACAGTCGAATGCCCTTAAGCGTCATATTCTTTTGAATCATATTGAATATTATAAACAAATATCTTGTGATATATGCAGTTTTGTTACCATCAATGTCAACAAACTAAAAGCTCATAAAGAAGATCATCGCAAAGGTTTAATAGTCAAAAATGAAGATTTAATGGCAGCCGCAAAGATGGTGAAAAATGAGGTAAGTGGTTGTTGTTGCTCATAAAATACACGAATTGAAATACTAGACATATGCATATGTATGTATGTAATAAATCACACAGCCAGATACATAGATTAATATCCGAAATAAAAATTAAATTCTTCCAAATAAAGTACAAATTTTGTAGAAACAAATATTAAAAAAAATTCAAGAGAATTGATACACAATAGAGCATTTAAATTTATTAGTATATTAATAATTAAAAAAGTTAAAGTTTTTAACGAAATTCATGGAATTAGAATACCAATAATATAAGTTATGCATATGAGTATGTGGGAAAATATAATAATAATAATAATAATAATAATAATAATAATAATAATATAATATTATATTATTTATTATTATAAAATTGTTAAAAATCTTTCAAATCAAAAAAAAAATTATATATATAATAATAATAATTAAAACAGCTCAAAAAATAAAATTAAAAGTTGAATTAAAATACATCAAATAGGAGAAAAATTTCCAAAACAAAGAAATTAATTCGGGAAATAGAACCGTAAAAGAAGAAATCCCTGAAATAAAAAAACACAATGAGTCAAAACTGGCAAAGGAGCACTCAAAACGAAAAGTAGAGTTGAGAAGTAGCAAAAAAGCGTTTGAAACCGCTAAAATTGGACATTAAAATCTAAATTAGAAATCAAGTATCGTTAAATTGAAAATCGGTTGAACTAGGAAAAATTAATCCAGAAAACGCGACAATAGAAACAAAAGGAATCGGAATCGATAAAATGTATAATAGAATCGCTAAAATGTCATAAAAGTTTGGAAAGGAAAAAAGTTGATCTCTTTATGAAACATGCGTAAAAATAGAGGCAAATTCAGAAAAGTTGCTTGGAGTAATTAACAAAAAAAAAAAGGAAAAAAACGATATTAATTAAAAGAGAATTAATAAATCAGGAAATAAAAAGTTGGATATTAGAAAAAACGAAAGAACTACTAACATTTTTTAATGAGCGTTACACCGCCCACTTTTCTAATCAATAAATTACATTCTTAGTGTGTGAAAAGCTTCAAACTTGAAAGATTATATTGTTGTTAGGTTAAAGTGAAGAGTATTAGAAATGGACAAAAGAAACTATTTTAAAAATCTCTGATCTCAATAGAAAAACTGTGTAGAGTTATAAAAGAAAAATCGTTCGTATTAAAATTAAAGGCCAGAATTAAGGAATGGAGGATTAAAAGTCAAGTATAGCAGTAGCGATTGTATTACCTTCTTAAAGCAATTAGATTGACGAAATGATCAGAGGTGATTTAAACCCACTAAAATGCTTAATAAAGAATAAATCATTTTTATTTGAAAAAAGTATATATTATTCCATTAAAGTGGCTTCCTCAAACAAGGCGGACTTAAAAAAAGGCTACGACTCGCAAGAAAAAAACTAAATGGATTATCTTTCTAGGTCTCAGATGATTGCTTTTTACCTTTGGAGAGCATCGACTCATTACCGCATGAACCGGCTGTGGACACTGGAGGCGTTACCATACCAGCTCCCTCAGAGGACTCACAATTTCCCACTTATTTAAATAATTAAGCAACAAATTTTTCTTTTTAAATAATTTCATTTACTATTTATTTCTGTTCGGTTTTTAATTGATTTTATGATATGATTTGCAACGCAATATTATTTTTTAAGTTATTTTAAGTTTTTTTTCTTCAGTTTACTTTTAATAATTAAAATCTTATAATTTTTTGTTTTTTTAGGTTTTACATAATTTGTTTTTTAATAAGTTTTTAATTTAACATTTTATGTTGGTTTTATATAATTCTTTTTTTTTGTTTGTTTGTTTCTTTTGAGTTATCTTTTATTGTTTACAAGTTTTCGTTTTGTTTAAATCTTTTAATTAAAAAAGTGATTTTTATATAACGTTTCAATTTTAAATTTCTGTTTTTATGCAAATTTTGAAAATTCTGTTTTTTTTTATCAATTTTTCTTAGTTATTTTTTTAAACACGTTAAATTTTTATGTTATTTTTAGTTTTTTTATTCGTTTCCTTTATTTAATGTTTCTAATGAAAATATCTCACTTTTTTTTTGATAATTTGAGTTTTTGATTCATGATGTGAGACAATGATTTGCTAAGGTGAGCTTCAAAATGATAAGTTACTTACTTTTTAAATACATATTGGTGTATTTTTGTTAAATTTTTAAATCATTTGCTGTCATTAGTTTTCCAAAATATGTATTAAAAGTCTGCATTTTGTACTAGATCAAAATTAGATTTTTTTGCAAAATTTTTATTGATGCAAAAATGAAAAAGAAAAATATTTTAAATAATAAAGTAAGAAAGATGTTGTGAAGACTCCCGATTGGAACGCAGTACCTTTCGCATTACATATACATGTGTACTTTTAAATGAAGAACTGGTCCAATATCTCTTGCAAAACTTAAAAAAAAATTCGAATTCAGACTAAATGGAGATTTTATTTCTTCCAATTTAATGTAAAACATAAAATTATAAAATCAAACGAAAAAAAATTATTTTTCTTAATTAATTTTAATACTTCAATAAACTTAAACAAATTGAGTTTAATATAATATAAAAATGCTAATATACACATATATGTATTTATCTATAAAAAAAACTAACATTTTAACAGTTTCTCCGAAAACTTGAGTTTAATTGTAAAAACACGTTTTTAGAGCGACTAAAAGTTGGTGTGTAAAAAGATATTTTCCTGAAAATTGCTAATTTACTTATCTATAAGTTTAAATGAAACTGTTCTCTTAGTTCTCTAGTTTCTATAGGATGTTTACTTTCGAAATATGTATATAACTTTCATAAAAAAATTTTTGTGATGCTCTGGAATAAATCACAATGCATTGTGGCCTCCCAAAACAAGATGATGTTCCGTTCTACTCTAGTGCTGTCAGAACAAATTATATTTTTCCTGCATTGCTTTCTTGATAAAAAGAATTTTAATAAAAAAATGTGAACTACGAACTCAAGTCTGATTTAATAAGTTCAAATTAACCAAAACAATTCTAAATGAATTATGTAAAATTAGTTAAATAGAAAAATTAACTGCCAGGCCCACTAAGTCGATCGAATTCTTTCTTTCGTAACATTACATTTAAAACAAAAACAAATTCTAAAATTTTATTTTTGTTTTATATGTAATTGTACGAACGAAAGAATACGTGTGACATTGTGGGCCTGGCAGTAAAAAAAAATTTAAGTTCAACTTTGTGAAATTCAAGTTCTGAAAACTGAAATACATTTTTATTTGTGTGCGTTTTTTTAAACCAAAAAAGAAAGAAACCGAAGGATATTTTCGAGAGTTTTATTTGTTTTATTGCAACGTCTTAATACAAAGTAACGTGATTCCAAGTGATCCAGTATTCAAAGCCCTAAAGCTTCGGTAGCCAATGGTTACTAACCACACTTACTATTACAATAAAAATTACTTTAGCTTAAACATTACTAAAATTGGAAGAATCCACATCTTTTTTATTCTAACTACCGGCAGTTACGGTTTTGACTTCTTGATGAAATTTTGATTTACAAATAAAACTAACGAAATATAAATGAAAGCAAATGATTTATCTATGACAAATCGTTCAAAACTTTTTGTATTTTTATACTCAAAGTGCCACCACTATCGTTTTGAAGAGCATCTTAGTTTTTTTTTTTGGTTCTGGAATTTTGTTTTTTTTTTTTTTTGGTTTTCACAAACAAATTTAAATTTCTAAGTACGTTTTCGTTTAATTAAAATATTTTTGTTTTGTTTTTTTTTGTTTGTTGTTCATTTAAGACTAAATAATTGCTTTTTTACAGAATTCCTCTAAAAGTTTCTAAGATTTTTCAATTACTTTTAACAACTTCTTAAAATTGTTTATTTGTTTGAGTCGCTTGTATTACAGTTCAATTGGAAGTATTTCTTTGCTAAACTATTTGTTGAAATAATTTCATGAAATAATTTTTATTTTACTGTTTATTGCACGTTCTTTTTAGTAGATTTTCAATTTTTCAAAAAATATTTATTCTTATTTCTTGTCTTTTATTTTATGATTTCTTTTATATTGTATCTTTTATTGTTGCAAGAAGTTTTGTTTTTCCAGCGCAAAAAGTTGCAACAAAATCTTTAATTATTTTTATTGTCTGTATTTGATTTGAAATAGAGCTAAATTGTATTGAGGTTTTGTTATTCATTCAAAAGAAAATTTCATTTAAACGGAAATTTTAAAGAAGCAAATCATAAAATGAGTTTTCATTTCGATTCTTTTTTTTGTTTTGCTTTTTCTTGTAATTATTAATTTATTAGGGCAGTGTTTTGTTTAAAGATTTCACATATTTATTTAATTTACGTTTCAATAACTTATTAATTAGAAATACAATTTTCATAACAAATATATTTTAAGTATAAAACATTGAAAAAGATTTTGGGTGGGTTTCTTAAAGAAATGTTCTTTTTGTATATAAGAAAAAAATTATTTGATTTTATTCGTATTTTTTATATGTATAATTAAATTAATTAAATTTATTATTTTGTATTTTGATTTAAAAAAAAATTGTACTAAATTTGTAAAAAAATTTTGTAATAAAATTTAATTTAAAGCCATTTGGATAAAATATCGTTTCAATTTACTTTTAAAGATTTGAACAAGAGTTTTTAATGAGTATTAAATAAAAAAATTTCAAATGTTCTCGTTTTAAAACTAACAAACGAAATCTTTTAATTTTTAAATATTAAAGTTGAATTTGTATTCATTTTATAATTAATGTGCTTTCATAGAACCCAAGCAATCGTATTGAGTGAACAATTTGTATGAAAACCACTCAGTTATTCGATTGCTTGGATTCTATGAACACCACATAAAAATAGTTTTAAAAATTCTCACTTGTACTCTTGTACAAACGGTATTCCCTTGATAAGCTAACTAAACAATTTGTTGAATAAGATCACTTGCCATTGACAATCAAAAACTATCGAATATTCAATTGAAATCGAGAATTGATGAAAAACTACCTCCCAGAACAAGAAGTTAGTTTTAAGTGTCTGTTTCTTTAAAAAAAATTTCAAGCGAACTTTTATATTGAAAACAAAAACAAAATTTTTTGTTTACTTTATTTTTAATATTTATAAATGCTCGAATGCAATTATCTTTCTCATGTAGAGAAACAAGGCCCTCAAATTAAGTATCTCATGCGTATTTTAAAACTCCATGTTAACCCAATAAAATCATTGTGATTTAAGTGAACAACTGCTACAATATATTCTATTGGAAAGAACTACCCGTGCTAGGATTCTCGATGATTATTTTGACAAATATTAGGGTAACATTTATTTGACAGGTTCTTATGCTGCTTATTGGACAATTGGGGATTAAACTGATTGTTCAAAAAAGTAGATATAAGTTACGGACAGACTGGTTTATATATCGTTGGATTTTATGTGAAGACTTCTAGCAAATGGGCAGTAAGAAAGCCGCGCGGAAATCACCAAGCTGGTTTCCAACATGCAAATGTATCAACATGCTTCATTGAGCGTCAGAGTAACTAAAGCTAAAGGATTTGAGAGAAGGAACAAATAATGAAGGCAAACCAAAATGGTCAATTTGTTCCAGGCCATTTCAGTTAAGTTGAATTTTCAAACTATTCGAATTTCTTATTTAATAGAATTCTTGACTAAAACTTTTACTTTAATCTCAATTTCCCTCTAAATATGATTAGATTTGAAATACTTTATATCGTTTCTACAAAACCCTTGTTGAAATCACTATCTACGAGGATTTCTATTTATGTTGTGAGCCTTAGCAATGTCGTTCGTTTCCACAAGTAACTTTAACGGATGTTCTTTTCATTTGAATATTGTATGCATGTGTTCTATATAACTAAATGAAAATTGTTTAACAGCTTACTCCCCATTAAGCTCTGAAACTATGAAAAGTACAGAAACAAAAACTTAATGGAAACCTTTTCAATAAGCTGTAGTTGTTATACATTTTTACTCTAAAATGAGTAAATTCGAGAATCGGTTTTCAATTCGATTTTTTTCTTTAATTTGTAAAATCGAAAGAGAAACGTGATGCGATCACATCCAAAATTAAATAGATAATAAAGAAGAAAATTTCGAAGAGTAATATCACATTTTTAATGACAACTATAATACAACAGCAACATACTGGATTATAATATGTTTATAGTCGAATCATATTATGATTAGAATGAACCTTATTACGGTTGTCGTACTTTCGTACTACTATTTGTATCTATGATTTTTAGTCATCATTTGATTACAAAGTAAGCAAAATCATTTTTGTATATTGATAAAAATTTGGTTGTGGTGCAACTATGTTGCAGCTGTTACTGCTGCTAATTATTGAATAATAAAATGCAAACACTAATTTGCTTGCTACGACAAAAGCTCTGTTTAAAATGTTAAAAGTAACAATATATTGTTTGCCACAGCCATAATATTTTTGTCCCAACCATGTCTAACCATATATGCATATTCTCTGCGTGCTGGCTCACAATTAACATAAATAGTTCCCTGCATGACATATAACAATTTCGTTTTTCTTAATTTATTATTAAATAATTATAAAACATTAAAAAAAAATATGAATTGAATGAAATATTAACAACTTGAAAATTATTGATTATTATGGATCATATACAATATTTTTGTTTTGGAATTGTCTCATAATTGAATTATAATATTTCTTACTTAAATACTTAATTTATGTTTTACTACTTAAAAATCTACAATACACATATACAGACACATATTAGTTTGTATGTATTTGCATGCATGTACTCGTATGTATGTGTTTATTATTTTTCATATATGTATTTAGCAATAATCTACATAATATGTAAATTTATACGAATTATTTTATCATTAATCATTTCTATTTGTGCGTCGCATAATGAATGCTCGAACTTATGTATATTAACTTATTAACTATTATTTTTCATACGATAGTTTAAAATTAAAAGTTTGGATCTCATTTGAGTTTCGATTAAAGCGCTATTACACGACAAGTTTTTTCTAAGTTTCCACACATAACACACACACATCGTGTAAACATACTTTTAAGTTAGAAATAACGAAGCGTTCCGTAATGTTTTTGTGACAAAACGAAGCAGCTGATCGAGCCTTGCTAAAAGCGAGGCGAATTCATACCAAGTGAACCCGAAAGCCAAGCTGACTCATTGTGTTCTATCATCCGTTATTGTCAAAATTTGCTTTTTGGTACATTTCTCTGTTTTTAAATTAGTCTTCAACTGTTTATTTTGACATCCAAGAATTATATTTACTAAGGCAAACTCTATTGCGGCTACCTGTATGAATTTGTTTTGGTTAAATGCAATGCAATTGTTTGCCAAAATTAAATGTCATCGAAATTAAATTACGTCTCAATCAATGACATTTCTGAACAGCTGATTGAATTTAAAGTGGGATTGAGAAAGCAAAGTGTCTAAAAATTCAGAAGAAATTAAACTTTTTATTACTATAAAAACACAAAATACACCGCCATAAAGTATACAACAAGGCGAATTCATTTGACAGGTGGTGTTGAAAGCACAGCTGACTGTTTCGCCGTTGTGGCTGTAGTTATCAGAAATTGTTTTATTTGAGTTTTCTGGTGTTTTTAAATAATTTTTTCTTACTATAGACAATAATGTGCTGCTCTAAAGCTGGATTCACTCATAACATATTTGTCCGGACAAATTCTTTTTCATATGTAGTTTGAAGAAGAGAGACGGAATAATGGCCTAATTACTATACAAACCCCTCATCCTCACAACTAATAATGATTATAATATCATGGATATCAAAGAAAGTAAAGCTATAAAAATCAGTATAAGTCTAAATCCACTATGTATTTCCCGTGTTCAGTTTCAGACTGCATCCACTCCATCATTTCCGTATTGCAAACCGTCTGCAAATCATCCTGTGCAGATTGATCCAACTTATCCTCTTGAACACTCGCTTTTATCAGATGCTTAACTTCTTATCAGATGCTTAACTGATACATTATTATTTGATGTCTCTCTTCTTCAAACTACATATGAAAAAAAATATGCCCGGATAAAAATTTTATGGGTGAATCCAGCTTAAAGTAAAAACCTTTTTTTGTTTGGGTCATATAAATTGTGATGAAAGTTGCTAAAATACATTTTAAATAAATTTGTTTTTCTGTAAAAATAATTCGCCTTGATATACAATATCGTTTGTATAATTTAATTTGTTTTATAGTTTTTTGGTTATTTCAAAAGCGGCACACTGAGAAAATAGTACCAAAAAAGCGGGATTTTAAAAAATTGCTTGTAGAAAGAGGTATGTTGCAGATATGTACAACCAATTTCTATGCTAATGTATGATTTTTTATGATTACTTACATTAGACCGACTCACGAGAAAATGTTTTTGTTACTCCGCCTCAAATTTCTTTTATGAAGATTCACACATCTTCTGTTTTTGAGTTCTAACGACCGTTTTTGATCGGGCCGGGTCTAATAATGTTAAATTTGTTATTATAATTTTTATGCATATTTTTTTCCCAAGATAACATATAAAAATATTACACCATTTAAAGGCAAAAATTTATATTTTTTCTCTAATTTTCCAAATTAAAAGTGCACAAAATAATTTTCTTTTTCATTTTGCTTTTAAAGTGTTCTTTATAATAACAAATTTCAAGTAAATATATACACTACCATACAAAGTGATATGGCAAGTTACAGTCTCTAGATCAGTAGAGGAGCTATGCAAACATAAGGAAAACGGTGCATTATGCAGGCCATCCTGGTAACTCCCGCTAATACTCATATCATGGTCATAGCGCTCGGAATCCTTTAAAGTTAATTAAATAAAACATTTGTACGAAATTTTCGACAACGATACCTGTCAAGCCGCTTCAGTCAAATTTATGTCAATCGAAGCAGTTTTTTAGAAAACTGATTTGGACAAAAATTTGTAAAGTTTGATTTTTTAGCAAGTTTCTTTTTGGCATCACTGTTTTTGGCAGTTCAGCTGTTTTCGTGTAACACGCTACTGTTAAGCATGTTCAGTTTGGTCTATAATTTAACAACGCTTGCAGATCATTGAATTTTAGGTCATCGTGCATTTTCTCCATTTTATGGTCAGTTTGGGCGACCTTCTAAAGCGGCTATTCGGAAATGTACGTTTTTGGACATTAACCCACCAACACGCATACGTAGAGTGCGGACAGAGGAAAATATCCCAGCTGTATCCGCCAGTGTTGTTGATGACCGTAAATTATCGATTCGGCGCCGATGATCCGATGATTAAAAAATTGTTTTTCGGCCGAAATGCAAGAGCTGGACTTAGCTAACATGTGGTTTCAACAAGACGGTGCTACATGCCACACAACACGTGAAATAATGGCCAAATTGAGAGGCGAGTTCGGTGAACAGCTTATTCCACTTTTAGAGCCGTTCAATTGGCCGCCTAGATCGTGCGATATAACGCCTTTAGACAATTTTTGTGGGGCTCCAGTAAGGCTCATATCTATAAGCACAACCGCGCAACGGTTGATGCACTGGAAGCCTTTGAAGAATTTATTCGTGCGATACCGGCCGATATGTTGGAGAGAGTATGCAAAAATTGAGCACAGCGTATAAACTATTTGAGGCGTGGCTGCGGTCAACATTTACATGAAATCATCTTTAAATTTTGAATTATACTGAGCGTTCTATAGACTCAAATAAATTTTTCATACATTTCTCTAAATTTTATGTGTTTTTTTTTAAACTAAATCCAAAAGCTCTTGAAAAACACAGTACAACTTTTTTCAGCTCATTGATTTGCGACTCAATTCTGAGAATTGCACGTGAGAGTAGCCCCAAAAATAAGAACTTCTGCATCATTCGGTTTGACAATTTAGCTGCATTAATAATTAACTAGAGTACGCCTAGTGGTCGAAATTCGACCGCCAGTTTAAACGTATACCTTTTTTGTTTTCATTAATTTAAAGAGAAAAAAATTATGTACCTAATTGCTCATTCCCTTCCACATGGTAAAAACAATAAACAACATTAAATTTCATACACGTCCGCAAACCGAAACTGCTGGATGAGTAGAGTATATTAAGGTGTTGAAAGAATGATTTTGAAGGAACTCGGCAAATTATACCTGTAACTACGGAAGAAGGGTAACCTGCTTTTAAGTAACTACGAGTAGGTGGCACAAAATAGTCAGTAGCGACTGTTTACTAAAAATACAGGACTCTGCAAACACGTAACTGGAAGTGTAGGGTCTGACGCTTGCCCGGTGCTGGAAGGTTAATAGAGGGTGCAAGCTCTAAATTGAAGCCCCAATAACCGGCGGCCGTAACACTGACGGTCCCAAGGTAGCGAAATTCCTTGTCGGGTAAGTTCCGACCCGCACGAATGGCGTAAGATGCACATTTATTTTGTTAAGTTTTTGTTCGAAGCTAACACATCCATACGTAATGAAACATGTACATCATTTCTTTCAATTCTGTTTTTTATTTCTTTTTCAACTTCACTCATTTAAAGAGAAAAAATCTTTTTACTCATATAAATATGTGGGTATTTACTCTTAACCACCCTCATTGCATTGCTTATGTTTTTACTTGAACCAATATTTACATAAGTGAATGTACGTACGTATGTATTTTTAGCGTTTGTAGTGGTGTAAACTTTAGGAGCTTTTTATTCCCTTAATACTGAAAGGAAATAAATAATATATAGTCGGATCACTAAAGTAAAAGAATGAAGATAATCGGCTGGCAAACAAAGGAGAAAAAGGGATCTAAAAATTTGTCTTTGCCTATTTATATAATACGAGTAATTACATTTTAAAACCAGAAGAACATTGAATATTTCAATATAGAAAATAACAAGTATACGTACGGTATACCGAGATATAACCGTATCATAATATAGAAAAATTGATAAAAATCCACATTGAACAAAAAAAAATCATATGTCCATAAAATTATTAATGCAGCCAACTTGACAAAACGAATGATGCAGAAGTTCTTATTTTTGGAGACACTTTCACGTGAAATTCTCTGAATTCAGTCTGTAAAGTCATCCCTTAGTACATAATTAAAAGAAAAAGAAGACGCGAAGAGCCTTGACGTGACCCGGCTAGAGTTATGTGCCTTGTATGGCACAAAAGAAAAATCACATCAAATCGTTTGACTTTCTTCCGGCTTAAACGTTTATAAAAGAATCTTAAGTTTACATAATTATAAACTAAAACCTTTGAGAGCAGCAGAAGAAGAGCTCTTCAATACATACAATTCACCACTTACTTAAAATACTTAACTATTCACAAATTAATTATTTAATTTTATTTTATTTTACGTAGAAAATATTTCTGTGAGATTTAACAAAGTGTTCTCTCTTGTCTTTTGTTTTTCGTTTTTTTTTTCTTCATTGAGATTGAGTTTGTTCTTTCACTTAAATCAATTTAATTATTTTTATTAAAAAGTTGCCATAAAAACAAGTGCCCATTAAATCAATGAGAAATACTTAATTAATTAGTTTCTTTGCCATTTAATTAAGTATGTTTTTTTGTTTGTAGGTAATTATGTCTTTATGTATTAATTATAAATTTTAATTGCTATTATATGTTTATAGTTTCGTATTAAGTAGTATTATACTCGAATTATTATTATTATTATTAGTATTGTTGTAGTAAGTATTTTTGTTTTTAGTTTATAACAGTCTACAAGCAAGAGGCACAATTCTGTGCGATATTTGTTTAAGTGCATCCATAGAATGTGGTCAGACTGTAGTGACACGATCTATTTCAACATATCGCACAGAATTGTCGCTTTGTCAGCAAATCACTTCTTTTTCATCCAAAACGGCCGTATCCATGGAGCTCAAAGATTTCAAACGTGTCTGCAAAACCGATGAGCCTCTAAATTTTCTTTTGATTTTCCTAAAATAGAAAAAAGAAATACAAAAGAAATGCAATTAAAATGTAAACTGAAATAGTAGCAGAAAAGCAAATTCCCAAAGGGCAAAATTAATTAAAGTGAAATCCATTGAATTTTTTTCAAGCCAAAAAAAATTACACCATTTCCTTATGTGAAATTGATATATTGAGAAATAATGCTTTTATTTTGCAATGAATATGTTAGCAAACAGGCAGAGTTAAGTAAACCTAGCATGGCAGACACCCGGCTGAAACTACATATCGTCGACGAAAATCCAAAAGTACGTAACAACATTTGCTCTAATTTTATAGGAGAAACATAAAACGTTAAAAAATAAAAAATACTTCAGATATAAAAACAAATAATGTATCATGAATTATGGCGTTATTTTTGGTCGTAGAAATCTAAAAATTTGGTAGAGGCATATAAGTTAACCTAACGAATTATAATTAATCAAAAACTTGATTTTGATTTTTTTAATGATACGTACTTTTGGATTTTCGACGACGATATATCCTTTAGCTCACATATTTCATGTATTAAATAATAATGAAATTTAATTTAATGTTTTAGCATACTTTTTTTAATCTATTTAGCAGAGCTGTAAATGAATCATTATTTTTTTAATTAATTCACGAATCATTCATGCACAAATTTGGAATTAATTCTTTTCACGCGAAAAAATGAATTGAATGAAATTTGAATCAATTCAAGCGAATTAGGCAGAAATAAATTGCAATTCATTTCCTAATTTTTTTTAAATTGCGGTTTTAAGCTTTTCTGGTGTATTTGGCAGTATAATGCTAAAAAGTATTGAAAACTGTCTTTCGACAAAAATCAAGATACGTCCTTTCTATATTAAGACAACATTGGTGCTTAAGCTCCACTAGTTCAACTCTCAATAAATATAACTTTTTGTAACGAAATTGGGAGAATATCTCGAATTTTTTAACAAAATGGTTAATGTTTTACTAAATAAGTAAAATATTAATTTTGGGAAAAAGTGCGAATAAAAAATTTAAAACACTAAAATTTGAAAGATTCCCATAAAAAGCACCAATTACTCGAATAATAAATTTACAAAATAAATTTAACTTTTAAATTATGAAATTTTGCAAATACTCCTATTTGTTTTTAAAATCTGATTTAAAATATATGGGGCCTGTTATGTACATCGAACATGCCACGAACGTCCTTTTTATTTAAATATCTAGATGTTGTTAATTAATTTAACTACCAACTGCTAATAAGACCGTAAGATAATCTCATATTTTCAGCTCCTCAACTATACTTATTTATTGTACAACAAAATTCGCATTTTTCATTTAGTGTCCAACTACGAAATTGGCGGGAAATGGTGTAAATTTGCAAAGAAGAAAAAATTAGACCTAAATTAAAATAACGTTTAACTTACTTGTAGGCAAATGCTGCAAATGCACAACAGAATAGTACAATAATCAGACACAATGTTGCCAATATTTCTGTAGGTAATTTCATAATGGCCGAACATTGCAGGAAAGTTTCATCATCGCCTGAAGGACAGTGTTGTATGCCATCGCACCAAACACTTACATTAACGCAGGCATTTAACTCTGAGCATTTATATTGGCACTCTTCTGTAAAGGGTTTGGAAAGTAAATTGAAACAAAAAAAGAGAAAGAAAAGCAATATTGAGTATTAACAGATAAATATTAGAA
Organism: Gymnocheta viridis; assembly: GCA_956483585.1. NCBI lineage: Eukaryota > Metazoa > Arthropoda > Insecta > Diptera > Tachinidae > Gymnocheta > Gymnocheta viridis. The sequence continues at coordinate 96,461,325 of OY101442.1, read as the reverse complement.
AACAATAGCTAATGGCTTATGGAAAGGACAGGACAAGACAGTCATGCCTACATGCTCATGATAACTATGTTATCTATGGATGTATAGGATGTATGTGTATTTGAATATATTGCTAATATACTTAATTGTTAAACTCATTGCAAACACTTACCTGCTATACTCAGTGTCGGTCCTGGTATCAATTCCATCCAATTAAATGAAAATTCACCATTCTCTGGTCTTAGGAACTCTACACTAATGGCTTTTGAACGATTTGCAATTGCAAAATTAGGACGCTCATTCCAGCCAGCACTGAAAATCTCAACATATTCATAGGCCTTTGAATTCGGCGCCAATGGGCAGGCTGTGATTGTTAATCCTTCAATAGGAGAAAAAAATGACAAACACAAGTTAGAATATCGTATTTTCCTTTACTAAAGCTGCTGGAAATATTTTAAAAGGATACACAGTAAAATATAGAATATTTAATTAACAGATAGATGACTTTCTTTTTAGGAAATCAGTACACATTTGAAATTTGATACATTAGTCCTATTCACAATCTTGTGCATTTGAGATTGCATATTTTTGCAATTGTAAACATTTTCCATTAATCGTGAACAGTTTTTTTTTGTTATGTTTGCAATAATTTCTTGCAAAACACGAAATTCATACTCAGCTGTGAAAAAAAGAGTTTTTTTATTTATTTACATTTACACATGGTAGAATAATACAGGTAGTGTCGAAGCTACAATAACACTGCTTTTAGGTTCGAAGCTGTCAAAAACCACAAAAGAAAAATGGCAAAATGGTTGCATTTTCCGTTAGATAAAGAATTTTGTTTCTTTTCCTTTTCTTATTTGCATTTGAAACAAATTATGAAGTGTGCTTTTTTAGTAAGGTGTGTGTGTGTGTTAGTAATAAATAATAAAATTTTGACAGACCCGCGGTCGCGGTCTGCGACTTTTTTAATTTTGTTGCGTCTTTTTACCCTTTTTTGTTTCTCACAAAAAACATTTAATTTGCAGTAAATTTATAAAAAAAGTCGTCAAATATAAGATCAAATTTCGGATTATTATTCATTTGGGAACACTTTAATCACTTTTTTGCAACTTTGTCATGTACACAATGTATTCAAGAAATTGTTCACAAATTTTCGGTAAATGTTTTAAAGACCAGTTTTAGCAAAAAAGTTTTTTAAAGTAAGAAATTGTGGGTTTTGAAGTGCTTATTCTACAAAATTCTTTTAAATAAGGTTTCTTGTTAAAACGAAAAGAAAGTCTGAAAACGAAAAAGAAAATGAAGCTAGAAATACGTCCTCAGAGGCAGCGGAGACCACGGAGTCTGAGAGGGACAACGTTAACAACGCCGCAGGTCCTTCCAAGAGACGTAATATTTCGTAATACTGTTCGAGAGACTGCGAACTGAAGTATAATAAATAGCTTAAGACATGAAGTCAAAGCGCCCTTTTTGCATTGTTTGTAAAAAGCTTTTAGTGAACCAAAACAAAAATAATTTTCTTGGCTTGGTTTTTAACAGAAGTTATACTCCTTTCACCTTGACAGCATATTATTAAACTTAACTTGTTTACTACAGTTTTATTATATAAGAGAACATACTCGTACTTTTAAAAACTATTACTAGTTCCTATCCATATACATACATGTATACTCGTAATTAAATAATTAAAATAAATAATAAAACAGGCACTAAATCAGCAAAACGCCTAAAATCGTCATACCCATGACAAATCATCAAATCTGGCATCCGCGGCTGCTGTGAATGTTGAATAGTGTTGGCAAATTCTACTACTTTTTATTACTCAATAATATTCAATATTTTTCATTTGGGTACTCAATACTACTCGATAATTTTAACGGATTTTTTGAATTTTTAACGCATAGTTTTTATCTGCAAATTGAAGTAGTTTGTTCAAAAATTAAATATAGATCTTCAACTATTATTGGTTTTGTATGTCTTCTATTATTAAATAAAAAATAAATGTAAAGCTAACTTTTAATTTAACGTTAACAACAACTTAAGAAATAATTTAATTGTTCTCAAAAAAAAATATTTAGTTTTGATGTGATTAAAGAATCTTACACATAGTTGTCTTTTTAAACAGTGATGTATTTTTATTCACAATTTCAGCCACTCAACTTGCTTAAAAATACAACTCTAAAAGTATCGATTAACTACTTTTGAGTATTGAGTAACCAAGAAAAAAAGAAAATACCCGATACTCGGTACCCACTACTCAATACTTTGCCAGCACTAATGTTGAATAGAAAATACACAAGTATATACTAAATAAATATGCCGCGAATGGTGTTGTTGCGAGCTGATCGTAACACCAAGTCGTGTTAGTTGAATTACAAAGAAGTTACCGAGTATGAAAATAGAAAAAACACGAAACTTTGCTGAGAGTGGTTATGATATTGTATTTTTTCTGCGTTCTTACTTCTTTCTGCAATCAACACATGTACAAGTAAAAAGTTATTATATGTATTGTCATGCATGAAGCTCGCGGGCATATGAAGAACGAGCAAAAAAAAACAACAAATCAATAAAAGCGAGTGCTTGAAAGTATCCGAGCCTAAAAATTAATTGGTAAAAAGCGAGTGGGCTCGCGGGTATTATGTATCGTTGCAGATGTCTGACTTCTATGCTATTTTCCCCAAACGTTTAAACTGTACTGGTCCCAGCCAATGTATGTCCCATTTCATACTAAAATTATTAGAAATAAGTCTCAAAACAGCAAAAGTATTCTGTACGCACTAAATAAAATGCATAAAAAACTTTTCTAGCTTTTATGATTATAAAAATGTGTGGTTGTCCTAAAGCTTTCTTATCTTATTAATTATTTTATAATCAAATAAACATTTTAAGTGTTCCTGAACTCACCTTCAGCTGTCGTTAGCACAGCTCTGGCCTTTGTCTCACAACGATACGAGCTTGTGCCCACAATTGTGGTATTCATGGCCTTTCTAGGATTGTATTTACGCAGGAAAATAGCTTTTAAGCGTATGTACAGGAATTTATTGCCATTCGATGGCTCAATAAGCCAGGGGCGGGTACGACATTCCATCTGTAAAAATAAAATAAAAAGCAAACAAAAGAAACTTGTTTTAGTAAGCCTCTATTCAATCATTTTTAAGCAACACTTGACTAAACATTCGCAACAAAATTTTCCAAATGCTCTTAATGGCTTTCAGCTAAACTCTCAGTACACAGCAATTGAAAACATTAAATTTGCATAAACGATTTGTGTGATTGAAATAGTATATGTGTCTAGTGTTTACAAGCTACATACATAATGATGAATAGAATCAATACATACATCTCCAAATGTCATATCAATGCTGCCGCTGGGACCGAATTTTCTACGACCATCTTTACAATTCGTTGGTCCTTTGATGAATTCAAACATTCCCTCAAAATTTAAAGCATCCTGATCATCCAATGTTGTCATATTGTAGGCAGTAAAATGAACTTCAACATCACGACTTGTGGATGTGTATTCAACTGGTAAATGTGATGAATTCGATGAATTACAAAGGCAACCGCGTGGCAATAATATTGTGTCATGATATGGACGTTCAAATATCTGCAAAAGAATGCCAACAATAAATAAATGCATGTGCAGTGTGTAAAGGATTTAAAAACCCAATCAACATTTGTATTTTATGATTGTTATATTTTGCATATAATTTGAATGAATTGAACGCGGACAAATGTGTTTGCTGGGTTACTATACTTTAGTTTATCTTGTTGAACATATTGCAACTAACCTCAACCTTAACACTGGTATCACCATAACAGAATGACCTATTTATGTCCTCGTCCACACGTGACATACAATGGCGATTCATGGTGATTACTTTGCGTAATTTAATGCGTACCCGTTCACCCCTCATGCCCTCAAATTTATAAACACACTTGAGATTACGTGCGCCACCACGACCAAATAGAAATATATTGCGTACACTGCGAAAAATGGCAGGATCTTTGCGATCCATTAGATTACTAATAAATTTGCGATTGCAGTCAAGTTCTCCGCCACCCATGGGCAAACCATCCTGATGAAGATCGATGAATTCATATTTCAGCTTAAACTCTAAAGGTCTATGAAGAGATTGCAAGTTTATAATTTCGTTTTTTATTTATATTTTTCAAAATAAAATATAAAAATTACCTTAACACGGTGGATTCGGTATTTTTCAATTCCAAAGTTATTGAGTCTCCACTGGAGACATAACTTTCGGACACTGTACAGGGTCTGGCATATGTTTCGTTTATATTGGCTCTATCACACGTTCTGGGCACTGTGCCCCGACAATATCTCGCTATGACATTTGTTGTATTGTGGGCATATTGTTGTAATGAAGGATGCACAGGATTGGTTTCAGTCATGCTAGAAATAAGAAAATAAACAGAATTTTTCACTTAAAAACTAAATGTGTCTTAGAATATGTTTTTAATGTTTTGCCATATTTTTATGTTATCGCTCAATAGTTTTTAAATGAAAAAAAAAATTGTCTAAAGGACTTTTAGCTACTAATTTGCCCACTTTGTAAAATATATTGCAAGGCGAATTCATGCCAGGTGAACAAATTTGTAATATTTGAAATAAATTATTACAAATCGAATTAATCATTAAATGAAAAAAAATGTATTAATTTGGAATAAATTAATACAAATTTTACTTCAGTATTAAATTACCGCAACTTAAGTTGGAATTTCCCAGGTAGTGCGAACACGACAATTAGAGGCAAAGTAAATTTGCAGAATATAGTTGCACAAAAATGGCGCCGGTAGCTAGACCATATGTCCATGATGTTATTAACAGTATTAAAAAATGTTTTTGTGACTGACTATACCCGACCTATGCCTTCACATAGGAAGTAGCAACATGGTTGTCAACGAAATTCCACAAAAGAACCGCAAGACTATACGGTTATTCGTGGCAAATCAGTCAACTTGTGCGAGTGAGACGAAAAACTCTCGAAGGCCAAACAACACACGCAAGCCTGACCGCACTTAAGAAATAATTACGATGACGAGAGAGCTGTTCTTCAGCCCAGAGCTGCTTAACGACTGATTTTCCTTTTATTTAAGTGAGAAAGGGAGAAACGAGTGATGAAGGCAGCTCTGCCAGTAATATTTTTAGAAACATCGTTAAATTTTGTAAATAAAATCGTCAAAATCGTCAGTATTTAAAAAAAAGTCGTCAAATATTCGTCACTTAAAAATCTTCTGTTTTATACAACAATCTTTCATTTAAAAATTAACAATTCAACAGATTTTTTAAAAACAACAAAAAACTTTAAACATTTTATTCAGTTCAAAGAGATTTATTGTAGCAACAATTTTCAGAAAAAATTATCTTAAGAAATTCAGATGTCAACTGGTCATCAAAACACTGCGATTTAACGCCGTGTGTTTTTTTGCTTTAGAGTTTTGTGAAATCTCGGGCTTATGCGAAGCCAGAGAACTTGAAAAAATAGTATTAAAAGTTCCGCTATAAGAATCGTTCGTTGGGCACTTCTCAAAACTTGATGTGAAAAATTTTAAGAATAACGAAGAAAATCGAAGCGCAACATATTTGGCGTTAGACATCGAGATAAAACCTAATTGAGAGTTGTTGACCTATTCGATTTTCTTAGTTGTTCGTAAGTTTCTTAAAATTTGCTGTGAGTAATTTTTTTTTGTAAATTTAAATATAGAAACTAGCTCTGAAGAGCTGGTTAATAAAATATTTACTTTAATGAAATACGTCATTCTACTCCGATGATAAATAATATCCAAAAAGTTGCTCATCTAAAAAATCACGAGTTCGTATGCTTTCGGAGTTTTTGTGAAGAATACATAACCCCGAAGAGCTCTCTATATCCTGTATTCACAGAACAAAGTTTTTTATTAATTTTTCGTAAAAATCACTGAAAACTTATATCATTAGCGACAAGATATTTAAATAATAAATATTTACATATAAAAAATCGACACTCCTTCATTATTGCAAAACTTACCAATTCAAATCCTTGCATATGGGTGGCTCTCGCATTGACCCATCCCATATACGCAGCATACCGCTACAATCCTCTTGAGTCTGCAGCACACCTATGGCCCCCACCGAGGTCTCATCGATTTGACCGAACTCCGGATCTAAATTAAATTTCAACATTGAAATCCAAACTTTAAATCTTGAAGGCGGCTGATGCATGCCCTGAGCATTAGTACGACGTGACAAACTCAAATGATCGAAAGTCTTGAAAATGCCTACACCTTGCAAATGATACAGACAGGTGGTGTTGGGAGCCAACGAATGTTTAGGATTCTCTAATACCCCACGGCCGGAGCCTCTAATCCAGAACTCACAAGGCTTTTTATTTTTCGAATAGGTGGGTGATTGTATGTCCACAAATATAACTTCAACCTGTAAAAGGAAAAAAATCAGTTAAAGTATTATTAACAGTGTATGGTTAGAAATGGATAAAAACAAAATTAAATCCCACCTCCAATTGAAACCCATATAAAGGCAGTATTTGCGATGAACTTCCTGTAAATGTGCCATACGGTGATGTTGTGAACTCCACCAATAATTCGGGGCCACTAGAGACTGCCGCTGGCACTGCTTGACCGCCACCACAAAATTTCAATACAATTGGATCACGCGTTGTATAACCATCATATACGGTCACGTAGTCCTGCAATAATGCCAATGTTTCAATACACAAAAATCAAATGAATAAAATGCTGCTGCTACTCATGCTACTGCTGCTTGTGGCAGTGTTGCATTAAGTAAAGTGGAGAACAACTATTGCTGTCGAGTCAAAGACAAGTACGAAAAGACACATAAATGATGATAGCTGAATTAAGTTTTCTTCTATTCTACTTAAAGTAATTGTAGACGAGCGTGTATATTTAATAAAGTTAGTATATTTCCAACATCGAGTGAAATTTGAACTAAGGTGTCACAGTTAATTGAGAGATTACAAGTGATTGCAGAAGAAGAAAACATTGTGTGGCATGTGAAACTAATGAAATTTAACAGATAAGTTATTATTTTGGAATGTGTTTGGAAGGATAATAAAATGCGAGCATCATATAAAATGATTATTGTGATTAGTTTGTTGTTAAAGTAGCCTAACAGAAGTTAAAATATATTTATTTATGTCTGCGCAGGATATTTGGACAGTTCCATGGTTGATTTATAAGTAACTGGTGCAATATAGGAACAGCAATTTATTCCTGAGTGCTCCAGGAGACTAATTAGTGGGGTCTAAAGAATCTAAGCGGTTAATCTGTAATTCGTTTCTGTAAACTCTTCGGATTGGTTTGTTATTTATTTAAATTAAATGGTGATTCGAACAGTTTCTTTTCCGATTGGAATTGCAAAATACCCCCCAAGGCCGTTTTACCGGATTGTCGGTACTCTGCTTGGAAAACTGATGGGCGATGTAAGTCCAACGTTTGTATAATATTTATATCTGCCTGTGTTATCATTCCTTCCAATTGGCCTAAACAACTTAGTTTAAGTTGGTTTTTGCTATTTGGAAGAGGACTCCATTGGGAGGGATCTTGAGTTCGAAATACCAATAAGAAAACTTTCAATGAGACGCCTAATATGTATTTTTTTGGTGCCACAGATCTTTAAATAGTTGAAGCTCTATATGAAGGATCTAATGAAAGTTACCATAGAGGCTGGAGAAGTCCGTTTGATATCGTTCGCACAGAAAAGCTCAGAATGAAAAACACGCCTTCTAGTAACACCCAAAACAACACATTCACAGTGAATGTGTATGTGTGACTTTTTTCATTCTCTTCGAGGCATTGACGACACGAAGATGAACGCACCTGGTTACTTCTCCACAAAGTATAGATTAGCCTGAAATGAGCAGAAAGTGATTGATAGAGAGAGAGAGAGAGCAATATACTTATAAAGAAAGAGAAAAAGTAACCAGTCGTAGAACATTGCTGTTAGATTTCTGGATTCCAATGAACAAGAAATGATCCATCAACGATTTAGAATGGCTAATGCAAGAAGCAAGCCAAGCACTCTTTGTGGTCATTCCTCTTAGAGACGTGACCGTTCACCAATTAATCACCCTTATTCCAGTTGGCGACATTAACGTCACGTCAATACAATATCAAAAAATTGGAGCTTGTTTACTCGCTCTCGAGAACAATTTTGTGCTAATGAAAATGTACTTCTGTTCTATAAGGTCTCGGAAATAACATGAGCCTGTCAATAGCAGCCATTTGTTTTCAACAACGGGTAGACAAGCCCCAAATTTTTGATATTTTGTTGAAGTAACGTCGATGTCGCCAACTGGAATAACGGTGAATGTCACAAAAAGGATCTGTTCCGATTACAGAAGTAGCACAGGCTAATTCATCCGCTACCTCTGTACACCGATGACAACTTTGGCCTTGTATCTAGTAAATAAAAATATTATATTCTGTTGATAGCCTCTGTACTGAGCCCAAGTACTCTAAAGCAAGTCTGGATCGGAGTTCTCATAAAAGAAATTTTTAGCCTGCCTGACTATCGAAATTTAGCCAAATTAGCGAATACCTGATCTTCTGCCTGAAATACCGTGGAAGATTTGCGCTTCACTAAACCTCGATTTACAGTTGGCATATTCAGCAGCCTCGTACAAAATAGTTTTACCTAGGACCGATGAATGGCCATTGACAACATAACAGGCGGAGTTTCTAAGACCAGTCCTATAAACAGCCATTCCCGCAGATGATCTTCTAAAGATCTGTATGGGTGTTAATCCAATTGGCGATGCAATGGCCACGGTTAGACAACGCCTTGCAGAGTTTGTTAATCGCCGTAGGAATCGGCAGGGTCTTTGGCTACCCCACAATTGCTCCGTATATAACGAATGGCCTGACGATAATTTCTACAGATACCATTTTACGGATCAGATGCATTCATCAAAATTTTTCACCGCCCAGATCGCCCTATTGACGTTCTTTTATTTCCTGGTTGTTAAGCACACCACGTGGCGATTTCGAGACATTCTCCTGTCGTGGATTATCTCCCAATGCTTAACATCGTACACATTTATTGAGATTATCTCTAGATAAAATTTTCTCCTAAACTGCTTGAAGTTTTACAGTTTTTCTCTGAGCATATTCACAGCTCTGATCGAGGCAAAGTCACTCAGTGTTTTGCTACTTGTGTGATATTAAAAGTACGCAGATACTTTGAACTGTTAGAGAATCACCTGGAATCCGCAAGATAACCAACTCACGATTGTGTACTTCAAGAAATGGTTACAAAAGGCTCTTGAAACTAGTTTCTGATAAAGAGATGACTTCCCAAATCGACTTAAATCATTCTCCGCTGAATCATTACTTTAAGTTTAAAGACTGGATGGCAAAAAGTCTCTTGGAGCCAAATCTAGAGAATAAGCCGTTGGTAGATTATCACCGGTCCATGAAAGGCTGAACATCTTCAATAACCCGAATCGAGTTGAATTTGTTATTATGTTATTTCAGTGATATGAGACCTTGAATTGCGAAGATACCTAACAAGCTACTGCACAAAACGTGCGAGGGACAGTTTTAAGAGGCGAGGAATATTTTGTACATTTCAGAAACAAACATATCCTTTTTTTCTTTTTCACTTCATCGGTAGCTGAACTATTGTTTTAATATTTTTTTTATAAATATTTAAATTGAGTTAATAGCTCGATGTACTATGTACCCCAACCGGTGGCGGCGGGGTGTAGAGGTTAAATTGTTTGCCTACAAAATAAAGCACCTCAAGTTCGTTCCCTGACCGAGGACGAAAAAATTTTCATCAGCGTTTTTTCGAGTCTTCAAATTGAGTGGCTTCACACCCTCAAATCAGTCCATCCAAGAAGCGTTCGACCTCTGCAACATCTGGGAAAAGAGGATAATATTATGGCAAGGTTAGGCAGCCGCCACCCCTTGGGAAAAAGGTAGAAATCAAAGATTAACAAGGTTCCCCACCACTACACCAAATACGCAGAGGGCGTTCTTTCTAGGAAACGACAGATGGCAGTCCCATTATCTTAGGACCTGATACAGCAGAGCAACCATCTACTCAGCAGGAACAATATAATGCAAGACAAAATAACAATGAAGACGCAAAAATAACTGCAACAAAATCGTGCAGGATGGAGATGCCTTGTGGAAGTCATATGCTCCCAAGAGAGGAGAACAAAATGTACTCATACCAAAAAATGTATCCCATTGGAAAAGTTAAAGAAAGCACTTTAACTTAAAATTAAATGGGTTAATCTAAATTAAGTATTTATGTGCTTAAGTGGGAGTGCGGTTGCTTCTTTTAGATTTTTCAACTTAGATTCTCGTTTTTGTGTCTCATTATTACAGTTACTTATAAATCGGACCTCTCACAAACTGTTTACATACACCAATTTATATTTAAGTTTTGTTCACAAAGGTGAACATTTTATGAGTAAAGAAAAAATATATTTGCAAGAAATTTTTTTTTATTCTTATCATAATAAGAAAATACTATGATGGGGTTCATAGAATATAGAGAAAGATAGAGGGAGATAGCGAGAGAGAGAGATAGAGAGAGAAAAGGAAGGTAGTTAGTAAAATGATTGAACGGGAACAGCTGGAGCAAACTTTTGAAAATGTATGGGTTTATATGTGGAAATAGTTAATACATCATTTGGTGCAAAAATTACATTCACAAACACGAAACTTATTTATTTACGTACATAAATTGTGAAATTGTTTGTTTGTTAATAAAAATAGACAGTGAATTGAGAAATATATTCTAAAATATCACAACTGTCATTGCAAAGGTCATTAAAAAAAGGTTGTGCAAATAATCTTGTTACAAATGTTGTGACATTGTTTTCTATGAGCTCTTTAAAATATGTTGGATTAAATAAAGATTTCTTTTCGTTGTGTAGGACTTAAGATGAAGTTGTGTGATCAAAAGGGTTTTTTTTTTAAAAGACCATGAATTGTTATGGTTTTGGGTGATTGATAAATATGAAAAAAATTCCTTGGAAATCTTACACTTGTCAAAATTAAATATAATACTAAGCTGATAAAAAGTTATTTCACTTAAATCTGACCTTGATTTATTAATTATTAAATTTAATATTCGAGACAGGGGGCGGCAAATTACGGCATTCGATATCGAACGAAATTCCATAGAAATTTTTTTGAATTTGTATGGTAATTTCGTTCGATATCGAATGCCATAATTTACCCCCAGGTCTTGATATCTTTTTTCAAAGAATTCAAAAAGTTTTGTTTGTTAAACCCTCCACAAACAAAAATTTTTTTAATTCAGTTTATTAACTTAAATTGTTGTTACACAGTAAACGAAAGCTTAAGTAATTTTTAAGTGTTCATATCTACATTGCTTCCAAAGTTTCACATATTTTCGACTTCTTAAGAAGTCAATTAAAAAATTAGCTAAAAAACACGTAAAAATTTACCTTAGTTTTACAGAACTTTGTGATTCGGTTATAGTTTTTTGCAAATATTCAAAATAATACTAGAAATCTACGTTTTTTAAAGAAAAGTTAGGAGTAAAGTTTTATTTAAAAAATATCTTTCTTATAATAGGCGGGACAATTTTTGTAATACTGCTTATGTTTGCATTACGCAGCCGATTTTGAAAAAAATTTTCATCATTTAAAAGGCATTTGCTTGTAGATGTAGGCAATATATTTTTTATTAAGATCAATTTAGTATTTTAGTAGCTATAAGTACTTAAAGTTACTACTAATACATCTACACGCATTACACTTGCATGTATCAGCTTCAAGTGAAAAAATAAGCACAACGTGCATGCGAATTTGCCCAATTTGTTTTTGAAAAGCAATTAGAACAATGAGACAGAGCTTTTGCTCTACTTTGAATTTGTGGAATTATGGGAAAGGCGTGGTAAACAAAAAGAATTTATTAATTTCAAGTTGTATATCGTCGGTCACAGGTTGACAACTCTTAACTTGCAAAAAAATCGAATCGGGTTTTTGATGCCAAAATATTGTGTTTGTCAATCTGCATATAAAAAAAATCTTTCAATAAATATCTCTTACTAATTTTGGTTTTTTTATTTACATCCAACACGGTTTATTAACGGAATAAAAACGTATTTTTTTTCTTCTGAAAAGTATAAAAAAACATGTAAAGATAAGAGTTGTCAAAGTGTGACCGACGATATTTTGTAAGTTTTATTTTTACTTTTTGTATTTTATTGCAAGTTGTTATGCAAATATTCAAATTATTAGTTATAACTTTGAATAATTATAATTGTGGTTGATTGCGTCGGTCATTCGTTTGCATTCACGTAAGAAGAAACGAGTTGAGAAGTACAGAATGCTGACATAGTCAGCATTGCTTCCATTTCAGCGAATAGCATTAACAACATCATTGAATATGTGCTACTTCCGATGACAAACGATCGACGACATGTAACTTTTTTGGATGTTTTTTTTTAAATGGATAATTAAGAAATTAGTTCTACTATGTAAGTAAATTTTTAAACATGTTCTAGTTTTTAAGAAATAAATAAATAAGGGATAAGGTATTTATTCCTCCGCTAAAAACACGACTTATGGGATCGGGATTTTGCCATTGGCTTCTCTAATGGGAATTAAGACGTCTCATGTTAAAATCTAAATCATTTAAAAATCTTATTGAATGTTATATTATTAATTAAAACAAGTGTTTTTTATTATCGGGATCGGATCGGGACTTTGTGATTAGCTTCTCTAATGGGAATTCAGAAGTCTCATATAAAATTCTGAAGCATTTAAAAATCTAACATTATTAATTAAAATAAGTGGTTTTTATTTAAAAAAAGATCAATTATGAAAAGAAAGGAACCAGCCTGCTGTTTCCGCAGTTTGCAATACTCCTTCATAAGCGCGCATGTGTGAGGTTTTTTCCCACTTTTTTTAGATGGCTAAGAGTTGTGAGGCATATCCACTATTTAACAGGCCAATTTAATAATAAAAACTTTTCGATTTTTATTTTTATTTGTAAGATTTTGTACATAAAAAAACAATAAAATCTCAATTTTCTTCTATTTTTCCTCACAAGACGAAGACATCGCTTGTTCATTTCAAGTACATATACACACATACGAGTGCAGTTTGATAATTCCTTTTTATATTTCCAAAGCTCCAACTTTAAACTCAACACTGGGTTCGTTAACGCTTATCTATTAGTTTGCTTTTGACAGAAATTGAAAGCACACAATGTCTTTAGTTTTAACGAAAATTAAAATAATGAATTTCGTGGGCAGATTAAAAATTAATTTTTAAGTAAAAATACCCCCATCCCCGAAACCAAAGAAAGGCTTGATAAATAGTATGGGGACCAGCACTTTAAATGTTTTAATGTTTTAAAAGTGGTTGACTGAGTTTTATTGAGATTGTTCCACAGCAATGATGTCAAAAGTGCAGGTCGCCAGAAAAAGCCGATAAAATCTATTGAAATGGTATTGGACGATCGGAAAATGAAAGTGCGTGAGCTGGCTGAAGCTGTGGGCATCTCAACCGAGGGAGTACATTATATTTTTCATGAATATTTGGATATAAAAAAGCAATACGTGGGATGAGTACCGCAAACGCTCACACTGGACCGTAAAAGCAACAGCGTGCCCATGGAAAAAAATCCATGAATTGGCTTTATTGTTTTTTCGAAATATTCCCCTCGATGATCAATACAATTTTGCATTCGTTCAAACCGTTTGTCATAGCAGTTTTTCCATTCATGGTTTTTTAATGCTTCAACTGCTTCTCCGGCGCTTGAAAATCGTTCAGCACCCAGTTTACCTTTGATATTCGGGAACAAAAGAAGTCATTGGGTGCCAAGTCAGGACTTTACGGAGGAAGACTCATCGATTCGATGTTTTAACTGCTCAAAAATTCACTTATTTGACGAGATGTGTAAGAGCTCGCTTGTTCATGATGAAGAATGATTCGTCTTCGGCGGGTAGTTTAACGAATTTCTCCGAAGACTTCCGGCAAACAAATGGTCGTGTACTACTCATAATTGACAGTTCTACATTTCTCAAGCGGAACAGTGGCCACACGACCCATTCGTCCGAAGAAACTGGCGACCATTTGCTTCGCTGTGCTTCCTCCACGAAAAACTTTTTTTGGATTCAGCTCGTCATAGAATAACCACGCGGTCGATTGCTGTTTTGTTTCCGGCTCATAAGCATATATTGAGAATGAAAAAACTAGGAAGACGCTTGACTAAATGTATCATGCTTAAAGAAAACTATGATGAGAAATAAAACGCTTTTTTGCCGAAAAAAATTCATTTTATCTAGAAAGTCACGGAATTATCAAACTACCCTCGTACACACCCAACGGCAACATAACACTAACGTATATTTATTCTTAAACCCATTACACTTTGGAGCCTATCTACTGAAGTATTAACAAATAAAGATTTTAAAAATAATAAAAATCAAAACTGGCAGCAACTGTTCCCTAGAAAAGGGAAAAGCTATCAAATGTCCTTTTAAAAAGGCCATTGAAGTCTGCGGATAAATATTATTTTCCATCACTACAAATCATTGCTGCCTAGATGGCTGGATCAGTACTTTTTAATGTTTGCCACATTTTTTGCTGACTAAACTAAATAGTTTTCAAGTGTGATTATTCACACGTGCATCTGGAGGAAAAAATGGTTTTACTTATAAAGATAAAAAAGGACGAAAAAAAAGGAAACAAATTCACAAACAAATATTGGCATAGACGTGCTTATATATCCTTATACACATTTAACAGCGACTACTAGTTGAAATAACAAATTTTTATGACATTAAAAAGGATGTGTATGTACGGAACTTAGATTTAGGAAAAAAACCCTTATTTGATGCATTTATGAGCATCCATGACTCAAAACGATTTTAAAACTACAATCCTTAAAGATACATATATTTTTTTTTAATTTCGTACAGTTGAATAAGCAATTCAAACAGTGTATACGGCGTGTGTCTGTGAAACGAAAATTTGAATGCGAGTGAGCGAGCAGCTTTAAGACTGCAGTTTTAAAATAAAACCAAACTAAAAAATAAATCCTTGTACAGCTTAATATTATAGAGCGAATTTAAAGAAATGAAATTTCCTCCCAGTCATCAAAACTTCTGCAATTTCTTTTTTCTCCTGATCTGCTTGTTTTATGTCCAGCTCCTGACATCGCACTCTCTACATGTGAGTTCTATTCATACTAAATGCTTTGGGTACTAGAAAAACGATTAAATAAATTGTGGACTGTTACTTAGATAACGTTCATTTGTTAGGGACATGTACGTACATTAAACTTGTGCAAATGTTTGGAAAAATATTTTTTTAACATACAAACTGCTGGAGTGTTTCGTTTGCATTCAGTACTTTTTCTAATTTTGTTTGAGTTTTATATTTGGGTGGCATGTAAAATAGTATTTAAATTGTCAGCAATCTTATTTAAATGAACTTAGTGAAATGGCCAGTATTTTAACTTAATTTGTCAGAAAAGTGTTAGTAAAACAGTAAAACATGTAAAGTACCATTTATAAACCAAAGAGCTGGCTAACAACTTCTTTGTTATGGGCAATGCTTTTTTTTGGTAGGCAATTGGTTTCTGTAAAGAAAGTACATTTCAATTGAAAGCTCTTAAATTAAGCTTAACAGCAAACAAGAAAAATGTTGTGTGTCTGGAAGCAGCAAAGCAAAGCTGTAAACTATTTTCAAATGCGCTATTTTGAAGCGCTTCAAAAGAAGACAGATATATTTCAATTTATTTTTAAACTCAAAACTATATTAATCTCCCTCTAAAGTGGATCTAATTTACAGGTGGAAACTACAGCAATTTTGTTGTTGTTTGGTGTAGATTCGAGGGCAAAAACAGCAATCTAACAAGCACACAAATCAAGGCAGGTGAAACAGGTAATAACGTTTCTACAACGTCCCAGTTCACAACACACTTCAACTTTAGTTGATCGACTCGTAATTCAAATGTAAGAAAGACGGAGAAGGAAATACAAATATCTATTTTTTTCTTACAGCTGAATTACGAGTTGATCAACAAAAGTTCAAGTGTGTGAACCGGGACAACCATACGAAATTTATTGTAAAAAATACCTGACTAGCTGTCAAAATATATACAAAACTGTTCACACAGATGAATCTTTTAGAAAATGTCAAACATCATATGAAACTGAATACGTATAAGGTGCTTGGCAGTTTCAAATCAGCCATGTTATCAGGAGCATGTTAGACGACTTTTATACGGTCAAACTTTACTCTGCGAAGTTTCAATTCAGACAGAGCGACGAATACTTTCTTTTTCTATCTTTCTGCCAGCTGAATTATTCTTTGCAAAGTAAACTTTGACTATGTAAAAACCGTCCTATCAACACAAATTTATTTTTAATCAATTGACATCTAGTCAGGTTAATCAACTGTGCTAACGCTTACTACCTTGTTGATCTGCCTTGGGTATCAGTAACAGAACAGCTGACTTAGTAATTTTGAGAATGTGTGCGTCACACAGACAACAAATTTTGATAAACAGACCCTAAAGAAAACCTGGGGGCATTTGTCGCCAAATCACCACTCCTGTCTTCTACTTTGGTGAGTATTTGGCGTCATTGTCACTATATGAAAACTTTAAAAAGACTGAAATGAATTAGTACCTCATTTTTAGTACCTATATTTTTCAAACGACTGTTATGAATTAGCGCCTTTTAGTCTTTTATTTTCTTTTTAAATAAACTCCAAGAGTTAAAATTTACATCTTCATTATTGACATCTACTTCAGAAAAGTACCCAAATTGTAGACTAGAACTACTGAAACGAACTAGGGAATTACTGGTTCCAATGTCTACATATGGTCCCAAAAAAAAACTACCTAGTCAATAGTACCAATGTCAGTAGCGAATTTTCAATCACACGCACATGTTAAATGTCTATAGTAAATAACACTGTCTGGGGTATTATAATTCACTAGTACTGCTGACTGTGTCAATAGTAAGTCAGTACAGTTTCACTATTGTCATTTCCTGCAGGGGATTTTCAACAAAATGCATGTGTTTAAGAGAAATTATGAATGTGTACGAGACACAGACAAGAAATTTTGACATAAACGTGGTAAGTTTCTGCCAACAAAATGCATGAGTTTTTTTGTTGATATTGTATTTGTTGCAGAATCGTTGGTACCTGTTAAATCTTCCTTGGTAATACATAAGGAAGATCAACTAGGTATAGCGACTCTACAACAATAAAAAATTGATTGTAAAAATACCCGAATAGCTGTCAACAGATTTCCAAACCGGATGGCACTGTCAGCACAGATGAATCTGAATACGTATAAGGTTTTTGGCAGTTTAAATTCAGCCATGTTGTTATAAGTATATTTTCAACAAAAATTTAATTTGACACAATTGGCATCTAGTCAAGTTAATCAGCCGGGGAGCCCCCGTAGACTAGTGGATAGCGTACTAGACTATTAGTCGGGGGGTCGCAGGTTCGATTCCTGCCTAGACCCTGGGTGTGTCTGCGGATAAGCCGAAACGGGTTCGCAGTTAGTGCTTGTGTTAAAAAAAAATATATACAACAAAGTAGGTTTAAGTAGGATTTGATTTTTTGTGGCTTCAATATTTCATATAAAGGGCCTTAAGATTTTCATTGGATTTTCTGTGAAAGAAATTTAACGAGATTTGTTGGGACTGTCAAAAAGCTATCGTACCATTACATTTTGTTTTCACACCATCAGATCTCAAGTAAAATGAAAAATATGAGTTGGAAATAAGCGGCGGCTGGGCAGTTTCATGTAGACGGCGAACGTGCAGGCCGTTTAAAATGTTTAGCACCTAATGTATATATATACTATATATCAAAGTACAACAATAAATAGCACAAGATTTCATTAATTTTTCAGACATGGTGTGATACACATTCCAAACTTTGAGCCTGTATTTGACAAAAAAAGACTTATCAGGGACGGCACGCTATTGTTTAGAAAAATTTCTAAAAATGGCAAAGTCTTATAATATGTCAAATTTAATATCGTATTATTTGTCATTTTAATAACATTTTGCTTTCACACTATCACACTTGTACGTATTATTACAGTTTTTTACAAGTTTTAATACAAAGTATTATAGTGTGAAATGCCTTTAAGCAACATCGATGATACAATAAGACGAAGAGCCATGACACAAAAACAAGGTGAGCTTGTTAGTATATACATACAAAAAAAGAAAGATTTATATTTTCTTACTGTCAAACAATTGCTTATGTTTTTTTCATATCGAGTTTGACACTCGGGTAATATTGTATCAACGATTAGCTGCTTTAACGATTTTACCTTGTTTATTGTATCATCCGAAGAGCCATGAAGTTTTTGAGACTTTGAATGAAACGCGGTCAAATAACATTTTTTATGTAAGGATTCAGTTTGACAGTCTGAAATAATAAATATTTTTGTTGTACTAGCGGCGGGTATGTTTTGTTTATTTTATCATGACAGCTCTCAAGTCGGAAATCGCTAACAAAAATCATGCCTTCTGGAAGCGTATTTCGAAGCAACAGGTACAACAATAAACTCGCTTACTAACCTGCCTTAGGCGAAGCAGTAGTTGATGCTGAGTTGTTAATTCAAATGATTGATAACAGCTCTTCTGTATTTCGCTTGAAATGAAAATAGTGTTAATTATTATGGCACACTTGTTATAAATATTTAATTAAAAGAACAGCTCTAAAAAACTCACACTACTTTCATTTCGACTGAATTACAGACGTGATCAAACTGTTTTTTTTACAAAACAATTTCATGGGTATAAGAAAGATTTATATGCTTGAGAAAACTTGTACGTGTAGAGGATATTTTCGGTTAAAATATATTTTTTGCTTAACAAAACTAAGAAAAACATCAAACTGTGGTATTCTTTCCATACTTTTTCATTTTTTCTTCGCAATTGATATAGAAAAACTGTTGCCCTAAGCTCTACTTTAGAAGTCCTTGAATCCAACTAAAGCTTTTATTTGAGCTCTCTTTTGTCCACACGAAATTAAATATTCAAGTTATCAAACTGCAACCATGTGCCACTAAATCGTGGCTAAATACGTTTATTCCCCTGGCTGTTAAAATGATAGCATACAGTCAACCAAACTCTTTGGGACACAAAGAGAAGGACGACAAACTAAAGGAAACAAGAAACGAAAAAAACCAAACAGGAGGAAAATTATATATTAAATGTTCCATATAAGCGACAGAATTAGAAGAAAAAACTATGAAGAAAATAAAAATTTTCGGAGTCTACTGCAGTAGTGCAGTTTAAAGAAAACTGGAAAAAATTCAACAACATGATAAATAGTGAAAAGTTTAAAAGAAGAAAAAAAAACAAAACATTGGAAAATAAGAAAATTAAATTACTAAATGTTGTTGAAGCGTTTGAGAGTATAAAACGGAATGCAAAAAACTGGAAAACTAAAGTGATTTAAAATGCTTTAAAGGAAACAAAAACTCACAAAACATAAAAAAAAACTTGTATGTAACATTCTACTGTCATTTGTGCCACAATACAAACGACAATGACTGGATGAATAAAATTATTTTTTGCTAATTCTTTGCAGCCACAGGAAATTAAATTTAATCCCTAAATTATCATTAAATAATAGCACGAAAAACTAAAGGCCTTAAATTCTCTATAAATTGTTATAAATTAAGCTAAAGCTTACAAATGAAAATTGCTTAATAAGAATGGACGTAATGTGTTCAAATTATTCAGCATTGCAATCTGACAGAGTTGGGATAACACCGCAACATAGCATTATTGGGACTTCAGTTTATTTAGATGAAAATGTATACAATTTAATCGCTTTTAAGTCTTTTAAAAATTACTAATTGCTTTTTGGTTATCTCGTAGCTTAGCAAAAGATTATACAGTCGTCATAATTGTAAATGTTGGACGTAGAGTTTATTTTATTTATTTTATTATTTAATATACTTTCTATAATGTTTTAAAATTATTTCTTGGATAATTGCTAGCATTAATTTATTAAGATAATTTATTAAAAATATTTCTTAATCCTCTGACAATAAGAAAAATTTGTTAATAAAATCAAACTTCTTTGGAAATTAAATTTGTTCCTTGACGAGATCGCATTTTCTAAAAAAAGAGTTTTATCTGAACTACAGTGAATTTTCTATAAAAAATATTTGCTTTCCGAAAAGAAGAACTTTTCTACAGAAAGTTTGCTCTGGAACAGATTGATTTTCGAAAGAAAATTACTTTTCAAATATAGCGACTTTCTATTTGTAGAGCATTAGTTCTAAGACATAGCGATTTCCTACAGAAAACTGGCTCTGAAAGAAAGCTATTTTCTGTAGAAAATTATCTCTAACACATTTGTGTTTTTAATAGAAAACTACATCTGAAACAGAGCAATTTTCTCTAGAAAGCTGAATCTGAAAAAACAGCAATTTTCTTTAGGAAATTATCTGGGAAACAGAGTGATTATCTATAACAAATTAATTTTAAAGCAGAGGGACTTAATGTAGAAAATTAACTCTGCAACATTTGGATTACTGATAGAAAATTGATTCTGAGAAGCAGTGATCTTCTCCAGAATAGAGCGATTTCCTATAGAAAGATCGCTGCGAAACGGAGTGACTTTTCATAAAATATTGCGTGTTCAACACAGCGATTTTATGTTTAAAATTAACTTGGAAATAGATTAATAGAAATTTGTCTCTGAAACAGATAAATTTAGGTTTTAAGTAATTTTCTATAGAAAAATGTTTTTCCAACAGAACGATTTTCTTCAGATAATTAATTCTGAAACCGAGTGATTTTCTATGAAGGGTTTGCTATGAAACAAAGCGCTTTTTCTATAAAAAATCGGGTCTTCAACAGAGCTATTTTTAGTAGAAAGATCGCTCTGAAATGGATTAAATTTTCATAAAATATTACGTCTTCAGCACAGCGATTTTCTGTTGAAAATTTACTTGGAAATAGATGGATTATAAAGAAATTTGCCTTTGAAAAAGATAAATTTTGGTTCTAAGTAATTTTCTATAGAAAATTGGCTTTCCAACAGAACAGATAATTAACTCTGAAACCGAGCGTTTTTCTTTAGAATGTTCGCTCTGAAACAGAGCGATTTTTCTATAGAAAATTGGGTCTTCAACACAGCGATTTTCTGAACAAAAATTAGCTCTAAAATAGATGGATTATTAATATGAAATTGTCCCTGAAACAGAGAAATTTTGGATCTGAGGAGTTTTCTTCAGCAGACCGAGTATTTTCAGGAAATTAACTCTATGACAGATCGATTTGCTATAGAAGGTTCGCTATGAAACAGAGTAATTTTTGTATAGAAAGCTGCCTCTTCAGTAGATCGATTTTCAGTAGAAAACTTACTCTGAAATAAATGAATATTGAATAGAATATTGACCCTAAAACAGAGAAATTTTGCCTCCGATTAATTTTCTATAGAAAATTAGCTCTTAAACAGAGCGATAACTCCGATTTTCTATAATAACTTCGCTATGAAACAGAGTGATTTTTCTAAAGAAAATTGATTCTTCAACAGAGCGATTTTCTAAAGAAAATTAACTCTGAAACATATTCCGGTGTGTTCTACATTTTGAAGTGATATTCAATTGAAATCACTTCAGTATAAATTTTTTATGTTCTGAATTCTTTTTTTTTACATTTTAATTTCAATATTCAAATATACTCTACTTTTCCAGAACATCAAAAATGATAAGTTTACTTTTCATATTTCCATTTCACTACTTTTGTAGAACATGCTTGATGGATTCTTAATTAAAGAAAAATTGTCCTTGAAATAGGCGATTTTATATAGAAAATCGTTGCTAAAACAGAGTGATTTTTTATAGAGAGTTGTCTCCCATACACAGGCTTTCAGTAAAGATATTTGAAATATCGAAAATGTAATAAATGTAATGCGACGTGACCAAGAGATCCTTATCTTGCCAGAGTAATATTTTCATTACAGGACAAAACATGTGTTAAGGTCAAAACTTTATGTTTTGGGTTATTGACATCAAAGGCTACCTACGAGTCCATATCTAAATTTAATTAAATTTTTTTGGTTTACTTTCTCATCAGCTTAAAAATAAGTTAAGCATACTGCCAAACTTTAATCTTTAAATATTTTTGATATATTTTTGTTGCGTTCTCTTCATAATTTTGTTCTTTATCCAGTGTTATCAAGATGAGGCCCTTTTTATCACTTCGCCTCTTAAATGATTAATATGAATTTATATTTATTGTTGAACACAAAAAAAGTGTCATGAATGGAGTGAATATTTTATGTATATGAAAAAGATTTGTGACTTTGATTGTATGTATTTGATGATGATGTATTTATGTATATAAGTTTTATATTAATATGTCTGTGATTTAACATCTTGTATGCTGCTCCTTAGAGACCTTAACATAAATCTTTTTATTGTATGATGTTTGGAAGATAATAATTCGAAATGAATTTTTAATGCTTGAGCATGATTTCATTTCAATATACGACTGGCATTATTGTTAAAATGTTTAAAATAGCATGTCAAAAGTAGTTGTTACATCAATTTGAAGTGAATAGAATGAATGGTCATGTCTAGATTACAAAATTAATGACTTCATATTGTCTTGCAATGAAAAGTAATATGAGAAAGGTAAAATATGAGTTGCAAACTGATGTCGTATATTTTTTTATATCAAATATTTTGTTATCGATTTGTTTTAGTGCAGGCTAATAGGAGGCATATCAGAGAGATATAAATCTTAAAGAGTGCATTAACGTTAATCATTAATTATTAATTATATTTACCGTCGACTTCCTTTTATAGTTTGAAGTTTCCTAAAGATGTTGCAAATTTTAAATAGTTAATATTTTTCAGAGAAATATGTAAATTAAGTTAAAATTGTGTTCGTTTTCTTAAATATTTTATGTAAAAAATTAAGTTAATCTGGCGTTCTTAGCGTATGATTAATATGAAATGAAACACTCTAGGTTAAATATTAGTCATACGCTAAGGAGTCATTAGTGAAGTAAAGAATATAGATTTTTAGTTATTCGCGAATACCAATGCGAATAAGAATTTCTGCGTCAATATTCGCGAATACAAAGGCGAATATTAAATTTGGAATTTAGTTCTCCTTGTCTATTTTACATTTAAGTGAAAACAAAAACATTCCCTGCTCACCAACATTCCGACAATAATCAATCATTTTATCGTCTTTCATTAACTATATCAAGTTCGATTATTTTTTAGAGACTGAATTTACACAGGTTTTCAGATTTTGTTTTTCCTACTTTATATAGAATATTCGCACACAAATTTATAAGCAATTCAATTGAGCTTAATTGCCTGGCCCACGATGTCGAACGATATCGTTCTTTTGTGAAATTACATTTAAAACAAAAACAATTTCTAAAATTGATGCAGCGGCATCCCTTGAAGATCACTATGTATTCTTAATATCCTTGACTATCCCTGCAATAAAAGAATGTGCAATTGCTGGGAAATGTTATCGTATATGATGCCTGCTCTTCAAAGGATGCTGCATCAATTACCCTCCGATGCTGTTACAGTTCAAATTTTTCATTTAAGTTAATTTTGTGAATATTTCTTATATTAAACTTAATTTTTCACCTCAGGTTTTTGTCTCAACCGCAAAATATTCTTAATGATTTTAAGCATTCGGTGACTTAATTCGTTATAGAGCACTCGTTTTCAATGGTCAGCAGATTAGTTGATTTCCAGTTGTAGAAAATGAAATATTGTTTATCACGTCAACGTTCATACTTTGATGCAAGATATTAAATCAAGTTGTTTAAAAACACTAAAGAGAGTATCATACAGTACTTTTTGAATTTCCTTGAGAATGGCTAAACATCTTTAAATTCAAAACGCACCCGATTAGATGCAACCGAAGATTCCGTAAGCAGTAAACGTGAGTCAAGACAGTTTTCAAAATCTTGCAATCATCACTCAATTCATATAATATATAATATTATTATTGCATTATTCTGTAAATTATTATGTTTTTAAAGTTACTCGTAATAATTTAGAAATGTGCCATTTTAAAAACATCAATCAATCACTAATTCTAAATGGCGCTCTGTCGTAAGTTCGCTGTTCATTTAATTAATTTAACTGCAATTAATAAATTAAAATCACTCATACGTCACGTAGAATCGTTGATTAAACGAAGCGTACAAATTATGTTGAATTAATTGAAAAGAAATTTATTCCAAAACACAATTGAGTGAATTTAATGCAGATAATTAAATGTTGGCTTTTATATTGTTTTACGTTTTTTAGTTTCATATACATAAATATTCTTTTAAATTAGTTCTGTAGTTGTATTGTTTTATAGCTGGTGTTGGTTTCGAAATGTTATTCTTTAAAGCTTCTACTTTTCATTCAAACTTTAGCGTCTGCCAACATCTTGTTTTTAATTAAAAATATATATTTCGCACCAGCTGAATGCAATTTGTAGTTCTTAAATTGCTTGTATGTATACGAGTATATACATATACAGTACGAGCTCGATTTGCGCAACCGAAAGGAAACCGGCGTTGTTGCTTTTACCGAAAAGTTGTGATAACCGACCACTAAAAATCTTATTTAAAAACTCACTACTCTTTAGCTCAAAATTCATAAAATTTTATTTTTTTAACATAAACAAATCATTTATAAGGCAAAATGATAAAATCAACATTTTATACATAAAAGAGCAAAACAAAAAACAATTTTCTTAAGTATTTTACACGTGTATATATGTACATATATGAGTTCTGTTTATGAAAATATATTTAAACCCTTATGGCCTTATTCACAAACGATTAATAAAGTTATAGTAGGTTTAAAATTGGATTATTGTATGGGAAAACCGGTTTTAATGAACACATTAGGTTTATTAATCGTTTGTGAATAGGGTCATTAGTTTAAATGAAAGAATGTTGAAATTTTTGTTTGAGTTTTAACTTTTTAGCCTTTTGGGAAATCGCAGCTTCCTTGAATTCTTGAAGAGCGATTAATTTTTCATAAGAAATGTCATTTTCTGTTGCCCACTCCATACAAATGTCAAGGGACTTAATGACATTATCTACTGCAACTTGTTTATGTTCAATTTGTACAGTTTCTACAATTTCTTCGTCTGAAACGTTTTTAGATACATTTTCCTCTGCATAGTCTCTCTGATCCTTTCTGCAATTTCACCATCTGTTAAGTTTATATCCGGTAAAACATCCTGCAACAAATTTAAAATGGATGGTGTGATTGAAGTCTGTTCTTCTGCTATCTGATCCCGTAATAAAATCAATGGTAGATCGTCTTCATCAGTCCATTGTTCATTTTTTGACATTAAAACGTTCCAACATTTCTTAATGGCGACGGTAGAAACTTTGTCCCCTGCATTATCTAAAAGAATAACTGCCATACGAATATTAAAAGCTTTAAGCTTTCTTCCCAAGTGTGTGCATTTTGTGCCAATTAACTGCCTGTTCCCGATATCGAAAGAAGATTTTCTTTCGTATAATTACATTTAAAACAAAAACAAAATTATTAAATTTATATTAATCGAGATTGTCTCGATATCTTTTTTCTAAGTTTTTTACAAAAACAAAATTTTTAAAGTTGTTTTTGTTTCAAATGTAATAATTCGAAAGAAATGTTTTAAAAGTTTTTTTTTATAATAGATTTTTCTTAAATTTATTGCATTCTGATCTAGCGGTTGAAGTTAATATGTGCAATTATGACAAAGTTTCCAGCATCGCTTTTAGTTTGCTGAAACTTTAAGTACTTATTAACACTATGTTTCTGAAGAAATAAATTCAAATAGAAAATTCCTTTAAACTTTATAAAAAACAAAAAGTTGCACTTATCGAGATTGGTTTTGGAAAAAATTGCACTTTTAAAGACTCTAATGTAAAAAATTGCGCTTTGCGCTAATCGGGGTGTTTCAGTTATCGGTAGTTGCGCAAATCGAGCTCGTACTGTAGATTCTTGAGATATTAAAGAATTTTTCTTATTTTTTTTATTAACAGACTTAAAGATATTCAAATACCTTGTTGTTGGAAAAGTATCTATACAAATTTTTTATTGTAACCAAAGTATATTAATTAAACCCACTTTGTCAGCTGATCTCTCCGCAATTGTAAAACGTTGTTAACAATTAAAAAAAGTGATTGTACATTAAGGTGGGCCGATTTGTAAGAACAAAAATTTGTCCATATTTTGTCATCGAGTTTTCAGAACCTTTTGGCATGAGGAAAAAAAACTTCAACTACGACATATAAAAAACCATTTTCGAGGCGCCAAAATTTTAGTTTTTTATCTTTTTCTCAACTTTTATTTTTAAGGTTTTTTTTAACACATTTTTTTCTAGCGGCAAATAATAGAAAATTGACATTTTCATTATTAAATAATTAAAATTTTCATTAATAAATAATTAAATTTTATCAAAAATAATTCAAAATAATCATAATTCAAAAATAAATTTCACCTTAGAAAGGAAAGATTTAAAAAATATTGAATCAAGCGATTTTTTTATTACCTAATAAAAAAACCTTAAAAATAAAAGTTGAGAAAAAGTAAAAAAAATAAATTTGGGCGCCTTGAACATGATTTTTTTGATATGTTGTAGCGGAACTTTTTTTCCTCAAGCCGAAAGCTATCAAAAACTGGATGGCACGATATATGTTTAATCCTTTAATTACCAGTGGAACATAGCGCCTCAATATCGATTGCTAAATCGACCGACCCTATTGTACATATACGCTGTGAGAAAGTTTTCCATAAGTAAAGAAAATACAATAAAAAGAAAACAAATTTCTGAAATAATTTGACAGTTCAGGATGAACAGCAAACACAAAATGCTTGTTTTTGTTGTTGTTGTAGAAACGATCGTATTTGATTACAAACACTTTAATTACAACCCTTAAGTGAAATTTGTCTTAAAATATTAAACATTTTTTGTATATAAAGCTTTATTAGGATGCTACCAATCTTTTTACATTAAGACTTAATGAAATACACTTAAGACTTCCTCACAACTTTCACTTTGAATATTTTCTTATTGAATTTATATATAATTTTTATTGCATTTTTTCTGTGTTCTTCTTTATGAAATAATTACCTGTATGTGATCACAGTCCGACCACGTTTTTAATCTTGGCTCGAATTTCTTATCCTTTTCATTAGTGCTGGGTGCCACCTTAACATTCGTTGTATCCTGTGTTGAAATCCATATCAGGTTGCCTTTCGGTTGTTTAACTAAAATCAACGCATGTTTACCATGCGGTACATCATGCTGCAGACCGGTCAGAGTAACAACGAATGAACGAACGAAAAAGTAGAGTTTATTTTGTTGTAATGGCCATCAACGAACAAAGCGTACAATAATTAAAGAAAACGAAGAGAAAAGCGGATTATATATTTTATATATTTTAATTAAAAAAATAATAATATAAATATAAAAAAGTTTATCGGCATTTTTTATAAAAAACGAACTAAATGCTTGTTAATGTGTGCGCCAGATGTTGAAAAATAATGATTTATGGCTCCAAGGAGTTTTGTTGTTTTTGTTTTAGCGCTTTTGTTTGCTTTTTTTAAGCTTTTGTTTTATATAAAAAAATTATTTTGTAAACAATTTTGCCATTAATGAAAAACAAGTAATTTAAAGTGGCTTTTGTGTTTTTCTTGATTACTTTTTGTTCTTCCTTTTCCTTACTTGTTGAAACATTAACAGCCACTTTCTTTGGCTGCAGCCTCACTCAGCCCACACTTCAGCATAAACAAATTTGTACAAAAACATCTTAAACAAATTTAAATTTTATTATTATTATTATTATTGTACAAAAAGTCCTCGCACAATTGCCCTCAAAGTTTTAAACTACTCACATAGAGCAGTAGTTTGGTGCTTATTAAAAATTAAATTCGAAATTCCTTAGCGTCAGCTAAAAAAATTATGCCTCACAGAAAAAAAAGAATGAGAGGTGCAGCGAGAAAGACACCTTCGACTAGAAAAAACTACATTTTTGTAAAAAAAAATATTATAATTTACTCAAATAATTTTACTCAATTAATTTAAAAAAATAATAAGTTCAATTCGAATAATTTTATTTGAATAATTTTGATGTATAAAAT
Source organism: Gymnocheta viridis (assembly GCA_956483585.1). Classification (NCBI taxonomy): domain Eukaryota; kingdom Metazoa; phylum Arthropoda; class Insecta; order Diptera; family Tachinidae; genus Gymnocheta; species Gymnocheta viridis. The sequence goes on along the minus strand of OY101442.1, from coordinate 96,433,191 downwards.
TTTTTATTATATTAAATTTGTTCGAATAATAAATTTATTTGAATAATTTCGTTTGAATAGTTTTTCAAGATTAATTTCATTCGAACAATTTATCTCAAATAATGTTTCTTAAATAATATTATAAAATACTTTCTATTGAAATAATTTTATTTGAATATAAGTTATATTCGAATAATTTCATACGATCAATTTCTATTCATACAATTTTCATTCGAATAAACATTTTTATATTCCAGTAACTTTTATGAAAATAATTTGATACAAATAGTTTTTGTTTTATTTTAATAATTTTAATACGAATAACTTTAATCGCATAATCGATTATTTCATAGTTTTATTACATAGATGTGTGCTATTATTCATTATTATGTAGTTTTGTTCCCGTAATTTGTATTAACTAATAGTTATTAATAATTTGTATTTAAATAATTTTATGGGAAAAATTTTTCGAATAATTTTGATTCGAATAATTATATTCCTATGTTATATTCAAACAATTCCATTCTATAATTCGTCCCCCAGTTTTATGTGTTTACCAAATGTTGCTCAGACGGAAGCAGACGGACAGACATACAGACAGACAGATAGACAGACAGACAGAGGAGAGTTAATAAAAAAGTGCCTTTTCTCGACATCGGTTCCTAAAATACAAAAATTCTTTTTCTTTTACAAATTTAATTCAAATATTTATCACTCGAATAACTTTTATTTAAATAATTTTATATTTTTATTTCAAAATTCGAGTAATTATTATTCAAATAATTTATATTCGAATAGTTTAAGTTGAATTATATTGGTTTAAATAATTGATCCGAATTTCAGTACCGAATCTTAAAAAGAATAAAAAATTTTAGTTTGAATATTTTTTCCAAATAATCTCTATTCGAATAATATTCGTTCGATTAATTTTATGCAAACCAATTTTATTTTAATGACTCGAATAATTTCATAGTATTAATATTTTTTATTCGAATTATTTTTAATCGAATAGTTTGCTGGAATAATTTAGTTTCAATAATTTTGCCAAATAATCTATTCCAATAATATTTGTTCGAATAATTTTATGCAAACTAATTTTATATAAATAACTCTATTCGAATAATATTTTTTCGGAAAACGTTTTTTTAAACCTTTTTTGTAACAAAAGCAAACTAAAGCCTTTTCGGCTTGTTTGCAGAAGCCCACAGGGTCTTGAAAAGAACCGAATCTGCGACCCCTTAGGAATCAGTGGGATCACTTAATATTAGTAAAACTAATTTCATTTTAATAATTCTCTTAGATTAATTTTTATTCGAACAATTCCCTTGGGATTCTCTTGAGTGGAATAGATCTTTTCGAAGAATTTTATTCTAACAAATTTTGTTAAGTTTCATTCTTATAATTTTATTATAATAATTTTTTCGAATACTTTTTAGAAATTATAAAAAGCGTTTTTAGTTAAATAACTTTTATTTTTATAATGTTTATTTAAACAATAAATTTTAGGAAAGGCCCACCTTTGTTGCAGAAGCATGACCAATAATTCGACCAGGTCATAGCATAACAAACGACCGCATTGACTTGTGCTTTATAAAGTTAAGCACCCTTGGATTTTTTCCTTTCCTTTGAAATTCAATCTTAATTAAAGCATTTGGCATTAACTTGCAACAGTTATAAAACATTCTACAATCTGCTGCACAATTACAAATCATGCTTGTTAACTCGTTTCGGATTGTATTCTATGTCTTTATGTCCGATTCTCCATTTGTATTTTTAATATGTTTTAAATTACATTTCGTTTTCAATCTCCAGTTGATCATCTTATATAAATTATTTCTATTTTCATTTTCATCTGCTACTTTTTCTTAAATAAAAATAAGTTCCTTATTGTACAGCTTGCTAGACAATTATCTAGTTTTAGTTTCTTTCTCTCTGTTGTAAATATTGTTTCCTTATTGTTGTGTCTTGACAAAGTAATTGCGGACGGAGGAAAAAAATGTTAAGAAATATAAAAAAAACCGAACAAAATGAAACTTTAAATTAACTGAACTTTTACAATTACGAAAGCAAATCACTCATGACAGTGAGACGATTTTTTTCTTGTATTTTATTGGCTACAAGTTTTGTTAGTTCGCTTCGTTTTGGTTATTTCTTTGATTATTATTATGTTTTTTTTTGGAAATAAAATATTGGTATGAAAGTGAACACAATACTTTACAGTTGACTGGGGGAAAAAATTAGTTAAATCGGCTTTTTAAAAAGGCCAGAAAAAGTTAAATCGAAAAAAGCTAAATCTAGCTTCGAAAAGGCTCAACTGGAATCACAAGCTACAATAAAAACCTTACTGACTGGAGCTTAATACAAGATCGCGAGGCTTTAGCAAGGACATAAAAGCCACACTACTGACAGTATATTCAATTACTGCATATAATATTTATTGCGCTACACCGAGTTATTGTCAGACGAATCAAAAATTTAAAAAAGTTCCAGCTTTTGATGAAGCGTTCCAGTGATGCAATGACGCGTCTTTACTTATTAACAGGGCAAGTTTTTTTATGGTTTTTGTATGTAAAATATGCATTTGGATATTTTTCAAATTTTTCCCAAGAAATGCATTTTTGATATAACTTGCATAAATTTGCATATTACGCAGCTTTTTAACTCTTGAAAAAAAATTGCTTGTGGTAACTGACGCAGCTCCATATATGGTACCCGCAATACGATCATTAAAAATTCTTCACCCAACAAGAACATGTTACATGTCTGGCTGCATAGAATTTTAGATTTTGTTCGCTTACATTTTCCAATGTTGACTCACTTGTTGCAAATTGCAAAACTGCTTTTCTTATGTTAGAACTACATACAAGTATAATATGTAGTATTTTGCCAAATAAATTTTTTGTCTTTACTGATTTTCAGGCGCCCTCTCGTATCAATTTAATGCATTCTATACATCCAAGTATGATCAATACCCCAAAAAGCCCTGTACCACCCACTAGATGGGGATCTTGGTTAACATCTTTATAGAAATAAGCAGCGTTTTAAATGAGCACTGTGATCATGAGGCAGAGTCGATATGTTTTGCAAAGGCTGAATTTAGGAATTCATCGGCAAAAACAGACTTAGCATAATTTTGCATGTATTTGCCACAGTAAAATCAAATTAGAAACCAAAGGACTTTCCTTACATGAACGTTTATCTGTCATAGAAGACGTAAAAGGAAACCTTCAGAATATTAAGAATAAAATATTTATTAAAAAATTTAACAAAGTATTTAATCGGAATGTTGGCCTTCAACCGTTGACCAAGATGTTGAACGTATATTTTTAGTATACGAGGGCAGATTGATATTGAAGCTACCTAGGACTAGATGGCAGCACTAACACAAAAACGTTTTTGCGATTTGTCAAACATGAGGTGTTAAAATTTCATCCAAATTCATTGATTAGTTTATTTGTTGAAGTCGTTTGAATTAAGCACCTTTTGTGTTTCCTGAAAAATGGGGAAAAAGTGAATTTTGTGCAGTGATTAAACACTATTATTTGAAAGAGAAAACGGCGAAAGAGACAAAAGAAAAGCTAGATAAACATTACGGTGAGTCTGCTCTGTCAGATTACATGGTAAAATATTGGATTGCTGAATTTAAACGCGGCCGAACAAGCACTGCAACAATACCATCAACAGGAAGGCCACAAAAGAGGTGGATACTGAAGAAAATGTCAAGAAAATCCTCGATATCGTTATGAATGATCGCCGAGTCAAGTTACGTGAGATTGTTGAAATGGTAAACATATCATATGAACGTGTCTTCAACATTTAGCATGAACATTTGCATATGAAAAAGCTATCGGCAAGATGGGTGCCGCGTTTGCTCTCAATGGACATTAAACGTACACGTATGAAGTGTGAAGTCTCAATGGCAAAGCTCTATGAATTGGGCTACGAATTGGTACCTCATCCGCCATATTCTCCGGATTAAGCCTCTAGTGACTACTTCCTATTTCCAAACCTAAAGAAATGGCGCGGTGGAAAGAGATTTAGCTCCAAAGATGAAATTATTGACCAAACAAATGCCTATTTTAATGCCAAATCCTATTTTTTAAAGGGATACAAAACTGGAGAAATGTTGGACTAAGTGTATTGAGCTAAAAGGAGACTATGTTGAGAAATAAATGGTTTTTGAAAAAAAATGTTTCTTTGCTACTTAGGTAGCTTCAATATCAATCCGCCCTCGTATTTGACCGTTTTGTGCGATAATCGAAGATCCTTCAATTTGAAAAATATTGTAATAAACATTTGTTTAAATAAATGTGATTAAAAATTATTTGTCTGTGTTTTTTCGGGTGCATATTTTTGTGAATATTTTAAAGATTTTTTTTTGGAATATTTGCATGCATATTTTAATAATTTTTGTGCATATTTAAACTTGCCCTGCTTATTAACAGGTCCCCCTTTTTTCAATTGGCAATTCTGTTGGTAATTTCTTTAGTATTCATATGCGATCATATAAAACCTATGAAGCCTATGCTCCTTACGGCTTCCAAAATACAAGTCCTTATGGTGTCCATACAAGACTATTAAAGTTTAATTCGACATTTCTTTCTAATAAAAATCATCAGCAAAGTTATCTTTAAATACAAGCCGAGATAGTTATTTATTTACCAGAAATTTTGTGCGTTAACTGAAAAAGAAAAGATTTATTTTTTAAACTCGTTTCAGGTAGATTATAGTTTTTATGTTTTTGTTTTCTTTGTCGTTGTTTGTTATTGTTAGTTTATAGCTTTATAAGCCATTTTTTTTATCTTAATAACAGTTTACCCCTCTGTTTAGCCGGATTAAAAATAAGTGCAATAGTTTCGTAATAAGCAAACAAAATGTGCTTATTTATTGTCTTAGCCTTTTGCCATAATTCTTTCCGTCTTTTGTAAGAGACTCCGAGCGAAATTTTCTGTTTTTTTTTTTAAATCCAACAACCACAGAAGCATTAGCGGTGGCTGTAATAACAATGACAGTCTTTAAATTCTTCTTACTTATTTCTAAAGAAAGTTTATTACATTTTTGTTTGTTTCTTTCTTTTTTATTAGGTATTTTTGTGTCCTTGTTTTTTAAGCATTTTTTTAGTAAATTGTAGCTTGTGCTGTTTCTTAAAGGCATTCCTTACAAAGACATCTTATTCCTTTTTCTTGTGTTTTTCTTTTTTCCATTTTTCTTTCTTGTTTTTTCTTTAATTTTCTTTCTAATATTGCGAAGGTAAACTTTATTTTGTTACCACTATCTGAAGCACTAAACTAAAAATGGAAAGCAATGGAATGAAGAAAAAAAATTATACTTGAAATGAAAAACAGTTTTTAAGTATCTTTTTCTTCTACACTTTCTTATTTAGTTTTTTTTTCGCCTTGTTGAAATTCCCCAGTCTTTTGTTCTGTGTTTCTTCTGTTAAAGTGTTTTTCTTTTGATAAAAAAAAAAAAACAAATATTCTTCTATTGACGGTAATTTTAATTATGTTACTCAAATCGTTGATGAATAGAAAAACTTGGCATCATTTCTCTTCTCTTAACTTTTTTCTTGTCTTTTCTTCTTCAGGTTTTATTTTGAAAACAATAGATTTGTTTTGCGCGTACAAATTTTTCTTTTGACAACTTTTTTTTTAACAGTTTCATAAAGAGTTTCGAGAAGTTAGTTTTTGTTTGTCGTCCGCTTGTTTTTTTTTTTTTTGTAAAGACCCTGAACTTTTTGTTTAGTGAAAGTTTAAACAATTAATTGAAATTGATACTGACAATGGATCATATTTATTTAAAGGAAATTAACGAATTTTTTATTTGGTTTTTAGTAAAAGTTTTGAACATTTATTAAGTTTTTTTTTAAGTTTGTATATAATCGACGTTTTTTTATGTTGCTTGAATAACTTAATAAACTTTACTCTGGAACTAAAGATATGCTGTTATTTTAATATATTAATTCAATAACATAATATTCGTATAAATGGTGAAAAAATCTACGTTTTCATTTCAATTTAAATTATAACTTCTTTAGTAAATGATAATCTGGAATCGTTTAGGTCGTTAATAGTTAACCCATTGGATGTATGTTTAATAAATAGTTCAAAAATTTCCGAAATACTAAAAAACGTTAAAAAATAAATAATCACCTGGTGTCGATGGTATTAATAATAGATACCTGAAAGTACTTCCCAACAAAGAGCATTAAATTCTTAACAATCATAATTAATTCTTGTTTAAAGCTCTGCCATTTCCCCCAAATGTTTAAGGAGGCTAAAGTTATCCCAATCAAGAAACCTGGTAAACAGTCTGATTGTCCATTCTCATACCGACCTATCAGCGTATTGTCGAGCGTTTTCTTTTCTAACATATAATATAGTATAACATTTTTTGCCATTTTTATTGAAAATTTGCAATATAATGGTTTTTTGAAATAGTGAGTTTATTAGAAGTTATTGTTCATTGTTCCATCACTTACGAGGTAAAATTTTTGTCTTAAGAAAACTTTAAACAGCTATTTCTTTGATAAAAAGTAAAAGAAATGTTACATGTTTTTAAAAAAGAAAACGCCATAAGTGTTCAAGATTTTTCTTTTTCAGCTTAATAATAACAATATTTTTTTGGAGGAGAAAATTTGGCAAAAAACATATTTGATTTTTATTTTTACAACTACTTAACTACAGACTAGATTTTCATCTTGAAGATAAAGATTTTTTGATTTTGTATGTTCATAATTTTTGTTCTTTATGACAAGATCTAAAACTTTGCCTCAGAGAGTAAATCAAAATTCCGAACAATTTGCAAGATATGAGCCTGAGAAAATGATCCGTATTTTGCTAAAATGACACCGAGGCCCCAAATCCTTGGGGGCCCATAAAAAAATTGCATGACTAAGAGGCACAGGTCTTCTTTTTTGGTCTTTTATCACATAGTGGTGTCCGTATATGGTTATTTTTTTTCGTGTTGCACTGTGAAATTACAGCGTGGAAAATGGACTTCAGAATGAGTATTTTATTGTTAATGTTAAGGATAGATCTCCGATTTGTAAAAGGGTATAGGATATGGGTCAATATGTTAACTTTATTGATTACATAAGGTATATGATCTTTAAACTTCATTTTGGGATCGAGCATAATACCCAGATATTTTACTTAATGTTCCCATTGTATAGAATTATTATTTATAATAATATTTATTCTTTTCGTTTCCTTGTAAAATATATCGCTTGTTAGTAGTTTTTAATCCAAAGTGATTATAATTTTGGCTAATGTTCGTAACACTTTTTTAGTCCGAAAGAGTCGGACATGAGACAATATTCCAAAGGAACAAGGGAAAATTTGAACATCAATTAATTTCAACTTCTTTTGGAATATTGTATCATGTCCGACTCTTTCTGACTAAAAAAATGTTACGAACATTAGCCAAAATAATAATCATTTTGGATTAAAAACTACTAACAACCAATTTGACCGAAAAAAAATCACTTTAAATAAAACAATATCGCTTGTGTTTTCTCGCAGTTTAATATAATTTTCTATTTATTGAAATAATATAAAATGTCAGACAATGTTTTATGTAGATTAGTTATTAAATCAACAGCCAACATTTCAGAGCTTAGGATTGTTGTGTCATCAGCAAATATTGACAAAGTGCAGTAGTCCAATTGAGGGAAATCAGATGCATATAAATTATAAAGAACAGGAGATAAACATGACGCTTGGGGACAACCTGCCGTTAAAGAAGACTTTCAGAATGATGTGCGCCAATATGAACTTTAAAAGAACGAGAGGTGAGAAAACTGTCAATTATTTTTTTCAATGCTATTGGGAAATTTAAAGCCACGTAACCCAACCGACCAACAATGATTCTTTTGTGCTAATAAAATCCACAAATTGGAAACATCTTGCCTTTAAAGTTAAAGTATTCAATTCACATAAATACATGGACTGTATACTCAAAACCAATGATTTCTTACATGAATAGTATGAGTTTTTCCCCAAGAGTTTTCATTAAGGTTCAAAACTGTATAATAAATAATATGAACTAAATGTAGCGTTTGTTTTAGAGAAACATCTAAAAAACTCTGAGGATTGCATCTGGTATCTACATAATGCTTTCTGCCGGGCAGACTGTAATACGTGCAGTATATTTTTGTTCATCATGAATAGATTTTTCGTTTTAAGCATCGCTGGCTGCTGTTATCGTAATAAAAAGTATAAAGGGTGTAACAATAACACGTTTCATTTTCAATAACCCGTACAGTTGTCATGACTCAACCTGTAACTACTTGACAGATGACAAGTAGAAACTTGAAATGATCAAAATTCACTATTCACTATTTAGTTCGCAAAACTAAAGCAATTTGGGGTTGTTGTGTGGAACCTTCTCGGCCAGCAATTGTGAAACTGTTAGACAAAATTTGAGCTGTTGTGACAAGTTAGTGATGCGAAGAATCGGAAGTTGCGACAAGTCGCTCAAGAACAGCTGATAATATTGCTGTTATAGCCCATAGTGTTGAGAATATTCCAGGTTTGCCCATTTCTCGTCGATCTTTGGCATTTGGCATTTTGTACGGCTGACATTGAAAGATATTGATGTGGAGAGCATTTATTCTCAACAAAGCGCCGCTACATGCCACACAAGTAACGATACCATCGCTCTTTTGTGTGAAAAGTTTCCTGACCGTATGATTTCACGTTAATTTTAATTAGTTAATGTTTGTTTTTGCAATATTTTCATAAACTCATTTAAAAATCTTGTGAATGCACAGTTTAATGCGAAGCACTTATATTTTAACTACTTTAAGGCTTTCATCACCCTTATTATGCTTATTAGCATTTATGGCAGCGTTTAAAACGTGATAGTTCTAAAACTATTAAGTAGTAGTGAAACCTTAAATTGAAATGAGAAAAAAAGGAGGAAAACTGAATGATTGAAAAAAAATTATTTTAAAGTCTCTAGTGTCACTTTTAGGTTCATTCCCTTATTATGTAAACAATCGCAAAGGTACAAACAGGAGCGATATACAAAAACCTGACACCCTGCAGTTCACAGAAAATGTAGCTAAGACGCAACTTGACAAATGCAAAGGAGTTGAGAATAGTTACTCAAGACTAAACAGATTAATAATCTTAACAAAGAGCTTTTTAAGGGGGGGTCGGTGTTACTGTAAAATAGAAAAAAGTCGTTTGCGCGATGGAATTCCATTAAAATGGAATGCACCTTCCATAGAGGAAGCACAATAAAACCTTGTGGCAGAAACAAATTTTTTTATTCAGCATGAATATTTCGATGGAGTTACAAAGAAAAGGCAGTAAACTGCTTACTCCGTTTTTCATTTACTATTCTTTTATCCTTTTTATAGGATTTTATATTTTAAAGGACTCATAAATTATTTTCATATTTTATATACAATATATTTTTTTAAGTATGAAAGTTCAGTATTTTAAAACAATATTGGAAACAAGTGTAAGGAAATGACCTCTAGAACGTGAAAATATTAACTTTTGATTTGTTTTAGAACAAACTTATAAAAATTAATACAATTAATTAAAATAAAACTGTATAGTTTTAAGTTTATCATTATTTATGATATTTTTATTCATTTGCTTTGTGATCGAATTTTTGAAGATTCAATAATATCTAAAATTAAAATTTTAAACTAAAGTAAAAAAAGTCCTTTGAAAAAGATGTCCTCCATATCATTGAAAGTTTTTATTTAGATATTTTATACGAAAAAAAAACATTTTACACATTTTTCTACAGTCTCTTTTTTATTGCGTCTATCTGATATAATGTGTGTAGTAATTTATTTTTTTAATAATTTTATAATTTAATAATTTATAATAATTTTTAACGAACATAACTTGTTCCAAATTTTCTTTGGAAATATTTAAACGAAGGTCGCTCAGTACCAATTTAAGAGCGGAGAATGCTCTTTCCACGCTTACCTGGATTGCAGGAACACACTGCATGGTTATTGCCAATTTATATAAATACGGATAATATATTTTTTTTCCGCTCAGATTTTAAAAATTGGTTTATTTGTGTGGCGACGTACATGTGCTCCAAGAAGGCTAATAAGGTTTCTATATTTTCGAATTCTGACTGACTTAGATAAAGCGCGGCATCGACACTTTTCAAGCAGTGGGATTTATAGGCCATTAAGCTTTTGATCATGAAGTAGGTAGAATTCCATCGAGTCTGAACATCCATGGAAACTAGCGGTAAATTAAGATTACTAGTCTTGCTCCTGAAATAATGTTAAACTTATAGTCTAAAGGCAGAGGCACATAGAATCCGTCGTACGTTGTACGTTGCTGTTTTTCAACCGACAACTAAGTTGAAATACAGGTATGGAATCGTCACATCAGTTATCGTATCGGTGATCGTACGAAAATGAATTAAATGCTACGTTAATCGCTTTAATTTAATGGCATTGTGAAATGCAATTGCAAAAATGTCCATTCAGTCATACAAGTTATTGCGAATTATTATCGGTTTAAGAAAGTCATAGTACGAAAAATGATACGTATTGAACGTTCAAGGATGTGACGATTCCACCTCAGGTTTTCTTATGAGCTTTATCACATTCGATACGTCTCCGTCAACGCAAAGTACTAAAGTTATGCAACTTTTAATTTTTAGCGTACGTTGAGTACTTTGCAAAATATCATTTTTTTGCTTTGTTTTTATTAAGCTTTTTGTGTTGTGTTCATGGCGAATTCATAGCAGGTGATTTTGATAGCGCAGCTGATAATTTTTTTTAGTTTTATTCAAGGCAAACTATAGTTGGATATCAAAATTTATTTATTTCTTTTGCTTACATTCAAGTTAAAAAAAATTAAAAATTTTATTGTGAAAACAAAGAAAAATTTAACAAAAATTTAAATAAAAAGATTAAAAATAAGTGAAAAATGCGTAAATGTTCATTGTGTAAAAAAATATATGAAAGAGGAAGCGGTACATTAGTCAGCATGCCCAAAGACAATGAACGCTGAACAAGGTGGAGCGAATAAATGTGTAGTGATAAGATTTATTAACAATAGGTTTCAATCATATAATGTTTCTTAAATTAAATTACAGGGCAAAATAAAACTAATTTCCGATTCAGCATCCACAGCACTGGCCATCAAAGCATTAACATTTTGTTCCTCAGTGGAATTTCAATGTGTACTTACATCCGTGGAAATTTTTTTGGTGAGGCAATCACCGATTGACAACGACTTTGAACGGCATTTCGGATGGCAGGAGCCAATAATTGATCAGCGGATCTTTAAAACATTTCCACACAACAGATTTCTTGAACAAAATAATATTTGTTAAATATTACAAGAGAATTAAAAAAAACAACCCTTAAAAACAAAACTTTTTGAAATAATAATAATTTTTAATATTTTATTTTTTCGCCTCAGTCAAATATTTTTGACAATGTACTTTGATTTCACACAAACAAAATGCATGTAATTTTTGTACTGTTGGGGTTGTTATAATATTAAGTTCACCTGTTATGAATTCGCCGTGATTGTGTTGTGACAAAATTAAATTAAATAAAAATTAAAATTAAAAAAAACAGAATATCCTAGAGTTGCATTGAAAATGTGAACTTTAATCAAATGAAGCTGATTTAATGTCCGTCAACAAAGTACTCATTGTGTCAACCTCCTCCGCCGCTACTTTAAGGTCAGTTGAAAACAGCAACGTATAACGTACGACGGATTCCATGTGCCTCGGCCTTAAGAATTTAAATCATATGCGTCATTTGTTCAACAAACTTGCAAATAGGAGTCCGTAAGAACTTTGCTAAATCCTGAATGTGCTTCAGAAAATCTTTATTAATCGTATCGAAATAATCCTTAGCAACCAGTTTCACTGATTGTACTGAGAACACGAAGATTTCTTGAAGAAGATCGCTAGAGATCATATAATCAGACTCGCTTTCATCCTCCTCGCTGAATAATCTCACCATTTTAATTGAATTCGGGCCTTTATCCGTTGTTATAGTATAAATTGGATTCTTTTCGATGACAAAACTCTCCAAAACATTTTCATTTTCAGCTTCAAGATGTTTTTATTTTAATGACGATTTATTCAATTACAATGCAAGGTGATTATATTGGAAGTCAATTTACAAAAACTGTGTTTTCGGGCGGAAAAAATTAAACTCCTCAAATGAGTTTTATTTTATGACGGCAAAATAAAACTCTCTTTTTAAGAGTTTCATCCGACCTTTTATTTTTACTTCGAAAATAACTGTTTCAGATGTTTTTTTTTTAATTCATAAAATAACTTTTATAAAATAATTTTCTGATATCGATAACTATTATTTATGGCCCCTGGTATGTGATTTAATCGTTATATAGAATTATTCCTGCCGAAAAAATGCTGTTGCACGGTGCAATCAAAGTAAAATATAGTTTTTTTTTGTTATTAAATAAAAGGGGAAACAACTCAGTGACAACTGAACACAATAAAAATAAATAACATGCTGATTGTAAGAATAATTGATGCTATGACCCCATGATCAGATTCTTTAGAAAACTTCGGGAATACGGCTCACATTGCCAACTAATGAACTGGCGGGTTCTTATTTAAACACAAACCGTACTTAATATTCGTGAAAAATTTCAGTAAACACATTATTTTTTCTACATTCGTGGTTTATAAAAATATTTTCTAGCAGTTCTTTTCCTTTCTTTTTTTTAGCTGCTGCTGGTTTTGTTAGTTTAACTACGTAGGCTGGCTAGTAGAGGATAATGATAAAAACAAAATAAATAAAAAGGTATGAAACAAAACCACAGACAGACGGACTTGCTGCCGTAAAAGACAGACTGGCAGGCTGCGTACTTGCTGCAATGAAAACCTGTAACATACACATTTAATAATAATCTTCCCTGTTTATTTGTTTGCATTTGTACTTTAACATTGTACAAGTACATGACGATGTTGTTGTTTGAATTTAAGAAGCAAAAAAAAAAACAAGTAATAAAAAATCTGGATACAAATTTCATGTACCCTTGTGGTTTGATGAAGCTTTATAGTTTTTCTTCGTGTAAATGCAAGTTTATGCAAATATGTTTGGGTATGTGTGCTTTTTTCTGTCCTGCACTCATACTTTTCTTGTATGTGGTTTTGCACTTTGCTTTTGACCTGCACAACTATTCCTTTTTTGTATGCGTGTGTTTGTGTTTTTTTTTGCTGAAACTCCCAAAAGGTTAAAAATGGACTTTTTGTTGTGGTTGCACGAGTTCATGCCACAAATGTACAACTCTACCATGAATTTTTGCACACATAAGCATGCTAGGAACATCACTACCACTACCACAGACACCACACACGAACATAAATCTGTGCCAACGACAATAACAACACCAACAACGATAATAATATGGTAAAAGTGTTGGTGTTGTTGCGATTATTTCGTTTATGAATTTAAAACTTTCTCAACTCGAAAAAGTTTTGAATGTTAAAAACCAAGTCAAATTATACAAGCATAGTTTGTTAAGTTTGTTTTTGTGCTAAAAGATTTTGAATGCCAAAAAAAGGGATAGAAAATTTATGCACGAAAATTAATTTAGTCCCATAAATGGAGAGAATATTCTATACATCAGAATTATTTTAAAAATGTGTTGTGGTTGTACTCAATTCTTTTTTATAATTGATACAAAAGACTGATTGTAACATCATCCGATAAGGTTATCGGTCTTCTTAAACAGCTTCTAGTTAAAGTGTGCTTTTGTTGTTGGCATAATTAGATTTTGCTGAGTTCTTTTACTTTTATTCCTTGAAAAATTAAAACATTTATGAAAAACTCCGTTCTTAACGTAATAATAATTTAATCAATGGAAATTAAATTGACTTTGTCATAATATTTACATTGTTAAGTATAAAAAATGTTTTATTCATAATGTGGGAGAACATCAATATAATTAATTGGCGAGACCAATTTTTGTGACGCTGCTTATGCTCACTCACATTGTGCAGCCGATTTTAACAAAATTTATATCATTCGAAAGGCATTTACTTGCAGATGTGCATACTCTATATTTTCTTGAAATCGGTTCAGTACTTTGAGAGCTATAACCATTTAAAGTTGTTACTATTACATGCACACTAATAACACATGCATTTACATATCAGCTTCAAGCAGAAAAACAAACAAAATGTGCATGTGTATTTGTCCAATTTGATTTTGGTAAGAAATTGTGATAACAATGAGACAGAGCGAATTCCCTACGATAGAATTGTCGAATTGTGGGAAATACGTAGATGTTTATTTTGAATTTTTTGTTGTATTTTTTATTTTATCGTATGCACATTATTAGAATACGACCGATTGCCTCGGCGGTCGGCTACACTAGTACTGATAGTTTCGTACAAGTAAAAGCTTCCCGACGAAAACTTGAATGTTAAAGAACAACATAAAATGTGTTTTTTAAGTTTGATAGAACTTGCGAAAGGGTTAACTGTCAAAGGAACTGTCATATCGTGGTCCCCTTTTTAACATTTACTAACAGTACTATCTGACAAATCAACATGACAAGATTGACGGCTGACGGCTTGAACAACGCTACCAAATTACTGATATTTACTTTGGAAATAAGTCATCAATTTGCGCAACTTATAGACGACTTCGTAATTTTTATGGACGTACATAATCGTCCATCTGGAGAAGCCGTCCGTCGAACTTCATACCACATACTCTCTAAGTGATGCAATAACACTAACACTTCGAAGGAAGCTGCGCATTAAAGAGAATATCGCTGGTGCAAACGAAAGTGTGCAAGAAGATCCAAATTTATGGATTCCTTATTGGTGGCAGGAGCTGGGAATCTGTCCCCCAACTACGTGGAAAATTTTTCGCAAAAATCTTGGCCTACACCAGTTTAAGATCCACACGAGACCACCTTATGCGTCGTTCTCTCACTGATTGGGCTCTGCAGGAGTTGGAAACTGATGTTTTTTTTCGCTAAATTGTCTACAGCGATGATTCTCTTTTTGGCTTAACGGGTTTGTTAATAAACAAAATCGCCTGCTATGAAGTGAAGCCAATCTTTAGCAGACGCTGCAGACTCCAATACATCCAGAAAAATGCACATCAAACGCTGATGGCATAATTTTTTTTTATACAAACACGAAAACAAACCGCGAAGCCATTTCGGCTTGTCTGCAGAAACGCCCAGGGTCGAGGCAGGAATCGACCCTGCGACCGCCAGACTAATATTCTAGTACGCTATCTACTGGTCTATGGTTCCCATTGGACTTTGTAACTTTAAAAATAACGCCGGAGCTCGTTGTACAATCAAAGATCACTGAAGTTTTGCTTACAAATGTGCAGGACATTGAGGGTGCTGTTGGCTGAAGTAGTTAGCGCGTTGACTGCAAAGCAAATAATGTCTAAGAACGTGGGTTCGAGCCCAGCTTTAGACAAGTCATAACATCCAGCATTTTTCAGATGTGCATTAGTATGCCATTGTATTTGTTATTGTCGGAATGCTTAAGTGATGAAGGCATAGCACTGGTCACTGAACAGTACTGGCAGCAATTGATACTGGTGTATGCTAGCGGACATCACAGCGCCCTCCTTCGTCGGTATTATAGCAAAATCGCCGGCGAAGTAAAATAATTAATAAAAAATTGGCTACAACAGCTTAAAAAAACACATTTAATGCGCCTACTTGACATCAGAGACGCTGCAACACTGATCTAAAAACTAACACAGCGCGCAATATCAGAGTTGTAAAAATTAAGCTTTCTCTCTTTCACCATCTGTCGTCTCTCACTATCCCTTTCCCAAAGAAGGTAACACACCTACGGGTTGATAGGCATACTAATTGCCTGAGTGTTACTTCTCTTTAAAAAAAAATGTGGTTCCAACAGGATGGCGACACGAGACATATGGCGACCGTAACCATCGAATTATTGTAATCAAAATTTATCAATAAATTCATTTCGATAAATGGAGCTGTCAATTGTCAAGTGGGGTCACGTGAAGTCAATGGCTTATGCTGATAAGCCAGCAACAATGGACGCCTTGAACGACAGCATTGTTCGTGCAGCAATATTTGAAAAAGTGTCTCAAAATTGAATAACCAGAATTAGCTTCGTCAAGAACAGCCGCTATAGACATATCGTCGTGCCGCAGTTATCTTCACGTGTATCATAAAACAAAAAATAAAATGAGATAAGACCGCTTCTTCCAAAAACTCAAGACTTCACGAGTCAAACCTGACGTGTGTGAACCGGGTCTAAGATCCAGAACTTGTGCTCCGGAAGTAGTGCAAATTCTGATCATCTAATAATTTTTTTTGTACATAATGTTGAAACTTTAAGACTCAATTTCCCAAAGAAAAACTTTTTGGAGATACGTGAATATAACTTTGGGACATCACAACAAATTTTAGTTACACACCGTCTCCTTATGTGTGCGCTTATTACACAGTTAATTAGCGGTTCAACCCCTGATGAATCAAAGTGCACTTTTTAGTTGTTGCTTTGATAAAACAAATCGTGTGAATTACTTTAAATTTCTCTCTTTCATTCAGTAAGTGAGAGCATAATTATTTTGTGTTTCAAAATGAAGGGATCAGAAGAGATCTTCTTTTTGAACTTCAGCGCATACGGAAAGTGTGCAAATTTTTTACTGCTTTCAGAATTTTATTTTTTTTTACTGGACACTTGCGGAATTGTGGTGTGGGCTGTTGACTGCACTAATTAACATATTATTGATCTGCGAAGCAAATTCAAAACATTTTGTTCATCGAAAAATCACTCTAAAGTGCCTTTAAAAGATTTTATTACCAAAAATTGTTTACTTTTTCAGATTTTCTACGAAATTATTATTTTTGGCTCAATAAGAGAAAATACTGACAGGGTTTATATTTTAATTATTTCTTCCGAATGCTGGAATGTGTAAAATATCATCCCTTGTCCCACGGACAAAAATAAGATTAACAATTTTCTATTTGGAGTTCAATTAAACTTTAATGATATGGAAAAAGCACAAGAATACTTTTTTTTCAACTCTTTTAGATGACAAATTGTTGAGATAGTTTACAAGCCGCACTGTAAGACAGCATAAGAAGTTTTTAAAATTTTTATTTTTAACAGTAAAGTTATTTTAAGTCTCTAAGAGAAGTACTGGAGTTTTATAGTTTTGGTTTTTACTTCCGTCAATGGTCCTGCCTGCCTGCCTGCGTATATTTTCATTTTATATTTTTCTGCTCTCATAACGACAAAATTTAATTAAAATTAGTAAGAGTTTAGTTTTGACTACGACAACACAAGGAGTAATTCTACTTTGTTTCAAACAACATTTTGAAGTTTCGCTCAAATACTCTTAAACCTTGCGACACTAAACCGCAAATGTTGTTCCAAAGAAAAATAAATATTTGCTAAGAGGATTGCTTTCATTTTGAACGCTTTAATGTGTAGGAGTAGGATTTCTTTAAGATAAATTTACCTTTAAAATACTGAGCTCTCTTACGCTTACATTCACACAAACACACACACATTCTCAAGTAACTGCTTATAATATCATATACTTGTTTTTCATAAAAGCAAACAAAACAAAAAAAGTAGTGTTCTATATAATGTGACAACAATTTCTTTTTAATCCTTTACTAAAACCAACAAAAGAATGAAAGGATTTCAAAAAGCAGTTGGCTGGTGGCTCCAATATCTTTGTACACACCAACACAAGCACACAAAGAGATACACACATACTTACTTTAATCTTAAGGAACTCTTTAGGTTTCTTTTGTATTTAAAATACCACAAAGGAAAAAAAGAAACAAGTAGACAACACACACTTACCTGCCGTACAGCATAGTAACAGGTTAAATTTCTTGGATATATACCAGGATAGTTTGGTGACTGCAAACGACAGGCCTTCTTATCACAGTCGCTGAATATGCGGGAACAATAAGTACCGGGTATTAGATCACCTTAAATGAGTAAAAAAGGAAAAAACAAGCAATAAAGCATACGCTTGATTTTTACAAAAGGAAGATTAATTTAGTTGGGCTTAATTTGTAATTTTCTCAATGTTTGGAAAAAAGTGTAGAAAATCTTTTATAAACTGTTAAATAAATTTCAATTTTATCAAGTCCTTAAGTTGCATGAATAGGAAAAATTCTTTTAAAAAAATTAGCTTAAGTCTACTAAATGTGTGTTCATATATTTGATGTGTCATTTTGCTTGATTCACTTGCCTAAATAATATTTTGGTTCGGTGTAATTATGTTCATCCTTGATCATTTGTTTGTTGAGCGAGTTAATAAAAGTCCTGTTGTTGGCATACGAACTAAATAAGCTAAAGTCCTGTCCATATCGATCCGAATGTACGCCACTTGTGTTGGTAAAATCATCGATGGCATTTTGATGCAAGAAACTGCTACGATTATGCCAGTGCTGCAAGTCTAAAAGAAAATATTTATTGAAATTATTAGTTCGCCTAGAGATCCCTAACAAAAATTTACGAATGCCAATATATTATGACTTAAATGAAAACAAAAAGAAATTTCACAAAAAGGTTGCGGGTTCGATATCCATTAAAAGACTCTCGACTATTTTTTTTATACACATGTGGGCATGTTAATTTGATTCATCAATACAGTTCCGATAAAAGAGTATTAAAATATAGAAACTAATTTTCTATCCTTGGAAAATTCCAACAAAACGGAAAAACACATGAAGATATGAAAGAAGGAGTATGCGGTCTTATTAAATGCCGAATGAAAAAACACATTAATTTTTGACACACTGTGTAATTTTAAAAGAATGCAGAAAACATATTTTCTTAATGTTGAATAAAAAAAGATTAGTTTACATTTTCTTGACGTTCTTTGAATTATATTGAAATAACTATTAATAGATATTAGAAACTTATTTCTTTTCTGTACAAAATTTTAGTTATTTCTGCCAAGATCAAAGTTTGCCCACTAAAGATTTTCTTAAAATGTAAATCAAAACTTTTTATCCACATTCAATATTAAATTAGAGTGCATTTCAACCCACCATTTACCCTTTGACCACTTGGCCATTACCTACCTTCTGCTTTAATGCCACCATAACGAGTTACAGAACTATCACGGGAAAGAACTTTATATCGCATACGAAAATCAAAATTATAACCACTTTGATCACGTGCTAATCTGCAAAGAGAAAAAAAATAAAATAAAAGAAAATATATAGAACAAGAAAGAAAATAAAAAAATATATAGAAAAACAAAGTTTAGAAAAATATTAGAAATAGTTGCTTAAAAGGATTTCCTTACATAAAACAAGAAAAAAGAATTTTTTTTAAGGTATGAAAATTAGTTGAGATTGGTTTTCACGGGCTAAACAGGAAATAGTTTTACAAGTTTATGAAAATGATAAAAGTTTATTTCTGATTTAAAAACTATAGAATGAATGACAAGGAAATGAAAGAAAAATATGATGGAAAAGAACTTTTCTACTTACTTATTTAATTTAATGGTAAAAATCAAAGAACGAGATTCACTATAAAATAAAACTGGTCCCCATGAGGTGCCACACCACATGCCGCCAATGGGTGTACGGGCTGATTCGGCTATCTGCATATAACCATCCGGACAGCCATCCTGGGTGTATGAGGTAAAACGTCCAATTGTAAAACTATCCAAAGTGACCTGATATAAAATTTTATTTTGCAAACATTATTTTTTTCTTCTGTTATTTTACTGAAAAAGTATTAAAAAAGTTACTAAATTAAAAAAATCCTCAATGATTATTTTATAGTATTTTTTTGTTTGTTTATTTTCCTTGCTAATTCCCTTTTAACAGTTTAGCAATATTTTCCCACTGACTGAATATGAATAAACAAAAAGAGAAAGAAAGAAATGTTTTTGTTCATTCAAAATTTGTTGAACAGTGAAGTTAAGAAATGAATTATTAATACTCCAGAGTTAGCTTTTAATTTAATTGTTTTAGTTTTGCATGTTTATCGTTCGCTGGAATTTTAATCACAAAATAACTGAATTCGCGTCCCACTAACAAATAAGTTTCAATCAATGATTTAATTGTTTATTTGTAAACTAACTAATGCCGTTTTCATTTAAAAAAAATGTAACATTTTTCTAAGAAACTCACTATTTAAAAAAATCATTATATTTTGAATTTTCTATAAAAAGGTGGAACAATTTTGCACATTTTTTTAAAAAAGAAAACGCCACAAGTAAATAAATAGGAGAATGCAGATCAGTTGTTGCTGTTCAGGACAAACTGTGAAAATTCGACCAATATAAGACTTTTTTATTATCAATTCGGGAAAATACTTTAATACACATTTTTACGTTCAGCAGTAATTAAAGAATATAAATCAACCACTCAGTTGGCAAGTCTACTTCACGCACGAAGCCCGGTTCACACCACCTATAAACAAAAGTCAACTGGTTTTTAGGGCGCTATTAACACTGTCGATTTATACGGGTCCATCTTATGTGAGGCTAATTTTTTTAGAATAAAACACATTACCCTTTAACAGAGCAAAACATTTTTTCGAAACGAACACCAAATTACACTTTCTACATGGATATGTTATTCTTTTTGTATACACATACACACTAGAGATTGTATCGTTAGTAACTTTTCACTTACGCTCATGGACGTTCACGATAAAGAAAATTTACTCATACAACCTTATACACAATCATACATTTTGGCTCACTTTCATGCGCGCTCATGTGAGTGGAAAATAACGTCAGTCATAATCACTAAAACTCCAAAAGCAAGAATTTAAAAATTAAATGAAAAAAATCACAATAAACCAAAAAAATCACGAAAAAATCACGCTATATTGTATTTAGTGAGTGTACACACAAGGGTAATTTTTTTTATAACCACAGCGGAAAATAAAGTTAATCATAGTGACAAAAGCTCACGATCACGAAATACTCACGAAAAAACCTAAGAAATAATTTAAAAAAATTTTAAAAATTAAAAGAAAAAAATTACAATAAAGGAAAAAAAACAAATTGTTAATAATCACATTCATGCATGCTTACGTGAGTGAAAAATAAAGTTGGTCATAGACAAAAACACATGTTCACGAATTTCTCATTATAAAAAAGAGTATGAAATATTTGGAAGAATTTAAAATCAGAGATGGAATTTCGTACTAACCGAAATTGATTTAACTTGTAAGAAATGAATAAGTTGCACTTTTCGTATTCTAATTCGTTAAATAATACGGTTAAATAGTTGATATTCCTAGTCACTAGTATCCACCGTCAAAAGTGGTAAAATCGAACAAAGAACGCTGATGAGATGGTGTAGCGACCTCGAAATCAGTACTGATCCGTTCTGCTAGTCTGATGAATAAATTGTTTCAAATAAAAATTACTCTCTTAATAAAATAATGAATTTATCCAAAAATGATTTCTTAAATTAAAAAGATATGGGTAAATTCAGATTTGAACTCAAGCCATAAAAATTTTATTTCAATATATGCCTTAAAACAGTTCAACAATTAATTACGTATTAATATTAATAAAAAAATAATTAAAATAATTAAAAAAAAAATTAAAAATTAAATGAAAAAAATTACAATAAATAAAAAATAATTACGAAACAATTACGGTAAAAATCTACTTATGCACGCTCGCTCACGGTAAATTTTTTGGTAAGTATGTTCATGCTCTCTCACGTGATTGAAAACAAAAAAAATCGCGATTATCCGAAATACTGACTATTAGTCAGTATTAGACTCTCGCAGACCGAAATGAGTCGCTTTAAGCTTGAGCTAAGTTGGGAAATATTGCAAACTTATTTTCAAAGGGGGTACTGTGATGCCCACAGTGTGTGTTTGTTCAACAAGTTCGTAAAAATGGCTTGCTAGTGAGCAACAGCGATGCTCCCCGTCGTCATGCGGTGAGTGACGGCGATAATGTGGCTGATGAATACAAGAAAGTCAACATTTTTGCTGAAAGCGCAGCGGGCCATACAGATCTATGCTTATATAAATTCTAAGGCCTGAAATAGGCGCACCATGCCATGTATAATTCACGCTAATCAAATGAGCGGAGCCCATCTCTAATACGCACTGAGTTCTATTTTTTTTTTTTGCTCTGGTGGCCATACTGATTTACACCCAGTGTCTCCTATGATTCATATAATATATTTATGTCTCAAAAATAACACCTGTTATCGATCACGGGTGATCCAAATACAAGTACAACGTTTTTTTATTGAGTTGTATTTTTATATCTATCGTCAGCAGCACAGAACACACCCTGTGAGAATTTCTAATACTTTTTACATTTCAAAACATACAGCTTTTTGTCAAAAATAATACTTCTTGCTTAGACATTCTTTAATTTTCTACAGCGTTTTTTTTTCTTTGTTGTAAAGTTGCAATAGTAATTTACACGCTCCGTCTGTTGCGGTTCAAAAGTTGTAGCTTTATGTCAAATATAATACTTCTGATTTATGTACCCTTTAATTTTTAAACTGCTTATTTTTGTAGTATCTGTTGTTAATGCCCCAAAAATAATCCTGTGAGAATTTCAAGTGTTTACAAGTTACAGCTCTATAATCTAAATAACATACCTTGTCTACACACTCTTTAAGTTTAATTTTTACTTATTGTTAGAGCACTCATAGTAATACCTAATTTCAAGTGTCTAACTATTACGGTTCGGGAGATAGAAGCCAGCGACAGACGGACAGGCATCTTAACAAAAACAATAAAGTTTCGTTGTTACACTTTGTGTACGGACCCCTAAAAACACAAAATTCGTAAAAGATTTTAATAAAGGCATTGAAAAAATCAAAAAAAAAAATAAAAATAAATCGCCTTTGCTACTAAATAACGGTAACTAAAAACATACTCTTGATGTCGGTTGGCGGATGTCCTGTCCTCACGTTTCCTGTAACAAAAGCAAATACTTTTGCACTCGTGATTTTTTTTGCACAACTTTTACTGAACAGGCAATCCTTTTGCATGTCCTAGATTTTTTTCATTTCACCTTTCCCTGCCAACGAGCTCGTTGATGTTGTGTGAGTATAAGGATGAAGGCCAGCCGGCCACTGAAGATTAAGCTTCAATATGTTATTTGACCATTTGGGGATTAAAATGCAAAAATCACAAAATGTCAGTCAGTGTTTTGCTTTAGATACAAACGCCACGAATGCCAGGACTCTCACTCTCTCTCTCTCTCTCTATCTCTACTAAGTGCCTAGTGGCTCGAGTTTTCAGCAAATTGAAACAAGTGTTTATTAAATTAAATACTACAACAGAACAGAAAAAATAAATAATTAAATATAAAACTCTGGCTTTAGTAGCTGTTGTTTTAATTTTGATGGCAAATGGATTTTTGTTTGTTTTTAACTTTGTATAACTAATAACACTTCTAATCTCTCATACATTTAGAATGTATTTTGTATTTACTAATACTAATGCTTAATTGAATAAACTAATAACAATTAAGTTAAATTATTTAATTTTGTTGCAGTACATTTGTTTAGATAAAATATTGTTCAATAATAAAACTTAAAATGGTTTAAGTAATTGGAAATGGATGCTAAATATTAAATACTGTGGAGTTTGCTTATAACGAACGACTTCTCCGTTCCCAACAGTTTTGCATGAAAGTTTTACGGTTATAATGAACGTCATAGCGCTTATAAGACACTCTTTTTTAAGCATATAAAGAAAATATAATTTTGTCTGTTAAAATAAATAATATGATTGCAAAGCGAGCAGTAAAAAAGGATATAAGTGAAATTTGGGAATCGATATGTTATAAATTGTATTGACGTATCGACAGATGAGAAATAAAATTGCTCTATCTTAATATTTTTTTTAATTTCTGGAAAGAATATAATTATTACTCTGGTTATAACAAATTTCGTATATAATTAACAAAACTGGTCGATCCCGCGGACTTCATTATATAGAAGCTGCACTGTAGCTTCTAGCAGTTGCGAACTTAATTGAAATAACTCATGTGATATACAAAAATAATTCACTCGCTTATTGTGTTTTTATTGAAGTATAATAAAAATTCTATAAAATTAAATCTATTGATTCTTTTAACGAACTCATTTTAGTTCTCCAAATTTTGTTATGTTTCACAAACACCTATGAAGCGTATTAAATACGAAAAAGCTCATTGTGATCAACTTAATCAATTCTGCACTTAAAGCAGGCAAATCAAAAATAATGATGCTGCCTATTTTGTATTAACAAACTCAGTCATATCACAGAAAAGGGAAAATAATAAATTGGTTGGATCACTTTTCATTTGCAAAGTAAAGTTCCCACATCTTTTTCTATCAGACTGCTGCCAGTAAAAAGTATAAATTAAACATAATTTTAGGGATGGCAAAGATGTATGGTCAAATCCTGCGTGACGAACGCTACATTCGTACGCGTTTTCTCATTAATATATAAAATTTTTTTGGCTTTGGTACCTTCAACTTATGCATAATGTTTAGTGGGATGGATATAAGTGTACTTTCGAATGGCATAAAAAATGATTTTTTAGCAAGTATTTTTTGCGCTACAAAAAGGGAAATAACGTTGAAAGTTTAAGTGCGTTTTCCTATTTTTTTTAGCGAATTTTGCACGCGAAATCTAGTTCCTAAAAGAAATGTATATAAGAGAATTCTAAAATAACTTATTTGCAGCTAAAATTTTTTTTCGTTTTTTATCAAAAGGTCCCTTTGTGACGCACGCTACGTGGCACACGTTACATTTTTTCTATTCTATTTTCTATTCTGAAACTTCTTACTTAATTTTAATGTTTCCAAAATAGTAAACACAAAATATTTTAACTAAAATTGAAGTCAATTCAATGTATAAAAATATGGCTTTCGATCGGGCCATCTTCATTAACACTAAACTTTAGTGACTAAAGTATAGATATGAATACCTAAAAATTGCTAATTTCTGGTATGAAATTAGAAGATCGAAATAATTTTTTTAATTAATAAAATTATATATCTAGTATAATATTCCATAAAAAAAAGATAAAAAATAAGTTGGATAAATTAAAAAAAAATTTTATTGGAGCACTGTTTTTGGGACTTGCCCATATATTTGTTCATAATGCAAAGCTTAGTGAAGCTTCAAAAAGTTTGAAACGTTGCCTTGAAAAGTTAAATTCATACGTACGTAATTAAAACCATTCGAAACGGAATATGTGACATGTCTGTTTGTTAAGTTTTTGAAGGACTCATTGTGTAATTTTTCGGTACCTGCAGAGATTAATGGAAAGATTGCTAGACTCCACGGAATCACACGTTCAATTCCAACTAAGATCCTGGTTGTATCTGCATACAAGCCAGAAACGTCAAACTTCTAATATTTTTTTAAAGAAACACTCAATTTATTTTTTAAATTTATAAAATATGAGCAGATTGTATAATAAACACTAAAAATTAATTTCCTTTTTGCTTTCAAGTGGTAAGACTGCAAGGAAAACAGCAAAAGTAGTCATATACACATGTATCACGTTTACTGAAACAAAAATTTCAAATAAAGGTCTATTAATGCGAAAGCTGAATAAAAATACATCACTAAATATCAGACTTTCGTGCAGAAAAAATTTTCTAACTCTCCTAAGAAGGTACAGAAAATAGGAACAGACTGAAATAAGGCAGTATAAATAAATTTTAAGCACATAAAAATTTATATTTCGCTTAATGAGGATATATTTCACAGTTCATTTAACTCTTTCAGCCACGGTTTCATATAGATGACTTTCTCAATAAAAAATCTTGGATTTTTAGATTAAATTGGGATAATTTATTAAGAAAGCACTAAGAAATAATATGTGAAAAAGTTTTCTTGATATAAAAACATCACGTTAAAAAATCAGCCATGCCGTTTTTTGTACTTTTCTCAGTAGCGCAATTAAATGGTTCAAAATAGGTGGTTTATTAACTAACAACTAAGCCTGAAAGAGTTAAAACAATAAAAAAAGTCTTATAGATACAAAATTTTGTTGGCATTTATACGAGTAGCTAAGAAGCTTTAATGTTGCATAAAGCTAATTGCATCAAAAAATGTTTGAAAGCAACCAAGTTATATGCTTTTAAAGCTGCTTTGCCACTAACAATTGAATTTTTAGCAGTTTACATCAGCCTGTTCGGAGGGAAAAAATACAAAAAGGAGCTAAACTATTTGTTTTTTAAAATTTTCAAGTGTTTAATGTTCATATAGTTGTTAAATTACATTTAATTAAAAAAATTTCTTTTTAATATTTTGCATCTTAAAGATAATGAAAACGAGTTTAAAGTTTTTAATTTACATACACATCAATGAAAAAATAAAAAGTACTCTTCCTTCAAGAGATGAGTGAACAATAGCGTGGCCCATGTTATACACTCAGAGTTTCAAAACTAGTTCACACGTCTGGGCACCCACTAATTTTTTTACTAGTAATAAAAAAAGTGTCTTGACAGAGTTTGAAAAGAATATTACTACTGGAAGACAGTGCTCAAAGACATGAAACATTAATCACAAACTTGAAAGATCTGTCATTTTGGGGGTTGATTTAAAAGAGGTACTAAAAGTTGAGAAGTAGTAAATTTGTTTCTATTAAAGTATAAAATTGATGAATAATACAAAAATCTTTTCGAAAAGTGGTGAGTAGGATAAATAAGCACGATTTAATTCTCTGAAGTTGACAGCTGCAAACTTTCATCAACTGCTTGTTTTGTAGTTTCGGTCGGAACCCACTTTCTGTTAGCTTCAATCACTTGCAGGAGCAAATGTTTCTCTTCATCATTTATTAGAAGCTTATTAAGCTCTTCAAGATCTTCACTGAACAAGATATTGTTGAAAAATTTTTACACAAAAGGAAGAGCGATACGACGAATATTTCTGCATTCTTAACAGAAAAATCACGTTTTTCAAGATATGACAACCTTGTAATAAAGATGCGTTATATTTTAATTTTTTTTTAATTTCTTAAAAAAGCATTTATTGTACACAATATTAGCAAACCTTAAACTCATTGTGAATTACTGGCTTTCTGTTAATGAAAACTGCTTGAAGTTCTGTATAATTTAAGAAAACAAGTGCGAGTCACTTAAATTCAAACTTGCGAACAGTAAACATCGGAAATAAAATACATACATACTTGAATTCTACTACCAAATAATCCCTTCGTTTATTTTGCCAACTTTACTTTACTTCATGATTCCTTTAATTGCTAAGAATTGTAACGCATTTCATTAGATACAAGCTGGAAACAATTCAGCTTCTTGTCTCTCTAGTTGGGGCGCTGAATTCAGCCCTAAATAATTCTAACGCTAGAAAAGTCAATCCTAAGATTTTCCCGAAGCATTTGTTCATAGTTTTCCTATTTTTAAAGTCGTTGACAAGAAAGTACGTTTGGCCGCCTTCTTACAAAATTTATCTTTTTGCGACATTCAGTGGAATTTTCAAAGTCCTACATCTCATTAAAAACACTTTAGTAAAACTACTTCGTACATGGATCGAACACATTCACACGAGTGGGTGGAAAAGATATGGTCACAATCACGAAATACTTACGAAGAAAAAACCATAAAATAATTAAAAAAATTAAAAATTTTATGAAAAAAAAATTACAATAAAGCAAATAAAAATCACAAAACAATCACGCCAAAATTCTACTCATGCATACTCACTCACGTTAAATTTTTTTTGTACTCACATTAATGCATGCTCACGTGACTGAGACAAAAAACTAATGAGACATGATCACATATTATTCACGCTAATCACGTGAGCGGTACGCATCTCTAGTATAAAGGTCAGATATTACTAAAGTCGAAAGCATAAAAATGTTTAGTTGTCCGCTTTAAGCATGGTACTCTGTCCATCATTTCGTACGAACTGCTGCCGAAAGTTCATATAAAAAAAATTCATGCGAAATAATTGCAAAATAATATGGCCGAAGTTGTAATCTGTTCATATTGTGAAAACATACGAAGTGTTTCTGGCAGCATTATTTTTTCAGCCACAAAATGTTTCTGGCAACATATTTTTCAACTGCGAAATAATCACCCTTATTCCATTTATCGTCGTCGTCAACGTCATCAATTCAATACAAAACTAGTATGCCATAAGAGCAGTATAACGATGTCGATGGTTTATCGTTTTTTCAAAGCACATCTCTAACAATTTAGACAGTTGGTTTTGTTTTCGTTTTCAGTTTTTATAAAGTTTTTTTTTTTTTGAAGGAGAGCAAAATACAGTTTTAATATAAACTAGTGTTCATATAACTTTAACTACTGAAATTGAAGCAGGTTAGCCACGGCTTCTTCCAGCGGGCTAAGTATCATTTGTTAATAAATTCCGGCCCCAGTAGACGTACACTCTGCCTTATTTGCCACTAATTTTTTCTTCACTTTGAATTTTAAATCCCGCCAAACCTTTAAAAACAATTTTATTATACAATAATCTTTTTATAACTATTTATCTTACCTTTTGCCAACCATCACCTGTTCTTTTCGGTGGACCAAGGGCATTTAATATCGTTGCAATTCTTTCCCACTGCTCTTTGAAGTCACTGGGAAGACTGCCTTTTTGGAAACCCTTGGCAAGTGGTGGATTTTTTTCCATCTCCTCCACTAATTTATTAAATTCTATACTGTTTGTAATTTTTTTCTTTTTCCATTTTTTTTAACTTAAAATTGCGCTATTGCAAAAAAAATATCAAAAACACTAAAACTGTTTCGACACAAACCAGACCGACGACAGAATCAGAGCCAATTTAAATCGATGCCGTCGTTAACGTTGCGTACGGCATACGAAAAATGCATCGACGCTTATCGATAAAATATGATATTGATGATGGGCATACCGATTTACAACAATCGACGCAAAACGACATCGTTTCGTATTGATGACGCTAAATGGAATAAGGGTGAATGTAAGCACCACTTATTTCGTGCGGAATTGCAAACAACAGCTGATCAGATATTTCTGGACGTTGTGTTTTTAACTTTAAGATTGCTGCCCAGAAATAATTAAAATAATGGAAAATTATGTAAATATAATATAAAATGAAGGTGATTTCCATTAATTGATACGTTGCAGTACAAGCTCCTAAAATTACTTTGTTGTCCATTTGTTTTAATTTTTTTTTAAATAAACACATTTATTTTCTTTTTATAAGAAAAACAATGTTGCTCATTTCAAGGCAATAACACCGATAAATTTTTTATAAATCGTGGTATTGCCGCCAGTGATCAGTTGTCAAAATTTTCAAACGAAATAATCAATGTTGCTCACCATTTTTTGCAAATTTGAACAGATTACTAAGCTTTACGTGGAATTCTTCATATTATATAAAGCAACTGGAAACCGCAATTGCATTCGCTGTCTCTGTTAGGAGTGTGCAAAGCAGAGTTTGTGTTCTTTAATTAGACACCAGAAGAAGGGAATTCATACACACACTTCGTTACGATTAAATTTTCAACTATAATTTATAATTTTCATCGAAATTTAATTTTTCTTTTATTTTAGTTTTATTTTTGGTAAAAATTTTAGTTTGGTTTGAGATTGAAATTTGTCAAAAAATCGGTATTTTTAATTAATTAAATATCTTTGTCAAGAAAAAACTTAATTAAATTTCTATCCGAAAGCAAGCAAATTGTTATTGCAATATAAACTTTTCATTTTTGTAAATTAAATTAAATTAAATTAAATTTCTCTAACAAAGCCAAAATATGTGTGTATTTTTTGGTCTGTGCTTAAAAGTATGAGTTTCTAAGCAAACTATACAAACTTACCTGCACAACATCACCATGTTGGCCACCGGCAGCTGTAAAAGTCAATACACAGACATAGGGCAGGCGATCCTGTTTGGGACGATGCAGTTCTAAGGAATAAGTTAAACCTATATCACCATAATAAGTCCGATTACAACCTGCAAGATAGAAAGCAATAAAAAATAAATTTTAATAAAAATAGTTTCAAGTTTCAAAAGAATGCAATGCAAACAAAAATAACTTTGAATGAAATCCAAGAGTAGCAATTACACAAATTCTTCTTTTCTACTAATTAGAACAGTTGCACAAGTTCGTTATCAAAAAGGCTCATTAAAGTTAATGAAAATTACAAAGCAAATGAAAATGAAAAAGGAAACATTTTCCCATTGTAGTCCTCATTAAAGGTATTAGAAACTTAAGAATGTAAAAATGTTCTTGACAATAAACCTATCGACTCATTTTACTTCTTTGGCAGTATGAACTCCTTAACACGTGCTTACTATTTTGGAGGTTATTTTGTTATGGTGCCTGTTTTTAAGAACACAAAATATTCATGTTTTTTTTAAGGTTCCACTCAACTGTCATAGTAACACTTATAACACATGCCAGCACTTTTCACAAGACTCTTAAGAAAATCAAATTTATTTAGCCTCATTGTTTTCGATATATTTTTTTGTTTTGCATACTTTTCTGTTGTTTCAGCAACTCAATTGTGAGACATGGCTGACAGTGAGTTGTGAATAACAGTCACTGATGTACTCGTAGTAACAATAAACAATGAGATGACACCATGAAACCGAATTCCAAATTACCAGCCCACTTGGCTGGATGCTAAACAAAGACCTGAAGTTAAAGTTGAACAAAAGAGAAAATTGTGACCAAGAAAACATGCTTTAATTTCAATACATTTTGCACGGTGGTTTTGTTGGAAAATAAATTGCAAAAAGTAAATTTTCCCGACACGTATCGGAATTCAATGAATTCTCTTTATAACAAATGATCATAAAAAATAAAAACAGCTTCTAGCAGAAAAACAATTACAAATGCGTATTTCAGTATTTGAATCGAATGCAAAATATCGCAGTTTTATTTATGAAATCCAATAGAAGTTTTGTGTATTTTGTTGTTGGATTTCAGAAAAATCACGACATTTTGCATTTGCACTTTTGCAGTACCATTTGCATCAAACACTGAACTCCGCTAATATGCGATTTTCTCTAGAAAATTTTTCGATAATTTTCGAAAAAAAAAACTGTAAAGTTGTCCATAATTCTCTACCAGCCCCATTCTGAAATCCAATTTGTTCGGCTGAGGAAATGAAAGGCCAGTGTCTTGCAGTGAGTGTGTGTTAGTTTTGGGGGCTAAAAAAATAGAATTACTAGGAGCATCAGCGTCCCAGGTAAGGAGGGCGGGTAGTGGATGCCCACCATGTCCATCCCCCCAAATGTTTCCATTTTTTGTGTGTAGTTTTTTTGTATTTAATTTTTAATTGTTCGGTCCTCTGCTGCCGTGTTGAGCTGGCTGGCATCACAACCTCGGCGGTCAGGAGTCACGTAACAATAAGAAGTTTCGTGTGTTTTGTTGTTGGATTAAAAAAAATCTCGATATATTTTATTTGCACTCTTCACCATTCGCATCTCTATTTGAAATCACTTGATTGACAGCGACTTAAATTTAAACGTTAAAATAAATCCAGTATCTCTTTTTTTCAATAATCAATACTTTTTCTGTATATTTTTTTTCTAGAAAAGTTTTCGAAAATAATTATCGATTACTTTAAGATTCTATTAATCTTGAAGGATTTTCCCTAGAAAAATCTTTCGATAATTTCCATATTCTACAGAAAAAGTTACCAATAACTCCGACTCACTTCAGAAAACGTTAGCGATAATTTTGATTTTCTATACAAAAAGTTATCAATATCTAAAAATTAAAAAAGAAAAGAAACTCGGATTTTAAATTGACCGAAACGATTACTTTCAATATGAACTAATTACTTACAAACATTTATTGTTATCAATATCTTTAATATGCTATGCAAAACATTCTCTTTAACTTCAATATTTTATCAGCACAATTATAAATATTGGCAAGGAATTTGTTTCATGGAAAGGGTTTTCT
The DNA here is from genome assembly GCA_956483585.1 of Gymnocheta viridis. Taxonomy (NCBI): domain Eukaryota; kingdom Metazoa; phylum Arthropoda; class Insecta; order Diptera; family Tachinidae; genus Gymnocheta; species Gymnocheta viridis. The sequence continues at coordinate 96,401,362 of OY101442.1, read as the reverse complement.
CGAGAAAAAATTTCTCCAATTAATTCAAATATATTTAGAATAACTACATTTTAGCTTTTTATTTTTTTCTCCCTTTTACACGGCTTATAAAAACGGACTAAAGAGCAAAATGAGGGAATTTTTATTCATAATAGCAGAAATGGTAAAAATGTCATGAGAAATTTCTGTTTATAATTAGGCTGTATATGAAAAGCTATCGATATTTTAAAGTTTCAATATTTTAATTTGATAAAGAACATTTATTTTAAAAAAGATTGATTTTATGCACGATATATCAAGCCATCAGTAATTTGTGTAGAAAAGGTATCGACGAAATAATTTTCTGATTTATCGATTACTTTGGGTTTCTATAAAAAATTATCGATAAGTTTGATTTCCTGTAGCCAAATTTATCGGTACCTTCTGCTTTCTATATCTAAAGCTTAACGCATTTCACTAAAGAATATCGATTACTGGTTTATAAAAAGGTTTTCGAAATTAATCTGTTTCGCAGAAAAGTTTTGGTAAATTGCGAGTTTTAAATTATCGTTATCGGGTGAATCCCTAGATATCGATAACTTGAATCGGTTGTCTAATTATTTTTATAAAAAACATGCACTAGCTTGATTTTCAAATAAAGAATATGTGGAAAAGAATGACACAAATTGAAAATAAAAATATTGATAATGTCGATTCGCAACTGAAAATTTTACAATAATTTAGATTTTGTGTATGCAAGTATTCCGAATATCTTTCTCAAAAGTTAATCATATTTATGTGAAAAATATCGAAAGCATTGATTTTCAAAGTGTTGGTGCACCATATGAAAGTTTTCTTTCTGAAAATTTCTCTGATTCTCTTTTAAACTTTCATTCATGTCTTCACATTGATTTTTTTTTCGTAATGAAATTAAAGATTCGTAGTTTTTGTACACAAATTTTTGGTGGTGACATCATAAAAGAAAAGAAAACTAAAATGAAATCTCAAGTAAAGCTTCAGCCAACTTCAGGTTGACACTTACGTTTTACAAAACACAAAAGAATTTCAAAGAACATTATAAAGTGTACTCCTTCCCAATCTCCTCCTCGCTCACTAACAAACTAAAAAAAGGCAAATAAAAAATTACAACAGATTTGCTGTAAAATAAAAAATTTTAAAATTTTGTTGATATTCTGTGGAAAAATATTCAGATCATTTTTCATAAAAGTTAATTTTCTGCTGAAAATTTCGGTAATTTTGGTTGTCTAAAGAACAATTATGGAGTTAATTTATGCTTTTTCTAATATTTTATAGTTTCTTAAAAAATTGTTCTTCCTTATAATAGTCATAAACAAGTTAGAATTTTTAAGGCAAATGTATTAAACATTTTATTTCTTCTAAATTTTTGATTGGTTTGATAGCGCTTAAAGAATTTATAGATAATTTTTTTTACAAAATTTAAGGCTTCCTTGCGAAAAAGTAACTCTATAGTGACTATTATATCGCAACAGTGTAGTGGCAGCTGACACCATAATAATAATGCAACACGCGATGGCGAATATGATCCGCAATACAGTGGTCGGTTACGACTTTTGTATGTATTTTCCTGCAAGTTGTTTTTGCTTATACTTATTTACTGTTATTGCTGTTGTCTTTCGTTTGGTCTGTGAACTACAGGAAATGAAAGAAGTTTTGGTTACAAATACATGCATCATGCATTAAACAATTTTTTATAAAAATAAGAGATAGATGTATAAAATTTCTTTGCAACAATTTAACACGGCATGAATGTAGCAAGTGCTACATGTAGCGCAGCTGTAAGAATGCAGCAGGCATTGTTGTTGCTCTGAGTTTTTAAGCTGGCAAAGATGCGCTGTTGTTTCTTCTTTTTTTTTTGCTTTCTCTACATTCTATTTATGTTGTTTTGTCTTGTCTACTTTTAGGAGTTTTAACAATTCGTTTGTAACACAGTTGTTATAATTGTCCTTGTTTTTGTTGTCATTGTAGTGTCTCATAATTTGTTAAATTACTTTTAAGTTTTTCCAGCTTTTTGCTTATTTTGTTGCTTTTCTTTACGTATGCGTACTTGTGTTTGAAAGCGTACTTGTATATCTTTCCTTGTTGATGTTTATTTTTTTCTTCCTATTGTTTTGTCTTGCTGTTGTTGTGTACTCGTACAAGTGTTATTCTAATATTGTTAAGTCTTTTACAGATGTTTTTACTCATGTTTCTAACAAAAACTTTTTCGATCTTTTCCTCCTTTGCCATTTAAAGCTGAGCTACAAAATGAGCGCTGTTCGTTCGTTGTTGTTGTTGTTTTGTTGTTGTTTTAGTTGCCACAGTTTTGTTGCATTTGCGACTTAATTGAATTGTATTAAATGTGTACACTATGTAACACTTGTGGTCAACTTTGGGCTGCCCATTTTAGATGTTTTCTATAAATGTTTTTAACTTTAAATAAACACATGCACCAACAGTTACGTGGGTGGTGTTGAGAGTCTTATTTAATCAAAACGGAGCAATTCATTCTGTTCGTCTCTGTCAGAGTGCAGGCTAAGACATTTAAGCAATTCTTTCATACCAAACCTGGTCGGTCTTGGGGCTGTGCCGCTGGCAGATCTGTTGTGCTTTCATAAAAGTTAATTTTGCTTTTCAGCAGCAAAATGTCAAAATGGACGTAAAGCCTTCCAACTCTATTCATTAATCGCTGCATCTGATATTTTCTGTGTGCGGTGGAGTTGAATTTAGTTTAAATGCATTCATCAGACAACCCCTGCACTTGTTGTTCTTCTTCATTTCTACTTTTTTATGTTTCTCTAATTCAATGTAGATGTTTTTTTGTTTTTTGTTTTTAGTTTTTTATTTGACATTTTCTACAAAGACATGTTTCAATTTGTAAAACTTTAAGTTGACAGTAATTACACTGTACATCATTTAAACAGAGTAGTAAGTTGCAACAGACGATGATGTCTTAAAAACAAACAAGAAATTAAAAAAACATTAAAATTAAAATTATATTCGTTTCCGTGATTCTTAATAAAAAAAAGTAATAAAAATATAATAAAATTATCTGCTAGAAAAGTTAACTTTTGGGGTCTCAAAATATGTTTAGTGCCATGGGTGAGGAATAACTCAATTTAAAGTTAAAATCAATTTTTATTTATATGCGAAGTCTTGTCTGCAAAAAAGCACTAGAGTTTTTTCTGCCCGAGAACTCCATTTTCTATACCAACAGAATATCCGATTGTCATTCGTAGAAAAATGTATTAGCACAGAACACTCTCGAAAATCTTATATGATTTACTCTCAGTGTTGAAGACAAGCCATTGTCTTACTGTGGTATTGTTATTTTTATATAATTTTATTTTTATACATTTTTCATGTCTTATAGTTTGTAATAAAACTGATGTTATCGTTCATTCATTTATTTTCTATTTAATCTCTGTAATAAAACTAAATGGTTTTTAATTAGAATTCTGTATATGAAAGCTTTCTTTTTGCTCAATTTGTAAACTATTTTTAAAATGTAATTAATCAAAAAATATTTATTTTAAGTAATAAGAGTAGAGAAATTTTATTAAAGTTCGAAGACCACAAAACAAGAGCGTATGATTAATTTTTAATTGTACAAAATGCAATAAAATCGTACGCCATGAGTGTAGGAAAATCTTTAGAGAAACTAAAATTTTTTCTTCAAAGAATTAAAACTATTTTTGGTGCTTTTTACGGGAATTGCTAAAATTTTAGTATTTTAAATTTTTTATTCGCACGTTTTCCCAAAATTAATATTTTACTTATTCAGTAAAACATTAACAATTTTGTTAAAAACAAATTGCAATTGATTATTGAGGGGTATAGCTTGTTCCTATGCGCATTTCACTGCTGCTAATGCAGATCATCAGGGAACTTTACCCAAATATTTCTTAGAACAACCGAAGATATTATATCAAAGTTTCATTAAAACAAATGAAAAGTTTAAACAATATCAAAGTTGTAACAAGAACTCAATAATCAACCAATTGTTTTTGTTTTCTTACTTTACTATTGGTTGATTATTGAGTTCTTTGCCACAAATAAATTAAACAGAATCACAATAGATTTGTTAATTGCTTTAGCAGTCTTCAAATTAAATTTTAAACTAAATATTAATCGAAATAAAGTTCAAGTATGCTCAATACGATCTCTTGTCTTTTGTTAACTAAATACTGCATTTGGCTGAAAAGCTTAAAATTGTCAATTAACTTTATTTAGAAAAAGTTTTGTTTGTTGAAATAAATTCAATAACTACTTATTAGAAAATTTATATATTCCAGAAATTCCTATGAATGCGACTTTTTATACCCGTTTCCAGGAAAGTTAAAAGGTCCGTAAGATCCTAAGCCCCTGTTGATAAGAATTTTAAATTAAACATGTTCTTTTTCTTGGGCTACGTTTATTTTAAAAATTATTTCAACTAGTAGAGTTAATCGTGTTATTTGATTAATTTAGAAAATAATAAAAATGACCACTTTTAAATGCCGTTTATAATTTTTGTTTATATATCCGTATGAAATTTGAATAGCTGCCTTTCAAAAGAAATCAAGCTGGGCTTAGAAATTCAGTTGGCTTCAATTCACTTTGATACAAATATTAACAAACATTGCGAACTATTTAAGTAACGAAAAGTTTACATGTCACACTTTTATTTAATTTAATTAATTACATTTGTATATAAATTTTGCTGTTGTCATTTACAGCCGTTTGTCAATCACAATTTTGTTGATTTATATTGCGGTTCACAATAAATTACTTTATGTGTTTTATAATTGAAAATTTATGTATTTATGGCAACAGTATTGACTTGATATACTGATCAATAGAATCACACTATTTAAATGTAATTAAATTTACTCGTATTAAGCCTATGAGGGATTGTTCGATGAGATAAATTGGCAATATATTGTAATAATTTTTATCTGCAAACTTTGAGGACTCTTTAACAGAATTTTTAAGGCTTTGAAAAATAAACAAAAGAAATAGTTAATAGATACCAATGTAATTGAGAAATTAATTCGATCTTTGGAGTGTTAAAAACATACTTGCTTAAGCTGATGTGGGGGTACACACAATCAAAGTTCTGTAGACAAATTGTGATATACATGCCATTTCGAATGAACTCTTTTACGAGTTTCTAACATAATTGTTGTCAAATGACCAATTTTTCTCTGAAATAAAAATATACCGTCATATGAATTCATAAAAGCCCTAATAAGATACATTGAACAAATTTTACACGACAAGCAAACAAATTTCTAATATCTAAAATGAACCAACATTTTTTTTCATTTTAAGGTTATTTCTTATTAAGGAATTAGTAAAATTTGGTAAATTTGGAATGTAAAATTTTCCAGGGAAATGTATTTTAATATGATACATCGTAATCAACCAAGAAGTCGACTTTGATTTCATATGACGAAATCATATGACGATATGAAGTTTAAAAAAAAAACAAAAAAATTTAAAAACTATTGGCGCAGAGGTTGGGGATCCTCCCGAACTTATTCATTTCACTGGAAACGGGAATTATAAAATCACATTTCCGAATAATACGTTTTTGCTAAATCAAGTTAATTTATCAACTGAAAGTTTTGTTAAAGTAAACATTCTTTCCAAATAAAATTTAATACAATAACAATTAAAAAGTAAATGAAAAGTTTTCGTTTTTTTAATTCTTTAACTGAAATGCAGCAAATGGATTATTAAGTTATCAAAAAGGAATAGAAAAATTGTTATTTAGACAGCCGAAGTATTTAACAAATCACTTTTAATCATTCTAATTCTTATGTTTATTGCCGAAGAAAAAATTATTACGGCAGAAAAAATTATTGTCCTTCCGCTGAGTAAAGTCTTATCCTTGTTAAGGCATTGTACGTTTACCCAAATATCATGGATTTTGCTTTTTCATTTTTATTTTACACTTATATAGTATATAATGATGGTGAGTATCGGTGTGATATTAACAAATTTGAGTACTGAAGATTCAGAGTCTTTAAAGCAGCTTTAATATGGCTCAAAGGTTTCACTAAACTTTTTAAAATTATTTAAATTTCGTGCGATTAAAGCACTTTAATCATATTACAATGTTGAACTTTGTTCTGATATCTTCAATTAAACGATCTCTATCAAATTCTTCTTAAAAGCATTTTTCGGGACCAGCAATTTTAAGGAAACTTTTTTTTAATATATTTAAAATTTTTCTGGTAAATACAATCACATGCACTTTTGTACTGTCCGCACCGATTGCAATGCTTTCTAACGTTGGAAAGTTGTTTGAAAGAGTTATTAAGGTAAAATTAGAAAGCTGGTTTGATCAAAAGCTGCTGTCCAACCACCAATTTGGTTTTAAACGTGGTCACTTGTCTGTCGGCGCATTGGTATATGTACATAACGAATTAATAGATAATTTAAGGAGACAGAAATGTACGGTAGTCGTCTCGTTAGATTGTGAAAAAGCGTTCCACCGAGCTTATCAATTTGTCATTATTTATTAACTTATAAAACTAAGATGTAATTCGTTCATGATAAAGATGTTCAAAAGCTATTTTAAAGATAGACAATTTTTTGTTAAAATAAACAACACAAAATCCGATTTTGGTAACATTTTTTGTGGTGTCCCGCAAGGCGCTGTCTTAGCTCCAATGTTATATAATATTCTCGTTCATGATTTTTCTCATATTTGCGATGAATCGTAAAGTATCCTTTTTGCAGATGACTCTTTTAATTGTGCGAAAAATAGTGATCGTGTGAAAGCTTTAAGAAAGTTGAAATCTCACCTCTTTATAATCGATAACTTTTATAAAGACTGGGGCATTCGAATTTATGCACAGAAATCAGAAGCCATTTGTTTTCGTAACGCTTCTGGTAAAGATCCTCGTACTGTTGTTAGACAAAGTAAAAGATCTAATCTCTCTTTGCATGGTTCAAATATACCATTTAAAGATCGGATGAGGTACCTTGGCGTAACACTAAATATACTGTTTATGTTTAACGAGCATGGCCGAATTTCCAAGGCTAAGGGATTGCGGATCAAGAGTATGTTCTTGAGGTTGCTTGCTAACAGACAAAGAGCTAAGTTGTTACTTTACGAAGCGTGCATCTGTTCCGCGATGCTATATGATTTTCCCATATGGTTTTCGATTTCTCCGACCTTTATGAGGGAATTGGAGATTTTGGAAAGCTCTTTGAGACTTTGTGTTAAAATTTCGTCAAAAGATTTTCAAATACAGTAATTTACGGAAAGGTTAAAGTAAAACCTCTTTCGTCATATTGTTTGGCTTTGCTTAACAATTTTATAAACAGTCTTGATTACCACGAAAACGGATTGATGACAAATGTTATTTACTCGCAGGAGGGCTTTGATTGATTATTTATTTCACCGGTCGGAATTTTAAAAGAGGACATCAATTCTTAAATTATTTCAAGTAATTACTCTTTACCAGAGTTTTATTCTCATTCTATCTTGGGTTTGAATGGGGGATAGAAGTTGTTTTTAGTTTAGTTTTTCCTGTAAATATGTTGTTTTACAATAAGATCTCATTTTGACTATTAATCAATCCTTGTAAACTTTTATTATACTTTTGAGCAATATAATTTTTATGTTAATCTATAGATGTAAAATCTCATATCTCAATCAAGCTTAGCTGAGCATGTAGCGTTCTTCAGAACTAATAATGTCTTAAATATTTATTAAAATAATACTGTATAGTTTTAAATTAATCATAATTTATGTTATTTTTGTTCATCTGCCTTGTGATCAATTTGTTAAAGTATCAATAAAATCTAAATTAAATCAAATTGTACTGTCCGGAAAAAATTGTGAAAATTCTGAAGATTTGAAATAATTTCATATGAACCAAAACCAGTTTCACTGTCACTTGCATCATTTTAACTTTCTGAAATATTTGCAGAATTTCATTTTATAGTTCAAGATAATATTGAGAAGAAAAACAGAACTTTATTTCCCGGCAATATGAAAATGTCTTTTCCCGGGAGTTTTTATTTCCTAACGCGGTAAGGAGAAATGCACTTTATCATGATGTTTCTTCTTATAGAAACATCTAACAAATATGTATTCGAGTTTCCCACACTCGCCACCTAAACAGTAACCCTCGTAACCAAGTTTTATAAAATAAATATTCTCATTTTCATTTCATACAATTTTCTTTGTTGAAAAACAAAGATTTAAAAAAAACACCTTGTTGGTTTCCCAAGGGTTAATTTGCTTTTTAATTGTGCAAAAGTTTATCGTTCTATCTATTTGATTGATTAATTATCACTTTGTGTGAAAGTGTGTTGTTTGTCGTTACGTTTGACACTATTTAATTCATTATTTATGTTCTTCGGCATTCTTTTATTTAATTAAATCAATTACACATTTAATTAGTTAAGTATATAAAATAAAAGTTAAAGAATATATTTAATTTATTTAAAAAGCTTAAAGTTTTTCTGTAAGCTTAATTTACATTGCAATTTAGAGATTAATTTTTAAAAAAATATATGATATGAAAAAAGCAGATAAAACAAGTTTAATACTCAAATGACCTGTTTTGATATGAGACTGTAATAAGTCGTTAATAACAAATCAATAGAAATATTTTTATTTTTAGTTGTCTTTTTTATTTCAGTACTAATAAACAATTGTGATATTATAATGTACATTTTGTTAATCGTTATAATAAGCCTTTCATATATATAAATTGATTTTGGCGATATTAAATTGAAATGTTTGCTCGTAAGTAAAAGGTTGAAAAGTTTTTGATTATTTCACTATTCAATGGCCATTTGTACACTTGCAGAAAAATCATTGTATGTGTAAGCAAAACTAAAGTTCATTAGTAGTGCTCAGTACTGTGTAACCTAGTCTCGCGTATTTTTACTGACAGTCACCTAAAAAGTGGAATATATGTCGATGTATAAAAACACATAAATGCTGATGAAGGAGTGCATCGGCCTTTGATGTTGTCAGTAATAATAAGCTTTTCTTGTATTTCTTTCTTAATAAAAATAATTTGAATTAGTAATTTTAACTAACGACCTTAATCCTGATTTATTAACGTACAAATCTAATTTGCTATGAATTAGTTCTAGCCTCTCATGTAGTTTGATTTTTCACAGAGAGATTTTATTTTATTTTTTTAATTATTGCCAAGTATTATCAACTGGTGTTTAATTTCATTCCAATTTAAATTAATTCCAAAAACTCTGTTGTACATTTGAATGAATTTTTAATTCAATTTCATTGCAAACATTTTCAACAGACATCATTTCCGCACATAAATACAGGCATAAAGAGAGATTAAATCGCACACATGTACGCATAATTATACTCAAGTGAGTGGAAAACACTGGGCTTTCACTCAACTGTATTCACTTGCCTTAGAGTGCACATACACAATTAAAACAAATAACTTCATTTAGGTCTAGCAAAATTAAATGATTATAAAATTTTGAAAACACAAAAAAAAAACAATTTAAACAATAATGTAGTATGAGTGTATATGAAAATAATTTAAGCTTATGTCGAATTAGTTCATTTTTTTCAAAATCAATTAGCCTTCAAAATACACTTCAACATCAATTTATAGTTATGAAAACTCCATTTATCAGTTCAGAAATTATTTTCCATCACCAATAACCATACAATCCACAAACAAACCATTCATACATATCATCATGATTTATAGCAGTGCGCGACCACAAAATGTTGGCTACTATGATATAATCGTATATGATATCAAAAACTTAAATTGATTTATTATTAAAGAATGACAATATAATCACACGTCTATTTAATGTGACTTCATTGGCGAACAATTCAAACAGAAGATTATTTGCACGTGTGTGCATGAGCGTTACACGTCCAAAGTGTTTAAAATTAAAAAATAAATGGCGGAAAGTAATTGTGAATTAAAACTAAAACTGCAAATAATACATACAATGAATAGCTACGAACTATTAGAGTAAAGAAACATTTTATATTCGCAAAATATTTTAGTTTTTGCAATGAAATCAAAGTTTTGATGAAAATCCGCACACCGAAAAAATGTACGGCTAAAATGTGGTTGTGACAACAATTTTATGATTGTGTCAAATATCACATGGTTGCAGCAAATACCTAATTGTTGCTGTTTTTATATTAATTTGTTTCTAACTATAGTTGTGATAATCAATTTCTTATTTAGATTGACCACTAAATGATGATCTTGCAAAACAAGTGAAATATTCTTATACCGCAAACAAGGTATTCGGCATAAAGGCCTCATTAGTTTTTACTTTTCGTTGCCGTTCTGTGCCGTTCTTTTCTGTAGGAAATATATTTGAATTAATTGTTCTGTAAAAGGAAGCAGCTGTTTTGAAAAACAAAAAAAAAACATTGGAATTGTTAACAAAAATTTTTCGTTAAGTTTTTTTTAATAAACAAAAAAACAACAAATTAATAAAAAAAAAATGAGCATTTTGTTAGATTCTAACTCTGAAATTTCGGATGTAACCGATGTAGTTTACAGAATTCTTTAAAAGTTTGTACTGCTTCCACAAACAATTTGTCAGTATCGTCAATTGCTTTTTGTTTTTCCGCCGTTTCAGTAACCGAGTATAATATGCTTAGATGTGTTGATGTGGTCAGCAATAACGACTCTTGACTTTCTAATTGTTCTATATTCTGTATCCAAAAAACTTATGTTTTGTTTTGGCGACTCAGCTGTCAATGGTTTAACTAATTTGAAATTTCTGATTAAAAAAAAATTGTAATATTTTACACCACAACAAACTGTCACTTAACGTTCTAATCTATTTTCTACAGAATAGTCCGCAACCAAACAGAACGAAAAAGTAACAACAAACCACTTATACAGATTTTCAATTGAACAGAAACAAAACAGCTGATTCGTAACAGAACAGAACGTACAAACTAATTCTGCCTTTATCCATATTTTTAACTTTTCTTTCTAAAATAGTTTAAAATGATTAACAATTTCTTCAGTTAATTTTCACAAACAGAAAAATGGAAATGCCAGATTGCCGAGTTATCGTTTAGAAGTTTCAGCGATTTTTTAATTTGAAGTCGTTTTGTTTAGAGCCATTTTGTAACAATGAATCCAGTAAGATTATAAATCACTCACAATCTAGCATTAACAATATAATGTTTTCTAATAGTTATTCTGTAAAACAGTAGAGAAGTAAACTTCAAAAACGTCACTTTAACTTCCTAATTCAGTGCGATTTTTTCCCAACTTCTTCTGGTAACACTATCTATAAACAAGAGTCAACTGTTTTCAGGGCACAATCAACATTGTCGATTCACGCGGGGCGTAAAGTGCAATTCCTTGCACCATTACTGAGGGTGATTTTTTTTAGAATAAAACACACTACACTTTTACAGAGCAACACATTTTTATGAAACGAACACCAAGTTACTCTTTCTACATGGAAATGTTGGATTTTTTTATAGGAAAGAAAACACCATAATCAAATAATCAATCACCGTTTTTCATTTGGCCCGTTTTTCGATTAATCGTAGATTTTTCTTTCATTTGATCGAATAAATAATACAGAAAATTTAGCTCAACGAATAATTCGAATAATTTATATCAATTATTTGATTAGTCGATTAAAATTATATTTTTGTAAAAACTCTTGCTTCTTTGCAAAGTAATTTTAAAATATTTTTAGCTTTTCAGCTGGTTTTACAATAACGTTTCTTATAAGTTATGTTGAAAGGAATTGTTTGGCTGAAGTTTAAATCTGAGTTTACTATTTCTGTTTTAATTTAAGAAATTTTTTGTTAAATTCATTATTTTATCAGACGAACAGAACGGATCAGTATTGATTTCGAGGTTGCTACACCTTCTCATCAGTGTTCATGTGTTCGATTTTATCACTTTTGACGGTGGATACTAGCGATTAGGAATATCAAAATATTTAGCTGCATTATTTAACGAATTATAATTCGAAAATTTCTTCTATTCATTTTTACAATTTAAACCAATTTTTGTTAGTACGAAATTCCCATCTCTGTTGATTAAATGTTCTACATGAAACAAGAAAACAAGATTGCGCAGGCCTGTTATGTTGTGTTTGGTTGTGTTGTGACGTAGACATAGAATATATGTTGTAAACAAAACTATATTTCTGTATGGAAAGCAAGCCGAAATGTAAAACTTTGGTAGCCCGAGGAAGCTCTTCCTCAAACAGCTTCAAGTCCAAAACTCAAAATCATTTAATCAACTGCATCTCTTTTCTCTCCATTTAAAATTTTGTTCAAATCGATGCAACCGTTTATAAGTTGTTTAGTTATTTCCAGTTTTGTGCCAAAAATCTCTTACACTTTTTGCAACAAACATTAATTTGAATTCTATGATGCCGTAAATGCGCAGTAAATTTTTTTTGTACGGCTGAGTGCGCAATCTTATTGGAACTACTCCAGTTAATCGTATAATTCGAAAGATTTTACTAATTCGATTGATATAAAAAGCCCTAAATTAAAGTCCCAAAGTCGATTAATTCCTTAATCGGACAGAACCAGAAGTAGAGTAATTAAACACTCTAGTTGAATCACACTTGGTTTCTCCATTTACTCTTCGGCAGACCGATGCAGCAGGACAGATATATCGGATTATGATATTAAGAGCTTAAATTCATTTGTTCTGGCTGGACCCAAATTTTATTTCTTTGTTATTTTATTTGAATACGAAATCAAATACGCCCCCATTTCGTTTGCTAATTTCAAACTTAAAAGATAATTAGTTTTTTTAATTTTAATAACATTTCTAAATAATTTTCATTTTCCAATATCCTCAAAGTATTATTTATGCGTGCAGATGAGATCAATGCAGGACATAATATGAATGCAGCCAGGATGTGTAAACCATCATACACTCAATCATTTTCATCCATGCATTCATTCGTGATGATTTTGGAATTTTGGTTAAATAATTTTAAAACTTACGTGTACAAAATCGTGGCTCATCACTTCCGTCGCCACAGTCGTTGACATTGTTGCAATATTTACTTAGAGGTACACAGCGACCATTTGTACAACTGTGTTCGGAAAGGGAGCACTGTGGAGTGGTGGAGGCCAACATTGCTAGTGATTTGGCGGTGAGGTCAGGCGTTAACGATGACGATGATGATGATGAGGATGAGGATGGTGACGATGACGATGACACTGATACAGCAGCAACTACAGGTGACTCTTGTGGCTGAATTGAGGAGTTATTAAGTGTTGCAAATGATGAGGTGGCTAACGACAATGATGATGCTGATGCTGTTGCTGTTGCTGTTGTGGCAAACAAACAAATAAATAAGAATGTAAAAAATGTTGGCAGTTTATGGTATATCATCATTGTTGTGGCAATGTTTGTGGCAAGTGTTGATTTCATATGCAAAGAATCAGCACCGATGACTCTCGATTTTCGTTGAATATCACAATCCATTATTATTGTTGTGGCTGGCGCTGTTGTTGCCACAGACGCTGGTGTTGCTGCTGTTTTTGTTATTGTTTTTTTGTTTAGTTGTGTATTTGTGGCAGTATACATAGGAGTTAATAAAGTGTCAGTGGTCGTTGTTGTTGGTGCAATTGTAGGACTAGTGGCACACCAACTTCGCTTATGCAAACACTTTTGGTTGTTGCTGCTGTTAATGTTTCTGCTGCCGACGCAGCTGCTATTATATTGCTTTTCTGTTAGTAGTTGTAGTTGTTGTTTTTGTTTTTGTGGTTCTAGTTGTTGTTGTTGCTGTTGTTGAATATGGCGCCATTTGATTGTTATTGGATTTTCTATCACATCCATTGATGTTGCACATTGTTTCAATGTTAAATCTGAATGCAGTTCATATTTTTCCTTTGGCTTTTGTTGCTCTTCCTCTACTTCGTTTGCGTGTTCTAGGATTTCATGTGGTATTCGTTGTTCTATTGTGTTTTTGGAACAACTTGTACGAACATGTGTGCTTGTAGTTGTACTGATGGAAGTTGAAGTTGTTTTCGAAAAACAATAGTTAAAGTACATTTGATTTTGTTGTTGTTGTTGTTTTTGTTCTTCTTCTTGTTGCACTCTAAAGCCATTAGTTAAATTGCTCATGCATGCCACATCTTCGTCTTGAACATTATTTTTGTGTTGGCTGTTGCAGCTGCTCTGGCTTAAATTGTTGTTTGGATAGTTATTGTGGCTTATTGCTGTTGTTGTTCTTGTTATTAGAGTTGCAATTGGAGTTGTTGATGTAGCAACTATTGTTGGCTCCATTAGACATTGTTGTTGCCGTAGCTGCAAATTTTTTCTGTTTTTGTATTTCTGTCGCCATTTTATCGTCATTTTTACAACTGAAAAAAATCACACAAGATAGGAAAATAGTCAGAAATTGTTGGAATTACATGTTATTTAGTAATAATAACTAAAAGTTTTTGCAGATTTTTTTATTATTAATTTATCGTTTTATATACGAACCGAGAAGTTAAAGCTTTTTATTTATGATCCAAAAGGTTTTAAAAGACGGCAAAATTTATAAATATATTTCAAATAAACTGCAGCACTGGGGAATGTTTGAATGACATATTTTCTTTTTTTTTAAGAAAAAATATTGCTCTCTTGAAGTCGTTATTTTATATTTGTTACTACAGCTCAACATTCTTTTCATACTAGCTTCAATATAATCCTTAAAAGTAGAAGTTTTATAAAAAACAAATGTGAAAATTAAAAAGGAAATTGCTGTTTTGCCAAAAAATATAAATTAATATTTATTAATTTTTACCTAAAATCTTAAATCTCAATTAAAAAAATAATTTCACACATACCCCGGCTTGCGTCGTTTCGAAGTTGCATCTTTTTAAAATTTCCGCGATTTCGATTTTGCGTCGCTTTTGCTTCGGTTTGCGTTGTTAATAAATGTTTTTATGTACAAAGCAAAAATAAAAAAAGGAATTTCCCGTCGAAGTCTACTGCAAATTTGTATGTGAAAATTGTCTACAAGTTTGTCTTCGTTGGTAGTTTCAAATTACATTTGGTAAAGTGAGGTCTTTTATTTTAATAAAAACTATTAACACAGAAATATTAATAAAAATTGGTATTTTCTATTAAAAAATATTTTTTTTACTAAAATTATGAGTCTCGGAACGAATTAAATGAAAATTAATAGAAATGTTTGGAAAACTGTGATTCGGTTGGCGTCGTTTCAGTTTGCGTCTCGTTTTTCGGGTCCCAATTAGCGACACTACAGGGGTATGAGTTTATTTAAAAAAATCACCAAACAAATTAAAATTGAAAATTTTACCAAAAATCATAAAAACAAAAATACACTTAAAAATCTAAGAAAATAATTAAAAATAAAGAACAATAAAAAATTGGCAAAAAATTATAATAATAGCAGCTCTACGTCATGGTGGTAATCGTAGGCGTATGAGTAACATTTATCAAACACTCTAAAATTTTACGCATACGCGGCCATATGAAATTTATGGTTTGTCATATTTCTTAAAAAAACTAATAAATTTCTCATGTGGTTTGAATTTTTTTAATAAAGAATGCTTTTATAAGTGCTTGCAGAAAATATGAATCGTTAAATAAAAATATTCATTTAAAATTTTATACCATATTGCTAAATATATGGGCGATATATACATATAAATTCTATAAAAAAATATCCACACATCATTAATATTTCATGCTGATATGAATTTCTTTTTTGTTCACATGATGACATTCAAAGTGTGTAAACGCTTAAATATTATATAAAATTTTTTATGCAATTTTTTGTTCGCCATTATCTTTTCAACTTTATTGCGGCTAAAGGACTTGTCAATGAATAAATAATTCTATTAAATTCTAAAAATCATTACAGAAAAATATAGCTGTTATGCTAAAACAAAAGGCTTCAAAATCGATTTTTCAAGGCAGATAACAAAATATTAAACACTGAATAATTGGCCACAGAAATGAGAGAATGGGTCAATGTAAAACTGGCAGTATTCATAATTATGGGGAAAGTGAAAAACTGGGAAGCATTTTAAGAAACACAGATGAATATGTCAATAAAAATGTGTATTATTCGCGCTTTATTTATTAATGTCAGCTCTTCCTTGGCCAGTATCTGTAAAAATATGTCTGCAGACTTATAATGTTTTTTGTTTGATAATAATTTTTATGCTGGCCTTGTTTATTTGGCTGCTATTAGACTACGAATTGATTAATAAAAACTTTTTTTGATTATATACAAAAATACAAAATGAAGAAAATTTGGGATGCATCCTATTTGGTTTGTATCAGCGATGTTTTTATTGGCAATACATCGATATTAAAAAATTTTGCCGATATGAAGAGTCTAATACATTGCATTTTTTTATAAATAAACATTAACAGCATTTAGTTATTAGCATTTCATTGGTGCTAATGGCAAATGGTTTAAAGCTTATTTAATGTTTTGAAAAGTTCATACAATCGGACTTTTTTGATACTATTTTACTCCGCAATTCTTTGATAGTGCTTTCCAATGTGTTTATGTGTAATTTTGCAGATCTCTAGCACATGCCCTGAAATGGCCTTGAAAAGGCCTTCAACATGTATGATCGGGCCTTCTGTTTTACTAGCGCTAAGCATTCACTTTAAAAAATCAATCCTTCGGGAGTTTTGTACACGTTCGAAAGAAAATATTCATTAGCAATTGTATTTGTGTTCAACAGCTCTATTCGAATTAGTTACGGTCACGTTCAAATCAAATCATTTAATGGTTTTTTGAATCCAAAGTGATTATTATTTTGGCTAAAGTTCGTAACATTTTTAGTCAGAAAAAATTGGACATGAGACAATATTCCAAAGCAACAAGGAAAAATTTTAACACCAATTAATTTCAACTTACACGGCAGAACAGAAACAACGTTGGTTTTCGGGAGCCGCTACACTCCCATCATCAGTGTTCATGTGTGTGTTTCCATGTATCCGCCACCGTTTAGATGGCTCGGTTAAATGTGATTTCAAATTTCTATTTATACAAATAATGACTTGAAGAAGGATACGAGAGTTATTTGTATTGTAGAAGGTATTACTAGTTTTTTTTACAGCAAACACAACTTCACCACTATCAATAATCAAATTTTACCATCACTAATTAGCGTTAAATTAACCCATGCTACACATTGTTTTTATCTCATGTACCATTTAAGAAAAACTTTTTCAATTTCGGTATCGTATCGGCAAAAAGACGTATTGATGATTCTCTAGTAAAATGTGCTACCAAAGATCGCTTTGTAAAGTCATAACACAGCCCTACTAAACTTTACTATTAATTGGAACTATTCTTATTGCATCAGCTCAAATTGGAAATATTGTTTTCATAACAAATATATTGCCTTTTTTAGTTACATATTTTTCTTTTTAAATTATAAAATATTTTCTATGACTTTATTACTCGTACAACTATGTACACATATTCCTACCGCACATAGTGAACGAAGCAAGTATTTGAAATATTTGAAAACTTTATATTAAAGAGAAACTAACGTAAAAGAACTCTGATTTCTGTCTCGCTGCTGCTGATGTTCACAAACAATTTATTAACGTGCAGCTCAACATTTGACGTGTGTTAAAAATCACTACTGCTGTATCAACCAAATATCATAGTTTTATAACAATTCCCCCCCACACACACACACTCTTACATATACAAACTCTAATGCACATATACATACATGCATATGTATTTATTTAATAGTTTCTTTGGTACGTGTTCCATAAATAAAAACGACTGTATTTTGCCTCGAAACTTTGCACACTCAAACATACAACCATACACACACACACACACACAGAGAGAGACACATACATGTACTTGCAATTCCCCTTTCGATCTGTCTATAGCTGATGTTGACAACATCTGGATTGTTGGTTATTGATGGAATTTAGTTGAAGTTTGTGTTGTAAGTAAACAACGGATACTTTTTTATTACCCAGTGCCTGCCATAGACGAGCAGAGCAGAGCAGTGCAGAGCAAAGGAAATAAAATCCCATGGAAAATAAAGTATCATTAGAGGAAAAGTTATAAATATTAAGGAAAACTATAGAAAAAACGAAAATATTGCCTTTTTGCACCATAACAGATTGAACAATGAGTTTTCTTTTTTGCTTTCTTTAATGCTTTATTGATAACATCCAATTTAATGATCTCAGGCATTAATTTTAGTCGTGGAAAAGGATATATTAGGATAAAATATCTTGCAATTTATGTTTTAAGAAAATATAGAGTATTTAAAGAAATAATTTGAGTTTTTTTTTTAGTTGTTTGTGATATACGAGTAGAACATTATTACGATTTCTTGTTGTGCAGTTTATTTTTGTAAAGAAAATTCACGAATGATTTAATAAAACAATTTCTTGCAATTGCTTAATATAAAATTAAAGGTGGTAAGATTTTTAGGATGCTTAATATATTAAAAATTTATATTCGCCCTTATTCCAGTTGTCAACATCGACGTAACGTCAATATAATACCAAAAAATTGGGGCTAGTCTACTCACTATCGAGAACAACTTTATGCTATTTCTGTTCTCTAAGGTCTAGAAAATAACTTCAACTTTTCAATAGTAGTCAGTTATTTTCGACAACGGGTACACAAGCCCCAATTTTTAGGTATTATATTGACGTTACGTCAATGTTGACAACTGGAATAAGGGTGATTTAGTTACCTGTTTTTTCTGTGTAAAAAGTACCTTTTCTAAAAAGATTTCAATAACAAAACCTGCATATTCATTTAATTGTGTTGTTAAAGCTCAACTTTCGGCAAAATTGTACAATTGTATATAATTGAAATTAATATATATTTTGGATCAACCGTTTTTATTGAAAATTTTCGAAAAGTATTTTTTATTTTATCGTAAAAGGAGCTATTTAGAAAATGTATCTTTTATAAAAATTACCTTTTCACAGAAAAAAAAAATAAAATACATTTTCAATAAATAAAATTAAAAATTCAACTAATTTCGTTGTTAAAGTTGTGTGTTTAGCAAGAATTGTGTGTTTACTTAAGGTACTCGTAGGCGACATGTGTTTTACATCTGACTTGTCACCTTTGTGACTCATACGTAAATGTGCATGTTGGTCAAAATTCTTATTTTACAGAAGATTTATCATATTAGGTCGCAAACGTTCATGTACAATAAATTACGGCTGACATTGATCATGTTTATTTGCTTAGCGCAAATTTTATTAGAATTTTTTGGTAAAAGTGTTTTATTTTGTGAAATGTATTCAAAAGTAAAAATTTTTATATAAACTTTATTTCACAATAAAAAAAACCTGATGTCAGAAGTTTTGTCAGATCAAAATAGAACACGATCTAATTGCAATTTTGTCAGATGATTTTAGACATGAGTTTTAAAGACTCAATGATTTGAAGGTCACACATGACAAGTCAGACGTAAAAACATGTCGTCTACGGGTACCTTTACAAAATTAAAATTCCTAGTTACTCAAAATTTGTAAAAGAAATTGTTTATAAATTTTGTTTGGATCACGAGAGTAATTGACTCAATTACGAATTCAATTCAATCAAGTTTTAACTTTTGATAGAGAGTATTAATTGAAAGTTTTTGAGGAAAGACTTGTTCAAAAAATTTATTTTTAATTACTTCAGCGAATTGACTCAATTGCGACAACAATTGAAACTAAATTTAATTTTTTAATAAACTGTTTTTATTAAAAATTTTCGAAAAATAACTTTGACGTATATTTTATAAAATGTTTTTTTTTTCATAGAAAAAACTAAAATACGATTTCAATTAGGAAATCAGGCACTTCAATTAATTTCGCTGTTAAAGTTCAACCTACAGCGGAAATTGTATATTGATTTACTAAAAATAAAATTTTCGATTACTCAAAATTTGTGATAATTGTTATAAAATATAATTTTTGATAACGTGAATAATTGGTTCAATTACGAAATCAATTGAATATAGTGTATGAATAGAAAATTGTTGTATTATAAAACGTAATGTTTATAAAAAGTACATTTTATGATAGCTACCTTTTATAAGAAGTTCATTTTATAAAAGATATCTGTTATAAATAGTAATTTTTAAAACAAAATTTTTTTATAAAAACTTACTTTCATAAAATAAGTATCTTGTTTAAAATGTCTTTTATAAAAAGTACCTTTTACAAAAAGAACCTTTTATAAGAATTACATTTTATAAAAAGTAGATTTTATAAAAAACCTTCAATAAAAAGTACATTTTATAAAAAGTACCTTGCATAAAAAGTCTCTTTTATAATGAGTATTTTTTTAAAAAGTACCTTTTATAAAAAGTATCTTTTATAAAAAGAAGCTTTTATAAAAACTACCTTTTATAAAGAGTACATTTTATAAAAAGTACCTGTTTAAAAAGTATTTTTTTATAAAAAGTACCTTTTTGAAAAGTATTTTTTATAAAATGTACCTTTTATGAAAAGTATATTTTTTTAAAAGTAGCTTTTATAAAAAGTATCTATTATAAAGAGTACATTTTTTAAGAGGTTTTAAAAGTACTTTTTGCTAAGAGTATCTCTTATGAAAAGTACTTTTTGCTAAGAGTATTGCTTATAAAAAGTAATTATTTTAAAGATTTCTCATTATAAAAAGTACTACATACGAAATGTTTATTGTATAAAAACTAACAATTATGATAAGTACCATTAACAAAAAGTACCTTTCATAAAAGGCACATTTTATAAAAAGAGAACCGAAATATTTTGACTCGATTCTTCTACCGTAAAAAGTACATATTTTTTGGGCAACTTTTAAACTTAACTTTTTCCTTCCTTTCCATCGAAACAAAAAGTTCTCATACGATTTTTATTAAAATGTGCCGCATACATCAAAAGAGAAATCTTTTGCAAACTGAAAAAGTTTATTGAAATATTTTCATCACATCATTGTCGAGTAAAGTTATCATCAAAAGTTGTTAACATACCATGGCATAAATGTTTAAGATTAACTTTTTTGATTTGCAAGTTGTTGACGTTGTTTACGTTGTTGCTGGTACTTATTTTTTAAAGCAAACGAAATATTTTAAGTTTAACGAGAGCGAACAACAATTTTATAAAAAAATGAAGAAAATCACCAAATAACTTTGTAACAAAAAGTACTTTTTAACTTTTGCAGTAATAAAGTGCGAGCAAAAAAAAATTACATATTGGGGCAAAATATAAAATAAGCAATAAACAACACACAAATACACAAATACACATATTAAGAAGCACAAATATGTAAATGTATGTGTAATATCAAAATGTACAATCATCAGTCAAAAAGGCACAAAAGAGAAAACTTTAAATATTAACATTTTAAAACATCCAGACGCTCACATTTATGCCATTTATTTTGATGCGATGATGTTGGCTGTTGAATTGCGGCATATGAAAAGTTATTAAATGCATGCACATGCTTGCAAGTGCATGCTACTTTGTTGTTTGTATGTGTGCGTAAATGTATGTTTGTTAGCTGACTTCCCTTTCCGTTAAAATGTTTTTTTTTAATGTTGACTTAGAAGAAAAGTCAAGTTGTCTTCCGGGTTAGTTGTTGTCAAATTTTATTTTCGTTTTCTCTTTTTTTCAAATGCTATTTATTATTTTCTAGTTTCTTTACCCTGTGATATACGATACTACATCTTCTGTTTATTTTCTCTCCCACAAGAATTTCCACTTGAAATATATTTTTCTTACTCAAAGTTGATAGTTTATTTTTAACATAATTTTGTTGATTTTCGTAGATGAATTTCCGTGCTGCTTATATTTTGTTTAGTCTAGGATCTTCCTTAAACTCAGTCCTGGGAGAGCTAAAAGATTCTTTTGATGATGCATGAATTGCGTATTTCATCAGCCCAAACAAACAATTTTGTTTGTTATTTACATGTGCTGATGATGAATGGGGAATGCACAGAAAGGATTGTTGCATGTGTTCTTGATAGTGGGTGTTTATTTTTTTTCATCTATTACTTTGGTGCTTTTAAAGCAACGCAGATATTTTTTTCGATCCATCAGCTTTAAAATTCTAGTTAAACATTTCAGCTTGAAATGATAATAGAAGTTCTTTTGTCTTAAATATTTTAAATACTTTAACTTCTGTTTGAAATGTTGTTTAAGGTATTTGTGAAGTTTTTGCATAATTTTGTTTTGCTATCAGCGTTTAATGAATTTTTTCTTATTGTAAATTAAAGTTTATTACCATCTTAAAAGTCACCTTGTGTTTAGTGTTTTTTAAATAAGGTTTCAAGAGACTCGGACATGGTTTACAAAAGGTTTTCATTTAGAAGTCACTCAATAATTTGTTGAGTGCCATTTAATGTAATTTGTGAATTTATCACGCTACCGTTTTCATCATATTAGATGGTTTGAATATACTGAATGAACATTTAATTTGAAGCAAATTTTTCTATGGAGGGCTTAGAGCTGAAGTGAACCAAGTCATAAAATATGAAAAATTTCAATACTAGTTCGAAGTTCTCCGCAAAGTTTAACAAAGTTTAACTCTATTTAGTTCTGGAACGGACTAAGTAAAAAAGCGTTCGTTCCTAAGGTAACGTTAGAAAACCCATGTCAGTGACTCTCATTTTATATTCAAATTTTTTATATTGAAATTCAAAATATCTTCAAATTGTCTTATTGGTTCCCGTCAGCTCTGAGCCTTCCATATGTGCTTGAGTTTGAATCCTTCAGATTACATTTTAAAATAAACACTTAATTTTATTTATTTTTGGCCAATAACTTTCCGAGTGGTTCCACGGTGCTTTGAACTCTTGCATGTAAATGCACTTTTTTCTTCCTTTTGTTTTACTAGAAATTAAAATAAATATAAAATAAAAAACAGAATGAATGAATGAACAACAAAATGTGTATGTTTCCAGTCAATGTTGCCTTTGGATCAATTTTTGACAAGTTTGTTTGAATTCAGTAAAATAAGAAGACTGGGGAAAAAGGAGGCATAAGTTTTTATTTAAAAAATACATTTCATATACTGATGCACAATGGAGTTGCATACAGTACCATAGAACACATTAGGTGTGATTCTGACCAGCGAAATAACGAACTATTGAGAAATGTTTATGCAAAACCTGGCTAGAAATAACACGTAGTGTAATATGGAATGTGTCCTTACTAAAGGGTGTCCCAATAAGACATTTTATTTCCAATAATTTGCCATTTCCAACAGTTGCCATGACTCAAACTGTAACTATTAAAAGTTTCCTGTCCGTGTGATGCCTCCAAGAGACGATTTTGTGATTAAACACCTCTATAGTTGTTTCTTTGGGATTGCATGAATGATTAGGTCGATGCCGATAGTCCACAATCAATACAAAACCTCAAAGATGGAATTCGTGAAGTAATCGAGGACATAAGGCCGCAATTGCGCGAATTTGAGAAGTAAAATTTCATGAAAAGAATATGGTTCTGCACGCGTAGCCGTGGCGCTCGCTTGGCTGTTATTGTTTTCCTATATTAACGCCATACCCTCTTCCTCTTTATGTTTGCGCAAGCATATTTTTATTTCTCTTAAGAGGAACTCATCTAATATTTGTGTTTTATGTAGGAGTAATTATGATCTCATAATACAAACATTCATGCTATTTGTTAGTACTCGTATTATTATGCGTTCAAGGGATATTGTGTTATAACAGTTACAGTTTATTCTCCTTGCATCTAATGTATGTATAGTTATGATTAATATACACAGAGTCATATAATTATTTGAACAAATATACATTAGGGTGGCCCTTAAATGAATAAAAGCTGAAAATTTCAAGCACTCTTTTAAAATTTATTTCAGCTAAACTTTTTAATATTAAATACTAAAATTATAGTTGTGTTTTGTTATATTCTACCAAGAGGCCAAGATATGATTTTCTTATTGCAAATTTATTTTAATAATTAAAACTAAAAATACTCCAACTAGCGGGTAGTAGTGACATCTTAATATCCTTATATACATTGACAAAATGGTAAAGCAGGGAGTAAATTGCAGCATTCGATACCGAACGAAATGCCATACAAAATTTTTTTCTTAGTTTGTATGGAACTTTCGTTCGATATCGAATGCCGTAATTTGGCCCCAGTTCAGAGTAATTGTTTCATCTACCTTTCTTTGTTTGGTGGCTCTGCAGAATGTATGCTTTATTAAAATCTATTGCGTATATTGGAATTTACGTAAGGGGTGATTTTTCAAGAGCTTTCGAATTTGTTTAAAAAAAAAACACATAAAATTTAGAGAAATGTATGAAATCTTTATTTGAGTCGAGAGAACGATCAATATACATACTTCAATATATAAAGATCATTTTATGTAAATGTTGACCGCGGCTACGCCTCAAATGGTTTATACGCTGGGCCCAATTTTGGCATACCTTCTCCAACATATCGGCCGATATTGCACGAATAAATTCTTCAAAGGCGCTTGTCCTTATAGATATGAGCCTTACTAGAGCCCCACAAAAAATACTCTAAAGGCATTAAATCGCACGATCTAGGCGGCCAATTGACCGGCCCCAAATGTAAAATAAACTGTTCACCGAACTCGCCTCTCAATCAGGCCATTATTTCGCATGCTGTATGGCATGTGATACCGTCCTATTGAAACCACATGTTAGCTAAGTCCAGCTCTTCAATTTTGGGCAAAAAAAATACTGCAATCATGGGATCATCGACGCCGAATCTGCTCCGATATTTTCCTCTGTCCGCACTCTACGTATGCGTGTTGGTGGTTTAATGTCCAATAACGTAATTTTGATGCGAAATTTAGTTATAAGATTCCGAATAGCCGCCTCAAAAGGTCGCTCCAACTGACCATAAAATAGAGGAAGTGCACGATGCACTAAAATTCAATAATCTGCAAGCATTGTTCACACTGACCACACTGAACATTATTAATAGTAAAATGTTACACGAAAACAGCTGAGCTACCAAAAACAGTGTTGCCAAAAAGAAAGTTCTTTACAAATCCCCCTTTATAAGAAACATTACAGCAAGCAAAGGCGAAGGAAATGCAAGTTCTCACAGGGTGTATATTACACTTTAATGACAAATAAGAAAAATATAATTCAGCTAAAAAATAGAAGTTATCTCTACCTAAACGAATAACGAATAAACACTCACAATTCGGACTCGCACTTGGCTGATTTATAATTTTATTGGTTTAACAAAAAAATTTTGCAAAGGATTCTCCGTTTAAGAAGTGCAAGTTAACGTTAAATTATAACGACATTAGTAAAGTCATTATTTTAGTTGAAAATTACCTCTGGAATATCAACTATTTAACTGAATTCAATAGTGGATCATCAAAAATATCATGTTCTTAGGTTCTGTTTTTCGGAATTAGTTATGACATTCTGTATTCTTTTTTTAATCTATCTATTATATAAATAGACAAAGAAAAATTTTTTAAATCCCTTTTTCTCCTTTGGCTGCCAACCAATTTTTTTCATTCTTTAACAAAATGATAGACATAAATGAGCTTTAGTGACACTACTATAATTTATATAAATCGGTTCAGTATTGATGGAATAAAAGGCTCATGAAGTTGACACCACTACATATGCTAAAAATACACACGTACATGCATTCACTTATGTAAATATTGGTTAAAGTAAAAACATAAGCAAAGCAATGAGAGTGCTGAAGAGTAGCTACATATGTATATGAGTAATTCGATTTTTTCTCTTCAAATGAGTGAAGTTGAAAAAGAAAAAGAGAGCAGAATTGAAAGAGATTAGAATTAAATATGGATGTACATGTTCATTAGGTATGGATGTGTTAGCTTCAAGCAAAAACTTAAGAAAATAAATTTTCGTGTTTTTATGTAATTTTATATTGTTTATTGATTTTTCCATGTGGAAGGGAATAGGAGATTAGATAGTTTTTTCTCTCCAAATTAGTGCAACTAAAATAGGTATACGTTCAAACGGATGGTCGAATTTTGTCCAATATGCGCAGTCTAGTAAAAATAATTTGATTTTAATAACTCAAGGATAAATAAATGACTTTCAAATAATAATTTTTATTTTCAAATAAAGATTTTCTTAGTACTGGTATCAAACTTGGAAGTACCATAACAACTAAAGTCAAAGATTTGTATAGTTCCATAACAGTTGAAAGGAAACTGAGATATTACTTGCCACGCTGTTACTTCTTAAGTACTAGATACCACTTCAAGTTTAAGATCTTCCTATTCAAGAACCTTCAATATAGCGATTTTATTAGAAGGAGGACAATTAACACTCTGCCTAAATACTCTTTAATTATTCTAAGTTATCGTGATGTCACGTCATTTACGTGGTTGCCCACAGCGTGCAGGCAATCAAGTAGAATCAACTGATTCTGTTGTCACACGATAAATCCAGTCCCAGTTACTTTATATACTTTTATATATTTTCAAAATATTAACGTAATATGTCTTCTATTTTTACAAATAATGGAGAATTCGAATTGTAACTTCAGCGAAAAATATTTAATATATAAAATATATTTCTTCCGTAATAATAAACAAAAAGTATTCCAAAAACGTTATTTATTGAGTTGCTTTGCACAATTTTTTTTCCTTAAAAAAGAAATCAATTTATGTAAAAGAAAAATATTATAAAAATCGATTTACAATTTATAAACAGTGAACGACCTGACGAACATCAATTTTCCACTCAACTATTTCTCCACTCTTCCTCTGCCTGTTTGTACAACAAACACCCTCCATTATGTTGTTCTTGTATACGAGTTGTCATTGTCAATGATTTATTGCATTTAACAGCAACTGACCCTTAAATAAAAAAAATAAAAATGGAAAAGCGAGGCAAACAAAAATAATAAAAAATTAAAAACACGTAGATACGACTTTTAGTTTATTGCAAAAATTTTACAAAATTTGTAAAAAAAAAAAACACAAACAACTTGATGTTACCGCGAATACCGGAAAAAATAGAAAAAAAAAACAACAGACCGCGACCCAGACAATGCGGAAACTGAAAGACCGATACACAACAAACGAATTTTTGTGTACTTTATTTTTTACAAAAGCAATAATAACATTGAAAGTGACACAAAAATAGAAACAACATTGTTCAAGTTATGTTGCTGCAAATATTGCTCGACATTAATCACAGTCGATTTTATTTGGTCTTTATGAAGGAATTGTGTAAATAAAAATGTTTGCGAGTCACAATAAAAGTAGATAAAACTAATTAAATCAATTTAATGGCAAAGTTCGCAGCGGCTTGAGAGGGTGCTGCTTTTTTTGGGTTAAAAAAATTAAAAAAAAAAAAAACAAATCAAAAAGACAGCAGCGAATTTATCACCAAAAACCAGAGTACAGATGCCAAATCAGCTCATTCGATATCAATCGAAATTTCCATTTAAATTGTATTGGTATTGTGATGGATGTCGATGCCGTAGTTTGGTACCGGGACTCTTCTACTACATCTTCTCTCGCATTAGATCGTTTTTCATCTTCAGACCTGTCTGCAACTACAAGCTGCAGAGTAGAAGCTTTATTTAAATTTTGGAGGAAATGAAAAAGTACTTTCTTAAAAATTACTTATAATACGTTTCTTGGAACGTAAGGAAGTATTCCAAACTTTAATTTCTAATAAAAAGAAAAATGGTTTTAAAAAGTTTCCCCAATTAAGCCCCCCCGCAACCAATAACCCAGCAGTTTAAATGGGTAGAACAACTATTGGTTTTCTAAACACCCACCCCCACAAAAACAATGCCACGTCACACCAAATATTAAAATGTTACAAAAGATTTTGAGGGAGGTTTTTTTTTCTATGTTCATTCACATTTCTCATTTAGACAATTTTGTTGCATACGTATGTTTGTTGTTTGCTATTTGCTGTTTGCTGTTTGACGGTTGTAATTATTAATTGATTTTGATTTATGTTGACACTAAAATCTTTTCCATTCTATCACTCTCATGCATCATGCAACAACCATAAAAACGCAAACACTTTACATCATTTTAAACATGCACGTTCGTTATTTACAGGGATGTGATGTCTGGCAATCCAATGGATTTAATTAGTTTTCATGTCTGCACAAAACAAATAATAATAATAATAATAAAAAAAAAGAATCAAATAAAATCATTTATAAAAGTATGCATTTGATGGCTGATGGCTGTACATAGTTGTTGTTATTGTTGTTACAATTTTTGTTTATATGTCAACACATTTGTAATTTGATGATTTCAAATTGATAAATAATGAGTTTTAAAGCCCTAAAAATGGCTGCTTAAAGGGAATGGAACAACTACGATACTTGGGAATATTACAATGAGATAATAATAGCTGATATTTTATATTTAAAGCAGAAATCTTTTGGAATTTCAAATGAAAAATTAAGTACAGTACAACCTCCCTAATCCGGACACTCGCTAATTCGGACAATCCAATAATCCGGACATTTAAATTTTATAGTCGGGACAAGTGTTTTTTTTCTCAGAAAAATTTGCGAACTGTTTCCAAAAGCTATTCTATGTGCTGAACAAAGCAAAGCGACAGATAAGGATATTTCATTTTTAAAGATTTTAAAAATAGAGCTAACAAATTACATAAAAATTCTTATTTCTCAAAATTAATATTTTTGGTCACTTTTAGTATGTTTTTTGTAAATAAATTATATACAAATGAATTCTTATTTTTCTTTTCGGCGATAAAAATAATTTATATACATATGTACATTTATGTATTGCGTTTAAAATTTTATTTTAACTGTAGTCCGGACGGCCCACTAAGCCGGGCAGTAGCTGAAACTATATCTATCCGGATTATAGAGGTTTTACTGTAATTAAAAATCTTGGAGAAGGAGTCAAGTTTGTAGAAAATAAAAGAAATCGACAACCTCGAGTTTTACAAATTTATGCCGACTTCTCTAAAATGAAAACCACATGAAAAGAAAATATGTATATGGTTAGACATGGTTGGGACAACAAACTTATGGTTGCGGGAAACACAATATAGCTGTATCAAACAAGCTGTGGATGCTTATTTTATATTTTAACCATAGCTATAGTTAAGATAAACAAGTTCTTGTTTGGTTATTATCATTTAATAACTACTATGCATAAAAGCTGCGACATGGATGTATTTGCAAAATGCGAGTATCGCTGCTTTTGCTGGTGGATTTCATCAGACACTAAACTCCGCTAATATTAAAGAGTCTGCTTGCATTTAAACATCAATGAATTTCAACCTCTCTTTTACTAAAACAATTTCCTTTCATTTTATATTAAAAGAAAAGTGTTTCGTAAAAAAATAATAAAACTTTATATTTGAGCGCCTCATTTTATTGATTTGTAACATATTTGTCTATTTTATTTTTAATATTGCTGCTTTGGTGGCTGCAATAAACGAAATTGCTTTCAGTCAAATATTTATGAATAAAAACATAAACTTTGTGATGCTTTTTTGATCTTTTTTTGTTAATAAAATATTGGCGTTTGAAAATGTAAGAAGAGTATCAGGCCGATATTATTTATTTATTTTTTCAAAATGTTTGCGATTTAAAGTCGTAATTTTAGCTTCGCACTGGCAAAAATGTTGCTGATGATTGGACATTTTTCATTAGTTTATTTTAGAGATGGGATCGTGAGCAAATTTTTCACGCACGCTCACGATAAAAATATTTTACTCATGTACGAGCTTATATTTTTGTTTCACGTGACCGTGCGTGAAATAAAAATTAAGTTATAATCACAAAAACCCACCCACGCTCAAGAAATACTTAGAAAATAAAAACTATAAAATAATTTAAAAAAATACAATAAAAAAAGCACGAAAAAATCACGCTGAAAAACTACTCAAGCTCAATTTTTTATAATAACGTTCCTGCACGTGCACATGTTTGTAACAATAAACTAATCACGATCACGCATGTTTAACGTTAATCACACGAGCGCTGCTCACCTCAAGTTTCTTGGAATGAACAAATTTGTTCGAATACAACTTTTTTATTTATTTAGTTTTTTTTAATATTTATTATTATAATTAATGTTTATAAGTAATTAGTCGAACTTTTTATTAATATTTTATATATTGAAACGATTAATTTTGGCTCAAGTTCAAACCCGAATTTACCCATTTATTTATTCTAATTTTTTTTATTTTTAATTTTTATTAGAAAATTTCTTTGGATAAATTCATTATTATTTTTTATTAAGAGAGTACTATATATATAGAACAATTTTTATTCTTCATCATGTTAGCAGAACGGATCAGTACTGATTTCGAGGTCGCTACACCATCTCATCAGCGTTCTTTGTTCAATTTTACCACTTTTGACGGTGGATACTAGTGATCAGGAATATCAACTATTTAACCGTATTATTTAACAAATTAGGATACGAAAAGTACAAACTTATTCATTTTCACATGTCAAATCAATTTCGGTTAGTACGAAATCCCATCTATGATGAATAACTACTCTATATATTTCAGTCTCTCTTGCTTATTCAGCGCCATTGGCTGCTGAGAAATAAGCGGTACTTAATCATGTTGTTAGGTTTCTGTCATTTGTAGTTGAATTTCTTTTTTAGTATTCAACCAACTATGACCAAGTAAACATGTAGATTTTTGACGCGTGCCATCGTTATTTATAATTAATGTTTATAAGTAATTAGTCGAACTTTTTATTAATATTTTATATATTGAAACGATTAATTTTGGCTCAAGTTCAAACCCGAATTTACCCCATGTTAGCAGAACGGATCAGTACTGATTTCGAGGTCGCTACACC
Organism: Gymnocheta viridis; assembly: GCA_956483585.1. Classification (NCBI taxonomy): domain Eukaryota; kingdom Metazoa; phylum Arthropoda; class Insecta; order Diptera; family Tachinidae; genus Gymnocheta; species Gymnocheta viridis. Next base: position 96,370,640 of record OY101442.1, on the reverse strand, counting down.
ATCTCATCAGCGTTCTTTGTTCAATTTTACCACTTTTGACGGTCGATACTAGTGATCAGGAATATCAACTATTTAACCGTATTATTTAACAAATTAGGATACGAAAAGTACAAACTTATTCATTTTCACATGTCAAATCAATTTCGGTTAGTACGAAATCCCATCTATGATGAATAACTACTCTATATATTTCAGTCTCTCTTGCTTATTCAGCGCCATTGGCTGCTGAGAAATAAGCGGTACTTAATCATGTTGTTAGGTTTCTGTCATTTGTAGTTGAATTTCTTTTTTAGTATTCAACCAACTATGACCAAGTAAACATGTAGATTTTTGACGCGTGCCATCGTTATTTATAATTAATGTTTATAACATGATGAAGAATAAAAATTGTTCTATATATATAGTACTCTCTTAATAAAAAATAATAATGAATTTATCCAAAGAAATTTTCTAATAAAAATTAAAAATAAAAAAAATTAGAATAAATAAATGGGTAAATTCGGGTTTGAACTTGAGCCAAAATTAATCGTTTCAATATATAAAAAATTTATTATTATATTTATTTGGAATTATGACAGATAGGTAAACGGACAGTGGCATTTGTGTGCTGAATCCTGAAATAAGATAAATAAATCTTGTGTTAAGATTCTGCAGCTAATTGACGCTTTCAGTCCGTTAGCCTCTCTCAGTGCAATGTTCCACAACATTTTTGGATATATGATTAAGTGATCCAATATTGCCTTTTTAATAAAAATAGTTTGAAGTAATCAAAAAAAAATAATCTTAAATAAAAAGAAATTAGTGAAGTTAGAAAAATACCATTCAACTTAAATATCAATAACTTAACTACAATAAATATCAATGACTTAATTACCGGGGTCTAACCTATCAGCATTTATAAACATTTAAAAATGATTAATTTATGCGGTTAGAATACTCTTCAGTATACTTCATTATTTCTATTCTCATTTTCATTAAATCAATTTTAACTAAAGTCCATTAAAAGGACTACCACAATTACTTAAAAATAAAAAATTTGTTCTTACTTCTAGAAAAAGTATACAAAAGTTACTATTTAATTTTCACTATCATCATTAAAATAATGCTCATTGTCACCATTATCATCATCAACGTGCACTTAATTGTGGGTTAATGTGAAATGTTGTTAACATTATAATTTATTAATGACATTATCCTTGTTACCTCATACAAAAGTATTACAATACATTTCATACTTGTACACATACACATGCACATGCACCACTCAAGCAATGCAAGCGAATACAATGTGTACTGGTATGTGTGCACTGAAGTATACAAAAAAACTAAAAAGTGCAGGCAACATGGAACACGGCAGACATTGGACAGACGCAAAGGACATGTAGAGTGACAGTATGAGAAATGATATTAATATTGCAAACAAGGACAAAAACTCTAATAAGCCAGTGCGAAATGTAATATACTTAAAATTTGAAAACACAATTACACGTCCTTTTGATTTTGGCAATTTTCTCTTTTTTTTGTTTATATTTTTATTTATTTTTTTATTTTTTTTTATTTAAAGTGCAGCTTATGTTTTAAAACATTGCTTTAATTTTGAGTGTAATGAAGACAATTTATTTATATATCAAAACACTAAGTTGTTGTTAATAATAGAATGAAATATACTTTGCAAATGTATTCTATGAAAATTGTTAAACGAATATATGCCAATAGAAAGTTTTTGTGGTCGAGGACGATAAGAAATATATTTTCAATAAATATGAATTTCAAAAGAAAATTATGAAAAATAGTTTCATCGAATCAACGACAAAACTTAAACTTGGAAATTCCGAAGAAAACTTTCCTACTTTAATTTTCTATTGGAAATATTTTACAAAAGCTTAACAATAGAATGGAACTTTCTAAAATAAGTTTATCGATAACTTTAATGTTAAATTATCAGCAGAAAACTAATCTACAAAATAAATTATTTAATAGTCTCGATAAAATCTTGCGACAATTTATTTATTTATTTATTCACATATTATTCTTAAAACAAAATTTTTATTATTATTATTATTTTAACACAATTACTTACGATAATTTTAATCTTTCACTTTGTAGTGAAAATTCATCGATAACTTTCGTTTCATTTGAATTAAACTTTTATAGCAACATTTTCGATGTCTTTTATTATTCATGGGCATTTACGAGTAGATGTTTCTAAGAAAATTTATGGATAACTTATGGTTTTTAATAAAATGTATCCATAACCTAAATTTTCTAAAACCAATATTATCGATGACCCAACAAATTAAATTATTTATTAACTAAATTATACCTAAAAACTCACGATGAATTAATTTATCTCTTAAAAAGTGAGCGGTCTATTCAAAAGTTTATCGATAACTTGAAATTTACGTAAAAATTTCTTAAAATGCGTTAATCTAATAGGAATTTTATCGAAAAACCATTTTCTCTTCGGAGGCTATATTAAAAAGCATAATTGCTGAATTTAGGTCTTTGGCATGCTTGACGAGCAATTTTGAAGAATGTTGATTGATTTTACTCTTCAAGCACGTGTGCACTTTTAACAAGATGCAAACAGAACATATCGTTCTTTTATTGCAACGTAGTCATATCTCCAAAAAAAACTTGATCGTCAGAAAACGAGTTTAAAGTTTTTAATTTACACACCAACATCTATGGAAAAATAAAAAAGTATTCTGCCCTCAAGAGTTAAGTAAACGAGATATGTATTTGTATTAATTTTTCACACAAGATGAAGAATGTTACGATGAATATTTCTACGTTTTTAACAAAATTGTTAATGTTTTACTAAATATGTAAAATATTAATTTTGGGAAAACGTGTGAACAAAAATTTAAAATGTTATCAGTAAATTGTTTCTGCAAAATCAAATCCAAGAAATAGAAATACAAACTATTAAAATACTTTAAGGAAGATAACAACAAAATGTATGATACTCTTAGAATTCAACTCAAAATGCTACAACATGCAACAACATTACAGTTGTTAAAGAATAAGAAAATTGATGAAAATATTTCCAAAATCAATACAAATCTACAAAGATTTGTTGAGAACCTACAAAAGAAAAGTTAAATGAAAAGATTTATAGATTGGAAAATTACATGTTCGCATCAATAAGTAAAACTTCATCAAGCAGATATTAGAACGCATCCAAAACAATTCTTAAAACTATAAAAATGTCTTTCTTCAAAAAGAAATCTAGTTAACGAACTCCATAAACAAGCTCGAAAATCTTTTGTACGTCGTAGAGTTGTAATGAAAGGAATAAATGATCTCTGGCAAGCTGATTTAGTTGAAATGGGAAATTATTTTATAGACAATAAAAATTATAGATTTTTGTTAATCATAATTGATACATTTTCAAAATATGCATGGACAGTACCGCCGAAAACAAAAACTGCACTTGAAACAACATAAGCAATGGTAGATATTTTTCAATTGGGATGAGTACCAAAAAACCTACAAACAGACGGTGGTAAAGAACTTTTTAATAAACACTTTGCAAAATTGATGGATAAGCACAACATTAATCACTATTCAACGTATAGCACAATGAAAGCATCAATAGTAGAACGATTCCTCTATCACAATGTAAGTTGTTGATTCAGCGCGAATCGTATCGCCTTGCTCAACGCAGGTGGGAATACGAGGGTACCTGAAAAGTGGGTAGGTCAACGTGGTCTCACTAAAATCAGAGTAGGACAAGTGATCTACTCAGGTTCAAGAAAGGTCGGATGCGACTATTAGTAGCAGTGCTAACTGGGCACTGGAAGATAGGAAAATGGGTCTTAGTTACAACTACTATAGTAGGATTTGAAACGATGAAGAGGAAGAGGAGACTGTGTTTCATCTTCTATGTCAATGCCCTGGGCTAATAAGCGTCAGGTATTGGGCTACTCAAACTACCCGACTTTGTAAAAGAAACCGGCTTGTTTGAAGTGCCGGCGGGGCAGATGTAATTTCTTGTCTCTATAACAACGGGACCGAACTGACGGACCCAAGTGAGCCACCATTTGATTATGGTTTCGGTAATCAGGATTTATTTAAGACGCATGACTGATTGGCACCAATTCCTCTCCAAAACGATACAAGGATCACAGGCAAACTCGGGATTTAGTGGGAGCTCAAAAGACCCTCCGAGACTCTCCCCTTATATCCGATGACTGTCCGCGACTGCCAGGGGCAGCTATTCCGCATATATACGGAACGTGCCACTATCCGCAACTTGTGAAGCGTCCGGTAGCACTCAGCTGTGCCTCCCATAAGCAGATAATATATCATACATCGTCTGAAAAATGTCAATGTATAATATATTATCCGCAAGGGGGTTTCGAAAGTTGCATTGAATAAATTCATAAGAGTTTCCTTCGCATGTTGTTAACTGCCTTAAAGGTAGAATTAGTTTGTACGTTCTGGTCTGTTACGAATCAGCTGTTTTGTTTCTGTTCAATTAAAAAACTGTATTTGTGGTTTGTTGTTACTTTTTCCTTCTGTTCTATTGCGGACTATTCTGCAGAAGATAGAATACAACGTTAAGTAACAGCCCAGAGTGTGTATGTATTAGAATTTGTTGTGTGAAATATTACAAATTTTGTTTTAGAAGTCAGAATATTTTATTTTAATTCAAATTATTAAAGATTTATATATTTTTGTCAAGTAAAAACCATTTTACAAACATTTACAAAATTCAGACACAGAACAAGGAAGTAAGAAATATTTTCTACAGAAAAGAACGTCACAGAACGGAACGAAAAGTAAAAACTAATGAGGCCTTAACGGGGCTTTCGTGTGATTGCCTTGAATTAAAGTTTGCAATAAATTTAATTTGTATGTAAATGTGTGTTTCCATTCGTTTGTGAAATTGTTTGTATTCTAAGAATTTAATATCAATCTCCCATAAATACTCACGGTTGAACGCAGCTTAAATAACACGAAGAAAATCCCATAAAATTTTGATTAATTTGCAATCAACAACACAAAGTACTTCGTCCTTTATTCTGCAAAAATTAATACAATTTTATAACATCTTTCGATAAGTATCATGTGTGCGGCTGTTTGTATTGGTTTTGGTTATTTCATTAAAAATAACGAAAGCAGAAATGTGAAAAAAGGATCGTTTAAGTCTTTAAAATTCAAATTTTCATTGACACATTTAATATATTTTTGTTAAAAAAAACTGCAGCGATTTATTTGCAAATGCTTGAAGGTATTTGATTTTTCGCATTACAACAGATTGATACTGTAATCAGTAAAATTTAAACTCAATTAGCCTTTCATTCTCCAGCAAACATGTCTTTCTCTGCTTTACTCGTTGACTGCCAGAAATCGGTGCAAAAATTAAAAGTTGCTAAACTTCTAATTAATTTCAATAAAATCTTTATTGGTTTCTTGTGGCAATTTACATTTAATTTTCTTTGGCTTCATTTTATAAGGACTCCTGCTGTAAAGACCACAAAGGCTGTGCTCAGCCAACTTAATGTCTGTAATAAATGTAACAAAAATGTAAAAGAATGAATGTGAAAAAATTGGAAATATTGTTGGAAAAGGTAGAGGAGGTACTCCTGTATATTTTCCGGTAAAGCCATAATAATTAATTGCCTACACTAAACTCATAAAAGCTGCAATACACAAGTGAATATATGAAACTTTAATGCCTGCTAAAGACCGGATGCTGTTTCTGTTCATGTTGTTGATGTTTGTGTTGTCTTACGAAAAGGATAACAACTGAGTGCTGTTGGTTGTAGTTGCTGCAAATGTTGAATAGGAAAAATTTAAACTGGAGGTAAGTGCTCAAAAAGATAAACTATGTGTTATATGCTTTTGGTTTAATGTTGTTTACCCAATTTTAATTTTCAAGGTCAATAGAAAATTCTTACTGATTTTTAAATTAAAATATTAATTTTTTATAGTTAATTTCTTTTTCCTCATGAAGAAAATTATTCACTTTGAAAGCGGACTAAACATTTATTATTATTCTCATTATTAGTTATTAGTTTAAATATCATAAACTCTTCTTTTTTGAGATCACTTCTGTACTTGTCCTTGGACAAAATTTCCATCAGGGTTGTTACGAAAAACTATTACGTTTTGCTTTGAACATTTTAGTAAGAATAAAGTTTCTTAAAAGTCTTTCAATGTATGCCATGATACATCCAGACAACACACACTAAAATATTTTCTCATTCATGCTGGCAAAGAATGAATCCATGTTTGCTAAAGGCTTTGCTTAAGTGAAAGGTGTTGGTCGTAATAATCTACCTGAGGGTTTTTTTATTCTTCTCATTAAACATGGGATCTATAAATTTTAAGGTCTAAAAGTTTATTCGTGTAAGTGTCTTTTACACAAGCACATTCCTGTTTTTGAATTCTTTTTAGTATCCTTAAATCTGGTAAAGTGAGGTCATTCCATTTGCAGAGAACACGAGTTAACTCTACTCTTGAGATAACTAAATTACTATTTTGATGCTGCTTTAAAAAAATTTGTTAGGCAAGTTTCAGCATCCAAATAAATAAATTTTGGGCAATTTTATTTTGATGGATAAAATAAGTACCGCGTATTTTTATTAAACCTAATTCAAGAAACTTTAACACCTTGAACTTTATGGAAATTGAAACCTGATTTATTGTAAAGAGTGTGAGAGAATCGTAACTTCAGAACGTGCCATGTGTGCAGAATGGATTCATTAGTAAGTGTTGCCAATTTTGGTCATAATTTAGAAGTGAAATACTTTGCGTCCGCCCGAGGGCCGGCCATGCAGAAAACCTTAAACCGTGTTCAATCTTTTAATAGTCCTTACTAAAAATTTCCTTTTTTTATTTTTCTACTAGAAAGTAACAGATTTTTCAAAAATTGTTTTTCCCCACAAAAAGTCATCCCACAAAATAAAATTCTAAAAATTCCCATTTTTTCCTTTTTTCGATACAAAAGTACAATTTTATTTCATATTTTTTTAAACAAATTTTTGCAAAACTTTATTTCCATCCAAAAGTGGCCCTACTTCTTTAAAGTACTCGCATAATTAGTTTTTATGCAAACAATAATTTGGAAAATTGTATATAAAAAATATCTTGAAGTCCAACAATTAGTCCCTTTAATAAGAAAAACTACCTTTATTCACCATAAAGTTAATTTTGAATTAATTTTTTTTGTGAAGGACACACAATATTTTTCACATTTGTTTACATTGTTTTCTTCTGCGAAGCAATTTTTTTAACCTTTGTATACTTAAAACAAGTTATAAAAGAATATTCATTAAAAAATCCTTATGTACTTTTTAAGAAACAACATTCGCAGATGATAAAACTAGAAAAGTCCCTTAAAAAGTGAGATTTAAAAAAGCTCCTTAGCGCCTCTTAAAAAATCACCGACTTGAAAATAAATTGAATTAAATATATTTTTAAAGAAAAGTAATCCAAAAAAAATAAAATTATTTAAAAAATGCATATTAAAAAAATCTTTTTAGAACAATTTTTTTAAATTACCTATAAAAAAAGCTTTTGAAATAAAGTATCTTTTGAAAAAAAACATAAAACTTCAAGACCTCCTTAAATGAAAAAAGGGCATTCAAAAGATAGTATTTAAAAAAATGTACTTCTAAAAAAGAGTTCAACAAAATTTCCTTATATGGCACTTACACCAGACCAAAATATAGTACTTACGAAGTTTCAAGCAAAATCTTGTTAATTTAGACTAGGTTTTCCATAAATGAAAACTACTTCGTCACTAGATATTGAAAAATCTACCCAAATCCTCGTAGTACTTATTGAATTGTACTGAAAAATACTACGCTACTTAATAACATTTCTTTGAAAGGTGTGCTCGACAGCTGTTTTGCATTTGATTGTTACTTTTTTGTATGGAGTTTGCCACTTGAAAAGGAAAACACCAACTAACTGTTTTTTGTATGGATATGAAATCTTGAAAAATATCATGAATAATCTGGTATAAAGAGTATAGATTTTGAGAGACATTTCAATTAAAATCTACTAGATTTTAAAAAAAACTCTTTAAAAAATATTTTTCAAAAAGAGTACCTTCAACGAAACTACTCCAAAAATACGGCCATTTTCTGAAAATATTTTCTAAAAAAGTTCTTATTCAAAAAGTAGTTTTTAGCATAATATCTGTCCAAGAAGTACTTTATCTACAAAGGTCTTTCTTTCATTTTGAAAAGTACTTCTAGCAAAGTACATTTAAAAAGCGCACGTTTGAAAAAAATTAACAGCTTTTTAAAAAGTGCATCTTAAAAATGCGCTTTTTAAAAATATTTGTCTTTTAGGAAGAACCTCTCAAAAGTCTCTTTAAATCAAGTTCCTTTGAAAAAGGACTCTTAAAAAAGTACCCTTTATTTATACTGCCTTTTTAAAAAGTACCTTTCAAGAAAATATCTTTAAACTATATTTAGAAAAGTTAAAAGCTTGTTATATGTATTAAAGAAGTATTTTTTAAGAAAATGTCCTTTGAAAATGTGTATTTGAAAAAAATGGTTCTATAAAAAGTTCCATTTAAGTGTATTATAAAAAATAAGCCTTTAAAAAAATTTATTAAAATTTAAAAAGCTACCTCGACAAAAAAAAAAAATAATTAAAAATAAAACACTTTAGAAATTATTATTAAAAATGTATTTGAAAAATGTCCGAAAAATGTACAATTTAAAAAAATTACTTTTAAATTGCCTTTTCCAAAAAGCGTATTTTAAACTAAGAACATTTAAATTAAATAATTGAAAGAAATAAAAGTATTTTTTAAAAATACATTTTAGAAAAAATACGTTTTAGAACAAGTTAATTTTGGAAAAAGTATCTCGTATCCCTACGCTACCTTTTATTGAGAGTACCTTTCTTAAAAAAGTACCTTTTTAGAAAGAGTACTTAGTAGAAAAGTACATTTTAGGAAAACTAACTTTTAAAAAATGTATCTTTTAGGAAAAGTACCTTAAACAAAATTATTTTCATTAAAAATACATTTAGCAAAATTAACTGATAAAAAAGTACCTATTCGGAAAAGCACATTTTGGAAAAAGGTCCTTTTAGGGAATTTATATTTTAAGAAAAGTTCCTTAACAGAATTATTTTTATTAAAAGTATCTTTTGAAGACAGAATACCCGATAAAAAGTTACCAATTAGGAAAAGTACATATTAGAAAAATTATCTTTTATTTATAGAACCTTAAAGAAAATTATTTAAAAATTATACCTCTTAAAGAAGTATGCAACTTTAAAATTGTACTTTGTAGAAAAGTACCTTTTACAAAATGTACCTTTCGCAAAAAGTGCCTCTGAAAATAAACACCATTTAGAAAACTACTTCCTAAAAAAGCACATTCAAAATTCACCTTTCGAAAAGAAATCCAATTACAGAAGAAAGAGGACATTTCTCCACGGAAATTAAGTTTTCACAAACAAGTCGGTCTTTACAAAAACGATTTTATTCTATTAAAAATGCCCACCTTTAGGAAGAAGCTTCTTTGTGATTAATAAAGTCTGTTTTAAAAAAATTCAATTTTATTATACTAAAAGCAAATATATATTCAGCCATGTTCTATAAATCGAGTGACTTTAAATCATGTGATTGCTAAAACCATTTTTTTAAACCTGACTTATTTGTCGCATGTTTTTTATTATTTTCTATGTTTCGGAAGTTTCAATTTTTTAATTTTAACTAAACTTTGAGTGTGCGAGTCTTAAATTAGCAATTTGAAATTCTTCGTTTTGGAACCACCCAATTTACAGAACAGTCCTGTTTAGTTTTATTTGAAGGACACACTTAAATCGACGCAGCTGCCTCCTATTTATTTTTTTATATATTATTTCTCTTTTTTTTTTTGTAAATTATTTCTATAGTACGAATACATGTTTTTCATTTGCTTTGAACAAAATTTAAATTTGTTTCATTAACTTGAACAAGTACACGGCAGCTTCTTATAATGTCTGGCCCATTAAGTTAATAAGATTAAAAAGAGAGACCTTTGTTGAACAATATAATATATAAAACAAAATGAATTCATTTATACAAAATAGTTTAAATGAACTTATGTATATATTTTCACATTAAAAACAGTATAAAGTATCCTTGACGGCTTTCTTGACTTTCTTGACTTTCTCTATTATTTCTTGCTTTTCATTATAATTATTATGTTTTCTTTTTTATGTATTGGCGAATCTGCAGCTGAAAAGGCTGAACAAATAATAGCATTTCCCGAGAATCATAAATCACTTAATAAATACGTATTTAGTAAATTCTAAGAAATTTTAATGCCCCTCCTGCATCCCACTTTTGTGGAACATTTTAGTTACACATTTTAGCGTTGCGATATCAATCATATACAAACGAAAATAAAAAAATCTTAACATTTTATGTCAAGCAACTGCGCCTGGAAAAGACGTCAAATCAGTGAAATAAACATTAAAACATTATTTTAGAGTGGAAGGATTTTTTTCAAAAACATGCAATTGCAATTTTACCCAGACTTTTGCAGTTTTCTAAAGGAGTGTGGTAGCAAAAACCACAATTGGGAGTGAAATTATTTTTTTTATTTAAAAACATATTTTTTGGAGGTTAAAAGAAAAATAAACATGTTCAGGAAAAACATGTTTTACTCTTGACTGAAAAATAGTTCGGAAATTAGTACAAGAAAAATAAATTTGCAAGGCACTCACGCCATCCATGTTGATGTCATGCTATTGCCAGCTTTCATCGTGCCCCAAGAAGTCAGTCAATAATATTAAGGCATTTATGTTTTATTCGCTTAATGGCTTAAACATTTAAATTAAATTAAACAACTAAACTAAACTTTTTGTAAATATTTTATTTTAATTTCTTCAATTATGGCAATTTTCTGCGAGACTTTAACTTGATTTTGTAGTGAGTAAAAAGGCAGATGCAATGAACTTGTAAAATGAAAAAACCGGGTAGTCTAAATACAAATATCCTCTTAGAAATTAAAAAACAGAGCTTAATTTTTTTGTACATTGTGGATTTATTAGAAATATCAAATATTACAATTATTTAGTTAACACGATTTTATTCATGTGACTGGAGCGGCTGACTTTGCAGTAGCTTATTAAGTCAGTCCAACTTTCCAAGACTTTGTTAGCGCTTTCTAATTCTATCTCACGAATGGAAAGGACAATATTCGCCCTAAGGAAGTGAATCGTTTGCATTATATTCCAACGTTGTTCAAGCGCAAATAGACTTATTTTGATCCGCAGAGGTATGATACTGATAATATTTCTAACAGGAATAAAGTCTATCAGTGCCAAAATAACATGATTTAAGGATTTACTTGTATTTGGACCACTCTGTATGGAATCAAAATGCTCAGCGAAGCTAAAGAGGAACTTCTGAAAAACTTTGGGGCCTCTTTTAATTGTTCCAAAGCTTGTCCAGCAAAAAAATTGCGTTAACTGTGGGATCTAGCCCGCTTCCTCATGGAAAATTGGTCAATTTGAAGTAAGGATGTAATGATACTTCTTTTTTGGTTTGTCAGATCCGAATAGAACACGCTGAAATTGAAATTTTGTCAGATGACTTTGCACAGGTGTTTTGAGTGTGAAATTTTACAAGTCAGATGTAAAAAACATGTCGTCTAAAGATGTCATTGTTAGAGTTAAATTACACCGGCTGTCTGGCCAGAAGGGCTGTTTTAGCAGCGAGCCAAAATATGATCGGCACAATTCTTTGACAAATTCCAATTTGACATGTGGGGGATCATTATTGTCTTGGAAAAGCGCTATCCTTTATGAAGCGAATCGATTTATCGGCATAAGACCCATAAGTTCCATCCACAGAAATGAAATGATTCGCTACTCCAATGAACGTAATCATGGCATACACGAAGAACGCTGATGAATTGGGTATCAACCAGAGTTGCCACCAACGAAATGTTGAATTACAAATGCATCATGCTAAAATTACACATGAAATTAGATTAACTGCCTGTTCGTCGATATCAAAAGAAAAATTTCTTTCGAATTATTACATTTGAAACAATAACAACTTTTAAAATTTTGTTTCTGTTTTATATTTAGTTATACGAAAGAAAATTTTCTTTCGATATCGGCGAACTGGCAGTAAATATTTGACCTTTTTTGCGTAATTCTAAAATTTTTTTGATGATGAAAATATTTTCAATATTTGAGGTTTCAAGGTGATTTTAATAACAGATTATTTTTTACATTTTATTCCGACGTTTCGCTGGTATTTTCCAACTTCTTCAGGGAATTATTTTATCTTTAGACAGTTCTACATCATTATTCATAAAATATCACAGTTTTGTTTTGTATAAAAAGGTCGATCACAAATAAAAACTTAATAAATTTAAAGCAAAAAATGCAAAACAGGTTTATAAATAAATTTAAATATCACAGCCAATCCTTATATGTCGTCATTACAATAAAAAAAAGTAGTGCTCAAAATCGATAAAATTTTAAATTAAACATGAGTTACTCATACACTATCAGCCAATTACACACGGGCTACACATGATATACATGATAGAAATTACACATGATTACACATAAGGTGGAAACACTGGTATCAACATAGAAAAGTTTCCATTTTATTTTACAGTTGCCTAATTATAGTTTTGGTGCTGCCAAACAAACTTGCTAATATTTCTTTAAAATAGAAAGTGCTGTCGGTCACACCAACACCGACGGCCACAACAACAGCGTCACCCAGGGATGCAAAAGTTGGCCCAATTGTACTTTTTTAGCACTATTTGAAGGTAAAAGTACAATGCCTAGTTTAGCACTATTTCATAATTTTCCTAATTTTATTTCATTACACGAAAGTATTTTAAATCATTATCCCATTGTTTATATGGAAACTCCATATAACAACAGGTAAAACATTACAATAACAACTGACATCTCAACCCCTGTGTTAACATATACAAATTTTGACATACGAGCCTTTAATTTGTGGAAAAATGTAGAACACCTGTTTAAATACGCATTGTTTTGGACGAAGGTACCAGATATGCAAAATGAACTAAAAACCGATGTTTATTGATATCTCAAGAATTGCTAGAGGAATATTATCCATCCCACATGTGGAAAGGATATTTATGTTTCAAAATTTAATAAAAACAACACAGGCTGTTTGTTTCGACTGTCTTTAATCTAAAACAAACAAATGATTTGCTGAAGTCATCTTATTCGTGCTCCTGCAATTTAGAAATGACTAAGAGTTTGTTAGCAAGAAGTATAAAGTTTAATTTTATATTCAGATCTCAACAATTGCTAGCCATTTGTGTACCTTTTGGAAATAAGCATTAAATTTAATTGTTAACTTTGTCTACATAACATAGAAGTACTAAGTAGAAATAATTTTTTTTTCAATGTACCTTTTTATCAATTATTAAGTTTTCTACACACACAAATGTACAAATGAATTTTTATGTACGTTTTCAGTTAATTGTTAATAAAAAATATTAAAAAAATAAAAAGTACTAAAAAAAAAGTATCAGACTGAAAAAAGTAAATTTTTTTTTTTGAAAATTAGTACAATTTAAAAATTTAGTTTTGGAACCCTGGCTTCACCATTCACTATGATAGATATTGAGAGAGAGAGAGAGAGAGAGATCTCCACACTCTTCGGATCAGGGATGCAAAATGAATTTTCAAATTGTACTAAGTTTTACGAAAAAGTGTACTTTTTTCAGTCCGATTGTACTTTTTATTTTTTAAATATATTTTATTAAAACAATTGACTAAAAACGTACATAAAAATTCGTTTGTACATATATGTGTGTAAAAAACTTAACAATTAACAAAAAGGTACACTGAAATTCATTTGTACTAAGTACTTGTACGTGTATATTATGTAGACAAAGTTGACAATTAAATTTAATGATTAATTCGAAAAGGTACACAAAAGACTATCAGTTGTTGAGATCTGAATATAAAATTATACTTTATGATATACTTCTTGGGAACAAACTCTTAGTCATTTCTAAATTGTAGCAGCACGAATTAGATGACTTCAGCAAATCCTTTTTTTTTTGATTAGATTAGAGACAGTCGAAACAAACAACCTGTTCCTCTCTTTTGTTTTTATTAAATTTTGAAACGAAAATAAATCTTTCCATATTGCAGAAGAATGTGGGTTCGATAATATTCCTCTAGCAATTCTTGAATTATCATTAAACATCGGTTGATTTAGTTAATTTTTCGTCTCTGATACCTTCGTTCAAAACAAGGCGTATTAAAAACAGGTATTCTACTTTTTTCACAAATTACAGGCTCGTATGTCAAAATTTGTATATGTTAATATAAGGGTTGAGATGTCAGTTGTTATTGCAATGTACCTGTTGTAGAATCGCCACCATCTATATAATTCCGGTATAAAACAATTCACAACGAATGGTTAACATGGAGTTGCCATAATGGAATAATGACTTAAAATACTTTCGTGTAACGAAATAAAATTAAAATATATATTAAATATAAAAATTATATGAAATAGTGCTAAATTAGGCATGGGGGTGCTATTGTACTTTTTACTTTCAAATAGTGCTAAAAAAGTACAATTGTACCAACTTTTGCATCCCTGCTTCGAATACACATTAGTACAAGATGATATTACATGTTTTGGGTTTGCTGAAAATTCAATATTAGAGGTGAAGAATTCGTGATACCGAAAATTATATAAAAAATTTGATTTCAAGCCATAAAAAACTTCGCAAAATTACCGAATTATAAACAACTCTTGAAGCATCACATCTGTTATCCTAGATTTTTTTTCGACCCACCCTAATGTGCCTGCATATGCATGCATGTGCCTGATGTTTACTGTTTTAATTTCGCATTATTATATATATACATATGTATGTACTCGTATGTGTGTTTGTGCATTTGTGTGGATACGAACTACGTGCTAATTTTATAATTTTAGCATTTTGTTTATTTGGCACTTCTTTTTTTAAGCCCACTTGCGTTTTTTTTTTGTTGCGTTGGCTGTCCAACCCATTACTGTCCTGTTTAGATGCATTTGTGTATTTATTTTATTTTTTGCTTTCTTCTTTTTTGGTTAAACGCTAAATGCACAAAAAACTAATTTGAACCATGTAAACCACGGCAAACAATGCACAAATGGGAATTTATACAAAAAGAGATTTTTACATAAAAAAATACATACTTCTATAAATGTGTTGAATACGTAAAACACTTACATGTTTATGTATTTAGTAACCAACAAGCCGGATAAAATAAATAGCTAAATTTTAATTTATTTTATTATTTATACACATGTGTGCATTCGCACACTTGCAAATTGGATAAAAATGGACAAAATAAATATTTGCAAAATTAACACACATACTCGTACATATGTATGCTGACAATGTGCACACAACTATTGAATAACTCTAAACATTTGGAAGATTTATGACTTGGACGTGCCGTCGTTGTCTCGTATGGCTGTTAGACGGAAGAGATTTAGTAATTAAAAAATAAAATAAACTACATTATTCTCTGTATTATCCTGAACGAAGAAGGTGGATATACATACACTTGCTAGAATAAATATCCGTACACTCATTTCATAATTATACGTCTCAATAAATCGTACATAAAATAATTTTAGATTTAAATTTTGTGTTATACTAAAGTAACACTGATCACTATATTTTCTTTTTATAATGCATTCAAAAACTTTTTGCTACTTAAACGTTTGTTACAATGCCGCAAAGACAATATGGCGACATTTAGAACCAGAAAAAGTATCCGTACATAAATTTTCTGGTAAGCCCGTAAGTTAACGGCACTTTTTACAAAACTTAAAAAGAGGTTCTTATAATGTGTGTGGTCTTATTTAAGCTTGTGTGATATATTTTGCATTCTGAAACAGTCTTTTTGTGGAAAAATTATAAAATGAGTCCTAAAAGCAAAGAAATTGTTGCTGACGAAAGAAAAATTATTTTAAAATTAAGAAATGAGGGAAAATCATATCGCGAAATAGCGGAAATAGTTGGACGAAGCCACTCTTCAATACAATACGTCATTCAAAGTTTCAAAAACACCGGCTTAATTCTATCAAGACCTCGTTCAGGAAGACCTTCTAAGTTGACAATTCGGGAAAAGCGTGAAATACTATCTTCAGTCAAACAAAATCCTAGAATAACTGCTTCTCAAATCTGTGTAAATATAAAAGAATCATTCGGAAAAGATATTCATGAAGACACCGTCCGAAAAATATTAAAAAAAGAAGACTATCACGGTCGTGTGGCACGTAGAAAACCTTTTATTTCTGAAGTGAATAGAAAAAAATGTATGGACTTTGCAAATGAGCACGTAAATAAGCCTTTCGAGTTCTGGAAACGTGTTTTATTTTCCGATGAAAGTAAATTCTGCATATTTGGGATCAAGGGAAGAAAAATGGTGTGGCGAAAGAGTGGTACCGCTTTTTAAAAAAAAGGATATCTGTTGCCAACAGCAAAACATGGCAGTGGTAGTCTAATGGTGTGGGGGTGTATGGCTGCTAGTGGTGTTGGGAATTTATCATTTATTGAGTCCACAATGGATCAATTTGGATATTTGAACATCCACAAACAAAATTTAAAGCAAAGCGCCGAGAAATTAGCTCTAGGTGAAGATTTTTGGTTTCAGCAAGATAATGATCCCAAACATACGGCACCCAATGTGAAGCTTTGGTTGCTTTACAACACCAAAAACCAGCTGAAATCGCCCCCTCAATCACCAGATCTAAACCCAATTGAACACCTGTGGGATTTACTTGAACGCAGAATTCGTGAGCATAACATTACCTCAAAAGAAATGCTAAAAAACGACATCTCGGAAGAGTGGGCGAAAATAGCGAGCGAGGAAACTTAAAAATTAATCAAATCTATGCCAAACCACCTTGCTGAGGTTTTAAAAAGAAAAGGCTATCATACAAGTTATTAGTTTTTATTTATTTTTTTAAAAAAGTATAATAATTTTCAACTTTATCTTTGTGTACGGAAACTTTTTCTTGTGACCTCCGGTGATATCTTAGTTTTTTTTTGTTTTTTTTAATGCTAAGAATTAAAATTTAATTTTGAAGCAATTCACTAAATAAAAAGAGGGTTGTTGAAGAATTATTTCGTAAGGATTTTTTTTGTAAATTCCCTTTTAATCATTGTATTTTTAAGATTTGGGTTGCCACAGCTCATGTGTACGGATATTTATTCTAGCAAGTGTATGTACCTGTTAAAAATTTTTCTGGATTGTTCTAATGGTTTTATTTCAACAAAAGAAATTTCTGAATTTAAGAAATTTCTAATCACTTCAAATTATTATTTTTATTTACATTCCTTTATTAAAATATTTATAGTCACTTTTATTGACGTTCAGAGAAAACTTCATTACACACAAATAATAAAATTTTTCTGGCCAATAAAATAATTTTGCCTTTTCGAAAAGATAAGTTTCAACAACTGGACATACATATTTCCAAGATTGTGTAAATCACCCTACGAAATTGTGTTCTCCAGTGTATACTGCGCTTTGGAGCCATTATTATTCTTCAGAAGTGATTTAAAGTATATTTTTTTGCAGAAAAATGTCAGTCTACCAGCTTATGGGTAGAGAGTTCGATCCCCTGCAAATATTTTTGACGGAAAATTGGTACTAAAAGGAAATAAAATCTTCAACTAATTTAATCATACTACTTGGTGCTTTTTACGGAAATTGCTAAAATTTTAGTATTTTAAATATTTATTCGCACTTTTTCCCAAAATTAATATTTTACATATTTAGTAAAACATTAATAATTTAATTTAACAAACAAATTTGAAAATGTTTGCAGGGATACAGGAATACCGAATTTCAATAAAGATTTAATTAAAACGAAATGTAGCATTATAATATATTTTTTATTCTGCTAATTTTCTTAACAATTAAAATAAAAAACTCAAATTTATTTTAGTTTTAAATATACATACTAGTACATGTTGTATGTAAATGTTGAAATGGAATTGTCTTTCGCCTTTAGAGAAACTTGACCTTAGTCCTTAACAAAGTAAAAAACTTTTCAGCTAGAATATTACTCAAAACTAAAGTTTTATGTATAGAGCTTTTGCCGCGAGCTGGGTAGTCGTATAAACTACAGGAACAGAAACGTTAGATGCCAGTTTAATATTGAAATCCTACACTATGACCTTTGTAGTATGTCCTGGAATAAGCTTCTGCAGCGAACTACAGCCGGGGGCAGTTTAGAAGTGCATGAATTGAATTTCAGACAGTGTAAACAATCGGTGAGGCGCGTGGTTCTTCGAAAAGGTACCGGAGACAGGAGGGATTTGGTTCGGCATCCGCTGCTTATAAATCTGTAACATCAGTGTATCATGTCACAATTCTAGGTAAACCGGTGTTCAATTCCAGTTTCTGAATACTCTACTCGCAATAAAATATTTTTAAGCTTAATTCATATTTTTTATATAAAATTATTTAAAAACTTTAATGCACCTTAAATTGCTTTATTCAGTGTAGACAATTATTTTAATTTGTTCTACTGTGTATTTAAGTTTGCAAATTGTTTTTCTTGCTTTGTTAAATTTATTTTCTACAAATTTATTTAAGTGATTTCGCAATGGTGATTGTGCACATTTGAATTTTGCAAATTAGCTGGGCATTGTGGCTTAAAAAGGAGAATTTACTAAAAAACAATACTCTGTTTATTCTGAAACTGGCAGCAAAAGTTCTTTATTTGCTTTTGAACATATGTGCATTAAGTTTCACCTATTTAATTCAGATAGAATATTCGTCCGGAAAAAATTTTATTGACACGATTCACTCATTTAAAAAAATGTTCCGGAATATGAAATATGAAATATATGAATTAAAGATAAAAAAACTGTGACAAACTGTGTAGAAAAAAGTATAAAAGACAAGTGATTCTGATAATAGCTAATGAAATAAATAAAACGATTCATTTCCAAGGAAAAGAAATAAAAGAAATGCTGTAAACACTACAATGTGGAAAGTTAGATCAATTTTATCAAGACCAAGGCGTATTTAAATACACCTGGGTCCAGACAAAAATTAAAATTAAACCTATTCAACTTCAAGGGGCAAATCACGGCATTCGATAACGAGCGAAATTTCCATACAATTCAAAAAATTTTGTATGGGATTTTACTCGATATCGAATGCCGTGATTTGCCCTTTGAGTTTCCTGAACGAAAGCATTTCTCTCTCTCTCACGAAGAGAGACGTCAAACTACACATGAAAAAACATTTGTCCGGACAAAAGTTTTATGAGTAAATTCATCTTTAAAATATAACTTTGTCTCATAACAAAAACAAATTATTAAATTTAAAAAAATATTAAAAGTGTTAAAAAAAACTTAAAAATTACAAAATTAAATTATAGCTTTCTGCAAGGCGAATAAATTTTACAGGTGGTCCTGAAAGAACACCTCACTTGGTGGGTGTATGTATGAAAAAAATTATGTGTTTTCAAAGGATTTTTTGCCTCTAAACAATAATAATTTGCAATAAAGGAAGACATATTTTTATTTTGAGCACATGGATTGTGATAAAATGTTGCTTAAAATACATTATAAATAAATTTTCTTTTGATATTTTTGTCATTTTGTGCCAGCCAGACGGTGTTTATTGTAATAATAACGCCACCTTTGAAATAAATTCGTCTCATTTTCTGTCTACGACTATCAGTATGGCTACTGAAATATCAACTATAATTTTCACTCCAAGTTTTTTTGACTTCAAATAAAGTAAGAACAAGAAAATTGCAACTACTAATGTGCATTGTTTCTGCATATTTGCAAACATTTTAATTTTTTACACAGTTTGCACAAACAACAGTGAGTACCCTCATTATATTTTTTGGACGAAAACACACGCACACAGACGCAAGTGTATAAAAAGGTCAATTGCCCATGAAAGTAAAGCAAAACTGCAGAGTAAGGCGGACCAAAATGTAGCAGACAGTTAAAGTACTTTAAGTTCCCAACAGGAAATTAAATGGCATCAAACAAAATTTAACTTATCTCCTTTTTAGCGCTACGGAGAAGAAGAAGCTTATAATTTGCATGGAAGAAGAAATTTTATAATTCTTTGACTCTGTTTGTTTAACTTATTTGAAACTAAACTTACACATAATTGCAGAAGTCTAATTCATAAAAAAGTGAGAACGCAAAATTGTTTAGAGTCTGTAGTAAACTAAAATTTCATTTCGTGCAAATTCTCTGACAGACCTGAGCTCTCCAGGAGAAGATATTAAATACTACATGAGATATTTCGGAAAATGTACATTTTAGCTTAAAAATGTTTGGGGGAAAAGGTGGGTTTGTATTACACTTTAAAGTACTCATGTAGAAATATTTCTTTTGGCCGTGAAAGCTTGCGCAAAAAAAAAATCTGCTGCTTTTTAGGTAAATTAGTTTGAATATAACTTTCTTACAGATTTTTTGCAATGTTTTTGAAAACTTTATTTCTACATATTTTTCTAACTAAAAGAGTAAATAAAAGTTAAATTTTTTAAATGCAAATTGTAGTGGTTGTAAAAATTTTCCTTTTTCGAATTAGAAAACATCCAACAGATAAAAGTTGATTATCAAAGTCTGTAGTTTTTCTACCCCTCACATTCTCATCCCGCCCGAAACAAATTTCTACTAACCCATAATTTAATTCGGTTTTTATTTAACTTTGTCAATAACAACAAAAAAAAAACACCAAGCAAAAACTTCGGTTTAAAGCAAAATAAAATATAAATAAAAATGAATTTAATTAAAAGAAATCCTGGTAAGTTTCGGCTTAAAAAAAGAGCAAATCCTGCTTTGAATAAATAATTTTAGCAAACTGAAGTAAAAATAAATTGTTTGTATTTATTAAGTTTTTTTCAGTTTAATTTTAATATCAAATTCATAGATTAAAGTTAAGAAAGCTTGTTTGGTAGGAGAAAAGAGTACACAAAAAACATAATCGAAAGTTTTTTTGTTGTTTGAAATAAGGGCTGAGTTCAGACAAGTTTTCACTACTTAATATTTAGCAATTGCTATGGAGCAAACTAAATGTATTTTCCTCTACTACGAACCCAAAGTTACTCGAACTTTTCCGAAAAAGATTTTTTTAAAACAAAATTTTTATTGAAAACTTTTTTAAAACAAAATTATTATTGAAAACTTTTTTAAATACAAAAGTTTTTGTGCAGGTTTAAGCAACTTCGTGTATATGTGGGAACTTTGTATAAAGAAAAACTTCGTTTACGTATAGAAACGCATCAAACTTGAACAAATAAAATTTAAAAATTTTATAAACAACGTTTAGGCTCATTATAAAGTTTTAGAAAGAAATAAAATAAATCTGTAGAACTGCAGAACCGAACCTTAAGTATCCCAAGAACCTTTCCATATGGCCATACAATTATTCGAATGTAATTATTCATACAAAAGTTATTCGAATAAAATCGTTCGTAAAATTTTTTTTTGCATACGAATTACTAGAATAATTATTCAATAATAATGAAACGAATTGAAATTGATCATAAAATTATTTTTGGAATAAAACTAATCGTATAAGACACATTCGGTTAAAATTTATTTCAATAACATTTTTTTAATAAAAGTTATACGAATAACAATTCTTTGATTAATAATTAGTAGAATAAAATTATTGGCATGAAAACTATTCGAATAACATGGTGGTGGCACATTACTACACAATAATATTAAATTGCTCAAACTACTCAAATAAAACATAATAGATTAAAAATTATTTGAAAAAATAATCGAATAAAAAGTTTTCGAATAAATATTATTCGAAAAAGATTTATACACATGAAAATTGTTCGTAAGAAAATCACGCTATTGCAAGACTCACTATAAGAACACTCCAATTAAAATTTATTCCAAAAAATTTTTCTACTAATTTTTTTACGATTAAGTATACAAAGTATGCCAATGGGGGGACCCCTTTACTAAGGCTTTACTATCTCTACAAGTGTCTACCACAGCGCTGTATCTGCATCGAATAAATTTTAAATATAACATTTTAATACAACCTACTCGAATAAAATTATTCTAAAAACAATAAACGAATAAAAATTATTTGAATAAAAATTATAAAAAAATTTTTTCGAATAAAAATTAATTCGTATGCAAATTATTCGTAAGAAAATTATTCGAAAATAAAGTTATCGTAACAATAATAATTATAAAAAAATTCTTCGCTTAAAAGTTTTTGCAAAGAATTTATTAAAATTTGTTAAAATTATTCGATTTATTTTTCGATTATGTATCCAAAGGCTGATATCAGCCCAAGTATACTGTCTAGACATACTACGTATGTCTATTACAGTACTGTATCTGAACTAAAACGAGTAGTAATTGGCACTAAAAATTTTCTTTCATCCGAATAAATATCATTGGCCTTATTCATAAACGATTAATAAGGTTATAGTAGGCTTAACGTAGGATTTTTATGTGGGGAAGTTGGATTCGAATGCAAACATTAACTTTATTAATCGTTCTAAATAATGCCGTATTTATTTATGTACTTGAATTAAAATTTCTGAATACAAATTACTCAAGTAAAATTATTACAATAATTAAAAATTATTCGACGAATTTTATTTGATTAAAAGATATATTCGATAAAGTCTTAAGTAGTTTTTTTTGTAGAAATCTTTTAAATCGGAGTCACAATGGCGGTAGACTTTTACTTCGTTACTAAAGCAGCGCATCTCTATGGACTGCCTCAAATAAAAGCGTTTAAAACTTAGAAAAAATGCGGCAATTTTCTTGCTAACAAATGGAAGATTTATAACCCTTTGTGATATAGACTTTATCATCAGTCCTTGAACAGTTCTTGGATATATTTGTTTTAATAGAAACATATTGCACACATATGTGTGTACATGTGTATGTGTATTCGCATTCTTATATACTTTGGGTAAATAAATATGCAGATGCATATCTCTATGGACTCCCTTTTATAACGAAAATACTACTCGTGTTTATTTAGATTAAGTGTTAGGAAACGTGATGAAATTTCGAAATGCGAATGAATCTGTTTTCTTAAAAACTAATAAGTTTTTATTTTTGCATTTACTTAAACACAAACAAAAAGTAAGAGAAACACATTTCTAGATACGTGAATAACTGCCCGAACTAGCATAACGATTTGGAAAGATTTTATTTTATTGCTGCTTACTTTATTATCAAAAAAATATAGTGTAAATTCATGAGTTAATTCAGAAACTAAGTATTTAAACGATGATACGAGTACAACTACAATCGTTTTGAGAGGCGGAATACTGTGCCGGAACACAAGGTTTATTTTTATGTTCATTTTTTAAATTGTAATTTGAATTATAAAATTTGTGAATTTGCACAGAAAACTTAACGATAGCTAAGAGAGAACTGTTTTTAGAGAAATTTTATTAAACGTTTTTTTTCAATCGAAGAAAACTCAATTTAAAACGAAAAAAAAAAAAAAAATATGACATCATTTATTCAAGAACAAAACAAATAATTTATATAAATTTTCTATTTGAAATCAAGCAATTGTTAATATTATTTAAATATCGCGGAAGAAGCTTTCCAAATAGAAAAGGAAATATTGGATAAATAAAGTTTTTAGATTGTTATCTGTTAACTTCAAGCTCGAATAATTTTTTTTAAATAAAATTTAAAAAAAATTTATCTTAATAGAAAATTGAGAAATTAATAAAATAAACTACCTGGCGAGAAAGCTGACAAAACTAAACTGATCTAAGTGCGATTTTAACTCGGATCATTTCAACATTCAAAGAAAATTTTCATATAAAAAAATTTAAGACACCCAGTCAAACCCCGCAGGAGTCAGGTTTCTTTATCACACTTTTGTTTTTTTTTTTAATAAAAAATCAATTGATTAATACAAGTTTTTAGCAATAAATTAGAAAATTTAAAGAAAATCTAGAAATATTCAACATTCTCCTGAAATATGAAAAGAAAACTGATCTCAGTGCGTTTTGAACCGCGACGGCTGTACCAGCAAGCAACAATTGTATACTAACAAGTACTCGGGATGACCGGTTCAAGCCTTGCGAGAGTCAAATTTAAAATTTATTTTTTTTTAAACTAAAAAAGCAATTAATTATTACAAAATTATGTAAAAAATTCAATAAAATTTATTTTCTAAAAAAAATATTATTATCAGTAAAGTTAATTTATTAATGAGAAATATTTCTTTAAGAAACCACAACACTAGTGAGTTTTGAGCCTGAATCGTTTCAACGTTAAAGAAAACACTTTATATTAACAGTTGTTGAAGGTCGCGGGATCGATCCCTACACATTTTTTTGGGAAAAATTTTAGTGTTAAATTTCACAGGAATTTAATACAAAATTCAAGTTTGTGTAAATAAGTTTTTGTAATTGAAATTTTGATTTAAATGTTAACTTCAGGTTAATTTTTCGTTGTTAAACAACTTTTTAATAAAGAAAATTTATAAAAAAAATTATCTAAAAATTGCATAAGCTGGAATACAATATAATTTACGTTAAAAAGTTCGATTGAAATTAAAAAATAACAACTCCACTTTCGTTGGTTACGTTGTTTTCGCGGTCACCATTCTTCATTTTTGTACAATGTACAAGATTACCGCGACTGACAAAAAAACCTAAAGGCAAATTACGGCATTCGATATCGAACGAAATTTAATACAAAATATTTTGAATTTGTGTGGAAATTTCGTTTGATATCGAATGTTGTACTCATCTTTAACCTGCATAAATTCTCTGTACACTACATTTACTTATTCAATATACAATTCTAAACAAATTAAAAAAAGAAACGTAGAAAATATCTTGTTGTAAAATTTTTTTTGCGAGTTACGTTATTTTAGTCATTACGGCTAAATTGAAATGAAAATAAGAAAAAAACCTAAATTGTACAAACAAAATTAAAAAGAAAAACTGTTGCTGTGTGTTAAAAAATTGCGGATTCAGTGACTTTTCAAGTGAAAAAATTATCATCTTTCTTGTTTGTTGAATTCACACAACATCCTTGTGTGGGAAGAGAGTTGTGGATTTTGTTATTTTCATATCAAGAATTGGAGTTCCATATATTTTCCATGTCTTAAAGATTTTTTTTATTTAAAGCCAATGAAAAATACAATTAAAATAAAATACACTTTGCTATATAATATTCGAATGAAAAAACTAAATAAATATAATTACTATTAAGCCATGATTGCCTTTTAAATGTAAACAAAAACTCATATTAAATTTTAAAAGAAAAACCTTCCCATTTCTCTTTGACAGTTTCATTATGCAGTAAAATGTAAACCTGCTCTTGGTATTTATTTGCAAAATGTGTTCGAAAACGTATTCGTGCTCGATTACTGGAGTGTATTTGTAACTGGAAGAAAGAAAATGAAAACGAAATAAATAAAATATCCAGATTTAATCTATATTCACAGGAAATAATAATAGAATCTCAGTTTTTTTTTTTTGCAAAACGGAAGTCTACAAGCTTATAAAATGGAACACATACCGTTCGTTACTTCCTCCCCCGCCACAAGATATTTTCGCACAGACATTTCTGCACACACACATACACACGAGTATGTACGAGAACAGGTATGTAAATTATTTGTATGTAATTGAAAAACAAATTCAACTAAATTTGTAAACAGTTCGTTCTTAAATATAATAAGCGAGTGGTATGAGAAAAATAGTAGTATTTGCTTTTTATATGCATTTTATTATTTCTAAAAGTTTGAATGTGTCAGCTAGCAGCCGTGTGTTGTTAGTAAAGTGCGAGTATATAAATATTGTTAAGAATGTAATGTGTAATTTACACAAAAACGCTTATACTTAAGACAACCTATAAAAACCAGTAAACACTTTAGATATGACACAGTTTGTTGGTGGATGAAAAGAAAAAATTATCATTGACATAAAAAAATTTCCATAATTGTATAAACAGAAGAAAGAAATTATATTTCTTATACATACAAATTTTCTTTTTTAGCCGGCTTAGTTCTCTCTGTTGTAAATGCATTTTATATTCAAGATGCAATACGTGAGTTGCATATTTAAAGTGGTTTCTTGAATTTGTAGCATTAAAAGAATCTATAGATAAAATTTTAATTCAACTATTTATTTAAAATGGCTTTATTGAGTTTTTATTTATTTATATGTATTCTGTGGCTTCCTAGAAATTACACATAAAAACTGCAAAAGTATCGCTACTAAAGACTGAATCTTCATAATTAGATTGCAAAGTGATTTAACCCAAGAACACTAGCTGGCTGATACATTACTCGCAGGCAGAGTTGTGGAAAATAGATATTTGAAATATTTAAATCGAAAATATCAAAGCTTTTAATTTTTTCTATTTTAAATAAAATAAAAATTTCGTAAACATTTAAATATGACCTCAGTATGACAAGAAATTCAAAGGTTCAGTGAAAACTTTCTGCAAAGATTAAGTACTCATAGTAATCGTCTGGCTGTTGCACTATTAGACGACAGCTACGAAACACGTAGATTGAAGTGTGTTCAAATGTTGAACTTGTCTTTTACAGGCTGATCTTCTCTTTTTAAATATGTAAATATGTATAGAATTTTTATATAAATCCCTGTATGGAATGTACATAGTAAGACTGTAATGTCGAACTAGTTATATTGTCACCAGTACTACTGACCGGCTATACCTCAGCCAATGTTTTCTACTATTGACATATAACACAGGCTTGTCATTGGAAATCCACCAGTAGACCTTATCACTACTGATGAGGTAGTACTTTTAGGATTACGTGGATACATTTCAACCAAAAATTTACTAGTACAATTTAGTGAGTCTTGTCTACATAACTGATGCTTCTCAATCGATTCTCGAGGTCATTTTTATTATAGGGGTTGGAGAAGCCTACTTACATACATTTCTTTTTGTATAAAAGAGATTTTTTAGTAAACAAAAGCTTAAATTGCAGAATTTAAAGTAGAACCTTCTACAACTACACTCAAAAGAAAAATCAATCCATTCGTACTTAAATCAATCCCAAGCGATGTCAAAAGTACGGTAATCCCAGATTTGCTAAAATCAAGTACAGAAAGATTGATTTAAGTTCGGACTATTAAGTGCTCAATTTAATTTTTTAGTGAATTCAAGATTTTTCATGTGGCTAAAGAATTGTCTACTCATTTTAAGAAGCTTCAAGATTGGTTATCTAAAGTAATCTTGTTTTCGACTTGACATTTTATTGCTATTTGTACTCAGAACTTTGAGTACAATTCGTACTCAAAATAAAAAGAAAATACTTGAATTTGGTACGGCGTTTTTCTTTCTGTGTATAAATTATTTAAACCAGCCTATTTTTAATATTTTAGAGCTCATAATAATAAAAAACAGGCTACTGACACATTCGTTGACGTTGTCACTAGATCTGGGTGCAAATTGCGGCATTTCATATCGAAGGAAATCCCATACAAAATTTTTTGAATTTGTATGGAAGTATCGTTCGATATCAAATGCCGCAATTTGACCCCTATTGTCTGCAGCTAATTTCTACTCGTGCATAGAAGGAAAGTTGTCGATAGTTTCACTATTGCATTTTTCGCTGGAGAAAAGATGGTTGACCAAGAGACGACAGTCGGTCTCAGGCTGACCGCAGGGATGTAATAATATATATCTATATAGTCCATTGTAGTCCCAATAACTCCTGTTATTTATTTTTTAAGTTATATTTGATTGCAAACAATTAAAGTATAAAAAAAGATACAAAATACAGAATAGCTTTTAATAAAAGTATTTGAAATACGAAATTAAAGTCATCACCTCCAATTTGCAATTTATATTGTTCTTTTGAAATTCTATTATTCTTACAGTTTTTGGCGATTTTAAATAAATTTTGCGTCTGGTTTCTAATTTTGCAATTTTTTTTATTTCCCCCATTTTTGCGATAGATGTGATTTTTATTTTGCAAATTTTTTAACTCTTTATAATGTTTGTATTAAAATGAATTTTTGGCTTAAGTTCAAATCTGAGTTTACCCATTTCTTCCCATAAATATCGAACAGATCTAAATAAAACTTTAGATTAAGCACATCTATGTGTAAACCCGCTTAAAACATATAAATCTTTCCAAAATCGGTTCAGTATTACGGCCGTAAAAGAGATCTAAAAAACATGTTTGCCTATTAATAATATAAGATATATAATGATAATCACGTTCGCTATTGAAGTTGTCACTACCGTCCGCCAAGCGGATAGTTTTCATTTAGACTTATTTAGTATGAAACTAATACCATATTATATTAAATTAAATGTATGTTAGTTTTTGTACTTGTTGTTACAGCGGCCATAATAACGCTTGGAAAATTCAAATGTCCACCTATTATGGTTCGTCAGGTAGACAGCCAGATATCTTGCAAAAACAATAGGGTTTCGAAAAATGCTTACTAATTTATTTTAACACTACATTTTACCTTAAAAGCCTTTGCCGCATTTACCTGCAAAGAAAATAAATGCATTAAAAATTAATTAATAACACACAACACATCACTATGAATAATAGTTGCAAATTGCAATATGCTTAAAAAACATCTCATAAGTATAATTTAAGAGATCTCTACCAAATCTTTAAAGCATTATTTTTCAATTCAATTAAATTTTTATTTGAGTTTTCAATTTAATAAAGAAATATTTAACATTTTGTAATATTAAAGATAATTTTACTGCACAAATTTTAAATAAATATTATTTATGTATTTTCTTCTCTTAGTCCAATAAATTCACACCCTATTAACTTTACATTTTTTGTATCTGTTTTCTGCTACTAGTGTAAATATAAATACATTTATTCTTACAATTATTAAATTAGATAAAACTTCTTCAATTTGAAATTTTATTTTTTATTTTCCAACATTTTATCTTCCATTAAAATTTTATTTCTTTTGAACGAAAATTCAATTATGCTTCTATTGCAAAAGTTCGGAATTTTCTTGAAAATATTTTCCCAAAATGTAAAATAAAACAGAAAATACACAAGATATACATAATTTCATTTTGAAAAGCCATTAATTTTCATTTGGTTTTACTAACAAATTTAAATTTATGTTGACTTGAATGTTTTTTTTTTTGGTGCGAAAAAATGAAAGCAAATAAATAATTGCTAAAAAACACATTCCATTTATTAGGAAATAATGTCAAAAGATTTTAGGAAGTATAGAAAAGGCATGTGGAGTGGCAAGAGAAAAAAAAAACTAGTCGATGAAAGGTTATTGATCAATAAAATTTGCAGATTAATTTAAAGAAAGTAATTGTTGATTTATTGAAATTTGTTTAAGAAGAATAGAGAGAGAGAGAGAGAGTCACAAATTTTGTTATTTTAAATGTAATTTAAGAAATTTGTTATACTCGTACACACATAAGTATGATCTTTCTGCTTACTTAATTGACATCATTTACATTTGATTTACAATTCAACATTTATGTGAGCCTTGCAACTTTCGTATTCTTTTTTGTTAAGAATTAAGCATAAATAAGCCAAGTGAGTTCGAATACCTCGGCAGTCTATATATTCCATGACGTAGGGTTGATTGCATCCCTTAATTGCAATATCTTAGATATATATAAATAGATGAGGTCTCCTCCATAGTCTTCCCACCACCAAAACAGTATTTATATAAACTTGGAATGTTAGTCCAACCAGTGATTGCCGATTTTTTTGTGTTAACTTTTGATTTGAGTGAACGAATAAATAAAAAAATAAAATGATAAAATGACAGTTCTTAATATTAAGATTGAAATACATTTTTATGTACTTACAACTTGCTTGCAAAAACATAGTGATCAGAGTAATTTTTTGCTTTTAATAAAATTAAACGGTTTTAAATAATAATATTCGAATAATTCGACAGGCCGGTTTGTTTGTGTCAGTCTGCCGGGTTTTCATCGAAAATAATTTTTAAGTTTTTATAAAAAGGAAATAGTAATTGCGGCTTCAAAGTTTTAATCAGGGTGACTTAAACAATTTATTGAACGCATCGCTTCTAACTAAAATTTTGTTTTTGTTTTAAATGTAATTTTACAAAAGAAGGATATCGTTCGACATCGTGGGCCAGGCATTTAGAGTTGACTCTATTTAGAGGAGCCAGTGTGATATGTAGTTTGTGTTGAAAAGTATGTCGTTCTTAGTGGAAGTCATTACTAAGCTTTCGTTGGTTGCTTTTTATAAAAACCGTTTAAAAATTTCGCATAATTAAAAACTCGGTTTCCCAAAAAAAAACAGTTTTTAACACTCTAACGGTGATATGTGAAAATTGTTTCGATATATTTGAGCAATGTTTATCATTAAAGTGTCAGCTGAAATGCAAAATGATGCAACTAATAAAATTTGAAATTATTTTACATTAAACTGCTGTGTGTTACACAAAAACGAATGATCGTACAAATTTTAAAACTTCCCAAAAATAAAATTAATTCATTGACTTCAATCCCTTTAACGATTGTATTTCCGTTCTTCTTGCTCCTGTAGAAATTCAAAGAAGTGTAGTTAACGATATATCGAATAGAAATATAGATATTTTTTTAAAATACTAATTTTCTGTTAATGCCAGTTAAATGGCAATTTTATCAAATCCTCCTTTAGATGTTTCGGTTGTCAAGGCGATTTTACTGCCGGGTACCGCAAGATTTGTTGTTGAAGTAATTTTGAATCATAATCTCGGTTTGCAAGTTTTCTTTCTGAAAGTTGTAGTTTATGAGTGTTCGGGGAGAGAAGATTTTAAAGGATTACGCTTTTTCATGTATTTTGTAATTCGTAACTATCAACCTGAACATCGCCGCAGTTATATTTTTGATTTTCTTTTACGTTTCTTTTCTTTTCTTTCATGGTAGCGACAGCAAGAATTCGTAGACAAAAAAATATATAATGTAAAAGAAAACATGCAAAAAATCTTGAATTTCATTACAAAAAATTTCAATGTGTGGACATTAATTAAAGCTTAAAAGAGAATTAAAGAATATTTCAGAGAAGAAAACACTTATTATCTGAACCGAGATCTAAGAAGCCTGTTAAATTAAGTATTTAAGCGCGTTTTGCAAAATAAATTTATTCAAAATATCAAATATTCTTTATTCTGAACGAGTAGTTGATCTAATTATTGTAAAAGTTAATTCAGTAGCCAGATTGAGCTCAGAACGTTAGTTATTGGCGATAGAAATTATAACATTATATGTCAGCCTAAATTGATGAAATGTCAAAACCTGTTAGATCGTTCTTTGATTACGTGTCCGTTTACCCCTGCATCAGTATTTGTTTCAAATATCATTGCTTAGTTGAGCTGCAGCATTTTAAATACTCGTGGAATTAAATATATATTCTGCCAATAGGCTGAGTTGACATCACTTTTTTAACATTCATATGAACCCAATAATTCTCATATTCTTTTTTGTTAATAATTGTTTATAAATGGCACAAGTGAAGTCACAAACAGTGGCAGTCTAGATATTCTAAGAGGTAGGGTTGCTTGCATCCCTCAATTGCAATATCCTATAATATGTACTTAATAGACTTTAGTCTAGTCCACAAACAGTATTATTTATAATCTTGGAATCTCCCTCAAATAGTGATTGCCGCCTCTTTTTTTTAATTTTGTATTTCTTAACTAAAGAATAAATTAATACAATTATGCAAAAACTGTTCTTAGAGGCGCTGAGCGATTATTTGATTAATCAATATTTTTTATTATTCAATACTTTTGATTAGTCAATATTTTTGATTAAGCAATAAATCAAATTACAGCATTCAATATCAATCGAAATTTTCATTTCGATTTTCTGGAAACTTCGAATGATATTGAATACTCGATTAATAAACTATTAATGATTTTGAGTAATCAGATTAATAAAATAAACAATTAATCAGATTTTTATTAATCGAATTGTTTGAATAAGTGATTGAACGAACGCACATGTTTAGTTGCTAATATAAAAAAAACTTTATTTGTGAAATAGAATGCAACAATTTCTTTTCTTTTTTAACATGAATGAAAAACGTTAAATAAAAATCATGCCAGACACATCCATTTAAGAAAAAAAATTCATTATCATGAGTATTTGTTGGCTTTAAACGCACGTAAAAAGAATTAAATTATAAATGCGATTGTTCTTTTTCTTTAAACTTTTACTAGTGAAGATTTTCGCAATTTTATGTTTTCCATTTAATTTTTCGTTTATTGTCATTTAATTTATTGGTTTGTTTAAATATAAACTTTCTTATTTGCTCTTCCTCCGCCCTATTCCTATTTTCTGTCTGAAGCTGTGTCTGTTTGTCTGCCTCTCTACATGTTGGAACTGCTGTTTGAGCTTTTTTATTTTTCCATTCTTTTCATGTGGTGAAGTTCATTTGTATCCTTGGAGCACTTTCAAATAATGTAATCGCACATAAATCACAAAATGCAAATTCTTTTTTTTAGTTAAATAAATTATTGTTTTTGTTTAAATTAAAAAAAGGAAACTTTGTATAATACAAAAAATAAATATTCCTTCAACAAAACAAAATCTACTGTGTTGTAGAAATGACCATAAATATAGTGTAAGCGGTTTCTGTTATGGGTTAGATTACATATTAAGAAACTTTAATAGAATTGTTGTAAGTCGAGCGAGTTTTAGAAGCGATCAGTGATCCCTTTGGTGTTTTTTAAATATGAAATTTTTTCCTAGCTTCTATTTAAATATAAATATATGTATATAAGATCAAAATGTCTGTTTAGTCTACTCCATAAAAGATACGCATTCCTCGTTGAAAAGCCTGTCTAATTACCGCTTTCGATATCGTGCTAATCACATCAAATATTTTTTTTTTTCGAGATTATGGCATTCGATATCGAACAAAAATTAAAAAAAACTTGAGATTATGGTTTTCGATAGCGATTCATCGGTCGAGTGTTTCCTTTGCAAACATTGTTCGATACCAAAATGTCAATCGTAAACAATCGTAATTTTAAGGGCAAATGATAAATTTTGAAAAATGTAAGTTTTATTTATTTTTGGAGTCAAAACAATTGTAATTATGGTGTACGATTATGTCGGACATTGCAGGACAAGTGTGAAAAATACAAATTTAAAGCAAAAATAATACTGGCAGAATTTATGGCCGATCAACCGAATTTAGCAAAAAAAAAACCTTTTGCCAAATCCATTTCCTTGGCCAATGGGGTGATCTTTACCAACAGAAAAATTTAGTTGCGATAAGACATAATTGAATCCTTCCGTCGAAAATCTGAACCGTTGTTCAAAAAATATACATTCAGGATTTTTTCTGATCTAAAATACAAAATTTTTTACTTAAACTTTTGTTGACAAAGATAGAACGTCGGTGGCTCTTATCCCGCATTTATTTGCTAATATGCACCAAACCATGTCCATCTTCTGACTCCGACGAAACATCAATATTTGTTGATCGATTTTCTATAGAACACAAACTTTTATTTAAAATAAAAAAAATTCTAGTTCCTACATACAATAGGTTGTGAATTAAGCAATTGTATCTCCATCGAAGATTCAGTCATGTGTTAGAGAAATTGTAAAGCGTTTTCCTTTCACTTGATTTTGATCTCTCAGAAGAACTTAATACAACACAGTAGACATGCAGGTTTTTTTAATCCAAAAAGTTAAGAAATCTTCCATGGAATTAAGATTAACATTCCTGTGTCACTCATCCCACTTATTGGTTTTAGGTTTCCCATTGTTTTTGTCATTGTATGTGCATATAAATGTACGAGTATGTGAATTTAATTACATGTGATTGAATTTCCATGATGGTCCTTGTACTATTATTCGTATTTTCTTCCGTATATTTACATGTGACAGGTGCATCCATTCCAAACTATTCATGTTTGTTACATACAAATATTCATTTTAATTTCTATGGGTTTTGTATGGTCTGCATGAAGAGCGATGTGTGAAGAGGATTTTTTTAAATGTCATTTAAACGAAGCAAACATAGAAACGGCATAAAGAAATCTGTCCAAACTGCATAAAAGACTAAATGAG
The DNA here is from genome assembly GCA_956483585.1 of Gymnocheta viridis. Classification (NCBI taxonomy): domain Eukaryota; kingdom Metazoa; phylum Arthropoda; class Insecta; order Diptera; family Tachinidae; genus Gymnocheta; species Gymnocheta viridis. The sequence continues at coordinate 96,336,609 of OY101442.1, read as the reverse complement.
GGTAATTTGAAATAAAGTTTTGAAGTTTGACGGAACATAAGGGCTCAATGCATATTTACACACACACACACACACATACACATATGTACACATTCACACATGTTTGTGCCAGCATGTATGATTTCACTCGTGTGGCAAAATGTTCTTCTTTCTACTCTATTTTGCATATTCTGACAGCAAGATTTTTTAAAAATTAATTTTTAGTACGAAATGTGGAACAAAAACGATTTTTATTATATTTTTATACTAAAAACAATGTTGAACTAGAAACAAATATATAACGTTTCTTATTCCAAATCTATTTTATCTTTCAGTGTAGAGGAATATGCAAAATAGCTGATTAAAAATTTTAATTTGTTAAAAATTAAAGCCTTATTTTGTAAAATGCAATGCTAACAACGTTGACAAATTTCTGTATTTTGTGAAACACTCAATCTTCTTAATCTTTTTGGTCTTTTCGATGCCGTATGGGCAGGACTGGGAAGTATTTGAAATATGTAGATGTATTTGAAATAAGTATTTAAAATACAAATAAGTATTTTGTATTTTAAATACATCATGTGCAAGTATTTTGTATTTTGTTTTTCAAATACATACAATAAATAGAAGTATTTTGTATTTTAAATACATACAAAAAGCGGCAATATTTTTTTGAAGTAAGTAAGTTTTTTAAACTATCACCGGAAATAATTTATACTCTGGAGGAAAATTACAAAACACTTAGAATATATCAGAAATAGAAATATCAGAAGTAGAATCACCAGTAAAGAAGACGATGAATGTAAAGAAGGGATGATGGTGAATCTAGGTCATCAAATTTGGAGTTGGAGTTTGTTAGTTTCCTCAGTGACAACAGCAAAGACATTATCACTTTTGACAGCTATCCAAATATAAAAAGAGTATTCATAGAATTTAATACAAGTTTGGGCTCATCAGGATCTGTAGAAAGATTATTTTCTTCAGCAGGTTTTATTTATTCTCCAACAAGAAACAGTTTGTCTGATGCTACATTCAAAAATCTGATATTTATTTAATGTATTTTTTGGTTTGAATAAAAATTGTGTATTTTGTATTTTAAATACATACATGACGTGGAAGGATTTTGTATTTGAAATACCTACAATAAATGGAACTATTTTGTATTTAAAATACATGACCAGCAAGTATTTTCTATTTTGTATTTTAAATACCGCAAACCATGTATTTTGACCAACTATGCGTATGGCATCATGTGTTTTTGAAAGCTCTTAGTTTCAATTAAGCTCTATGAAAATTATTAAGAACTATTTTTACTACACTTATGAAATTTTTCTTAAAACATTAAGATCCTGTGACAATACAACATTATAATTATAATATATTGTATTCCCATACAAAGTAAATATTATTTATTTTTTACTAACAAAATAGCTCCTGAGAAACTTTACGTATCCAGTGAATTTCTATTACAAGATTATATTATTGTCATTGTTGCCACGACCATACAGAGAAAATATAATTTGTTAAAATATTTTTACTAAACTATTTTCTTAAAAGGGCAACATTATCGGTAAAAGGTTGGAGCTGCCACTCCCTTATCCATTAAACCCGCAGTAATTATAAACTACATAATTAAAAGATTACATTACCCAAGCAGGATCTACAAAATTTGCAAGGACAAATTTATTTCTACAAAACGTAGTTCACATACAAAAGATTCCAAACTGAATATTTATTGGAATCGCAATTATATCTAAGCCACGGGAACACTGTAACCATTGAGATCAGATCTTATTTTCCAAAAAATGTTTCTTAACTAATATTTTAGAAAATATTTTTTTTAAATTATATTTGCTTATAAAAGATGCCGAATTACACACATTAAAAAAACTAGTGAAATTTCTAATAATCGGGCATGTGTTGGAAATTGGCGGAATCGGAATTGAGTGGAGTAGCAAAATGAATTGCAGCCAACTACGTGTGGTGTACTAAATAAGTCAAACGTTGTGATGGAATGGAATTCAAATCAAACAAAATATTCGGAACGTCAAAACAATATAAAAAGTAGCAAATAATAAGTTTTTGGGGGAATTGATATTTTGATTTCGCCCGATTTGAAATAAAAACAAAATTGATTTTCACCACAAACCCGAATGGAAAATTATTTTATGTCTGAGTTTTCTTACGGGTGCACGAAGGAGTATTTGAGCCAAAAAGCTGGCAAAAATTAATTCAAATAAATCTTAAAAGTACGTAGATCGATACACAATAAAATTGTACATTCTATTGTAAATTTTTAAGACTTTATGTGTCGATTTAAAGTGAAGAAAATTACATGGTTTTTTATTGTTTTTTTCAATTGCAAGATGTTTATATGATATTTTTATTGTGGCTAAACGAATAGAGATATTACAATGATTTTATTTTCACTGAAAGGTTTGATCAAAAGCTATTTTTGATATTTAAAAAATAAATTTTCTTGAATACTAATGTTGAAAGAATTCGTTTAAGATTTTAAACTTTTTTTGGCAAAAAAAAAAGGTTTTTAAAAGTGAAGGTAGCAAATGTAGAAATTATGTTTCATACCACAATACAATTTAGGATCTCTAATTTTAGACACAAAACAAAGTTTGCCCAAGTTTGCGCCATTAATTTTAAGGATTTTTTTTTAATTTTTAAATTTAAATTTTTATTGCTCATCAGGTACTTCTTTAAATACCTTTTTGACATCATAATCTTTTGTGTCTGTTGAATTATTGATTTTAAATGTTATTCACTTCACTTTTAACACTTCGCAATGTGATTACCTGCCTAAAAATATGAATTCAAAAAATACTTATTATCGGTAGTAGTTATAAGGGAATGACCCTCACCCCAATAAAACAGTTTTTTTATTTACCTGCGCTCTATATAACATTATTTGTTGAAAAATTAAAATAAAGTTGGATGGTGGGTGGTGGAGAGAGGGGTTGTTGTAAAAACAGCAAAAAAAACTGCCACTAGATTTTTAATATCAAATCACACCTAGAACTATCAAAAAACTCAATCTCAATCAATTAAAAAAAAACGTTTAATAATTTTGGCCAACTTTTTGGCTCAAATATTCCTTTGTGGGGCGATTAGATTTTTCTCATTTCAACCATTTAGGAAAGTTAACATACTATAGAATTTTAATGAGTGAAACATATAACGAATTATTGGTGGTAATTATAATATATATTGAAGCAAAAACAAAAATGTTTTGAAAAAAATTAATATTTCAAGAAATTTTTATTTTTAGTCTTTTGTATTGCAATTTTTTTATTTTTATGAAATTATAAACATTTAGCTTTATTTTTAAATATAAAATACTGATTGTATGCCAGTAAATATTTAACCATCTTAAATAAAGAGTTTAATAAACAAGTAACAAAAAAATGCGATCACTTAATGAGTAACACTTCCAGATTGTAAATACTGTTTTGGGGACGGATTCGTTCGTTGTGCTAGCATGTTATCACCAATGCAATTTCGAGATCGTTGCAATTTAGGTATGCAACTGCAACCCTACCCGTCGGAAATGTTAAGACCGCAATAGCTCATAGTTATACCTGTCGTATTTATAAATAATTGCTAGCAAAAAAGAATACGAGAATTATATGAACCATTTATACGAAAAATTATGTGTAACGTAATAATGAATGTACAGTGTTGTCAACTAAGTCTATTTTAAGTTAATCTCTTTTTTATTGGTTTATATTTTTTTCTTCTGTAATTTCAATGTGTTTTATTTTTAAATTGAAATGTCTACTACAGTTCACAAAATACAGAGTTCTATGTTAAAAAGGAGTGTTCTTATCTATGCACTCTTTTATGTTCTTAATTTAGTTATATTTTCAGTATCGGTAGAGTCCATTCTGTGGGAAGTTCAATATCTAAAACGCTTCACGAGCTACAGGTCTTTGTCGAAAATAATATATATATATATTGTCTATCTGTAAGCCCTTTTGTTATTATTTTAAGTGCTTTGGTTTGTTATAGCCACCATAGTAAGGCATATCTTGAGAAAATTTCTAGGGTCCACCTATTGCACACAGGCGGACAGATATCTTAGCGAAAACACTACCGCTCCGTTAAAAATTCAATATTTTTATATGAAATTAACATTTTCAAAATAAAACAAGAGAAATAAATAATATTCAGGTATGTGGTGCAAGTCGATCGATTTTAAAAGTATCGTTTTAAGAACGTGTGATGAATTTTGAACGATTTTGAGAATCAATTTTGAGCCAGACCAGAAGATAAAACACACACAATGCAAAAGCATTTACGAAAATAAAGTTATCAAATATTATTTAAAAATCCATTGAAATCTATTTTAAAAATATTTACAAAACGTAAATAATGCGTGCATCACAACTTTTTTCTGTCTTAAATCGTTTTGTTTTTAAAATCGATTTCCATCACATATGTAACTGATTGAATTTTCACAAGACGAAAATAATTATGTTCAATAAAAAACAAGTATTATTTTCTAAAACTTATGTTCATCAAGACAATCTTTAAAAAACAGTTAAAGACCAGTAGTTGAAAAAGAATATTTACTTTTATGGAAGTGGCACCAGCCACTTTTGTAATCATAATGTTTCATAATTAGGAATAAGTAAAAATGCAGAGAATATTAAAATTTCGCTTAAAATTTTCGTTTAAATATTGGCGGTATTCAGTGTTTGGTGCAAATGCTCTTGCGAAAAAGCAAATGCAAAATATCGTAGCTTTTTTGTAAAATCCAACAACAAAATACACAGAGTTGCCGTTAAATTTCATAAAAAAGCTACGATATTTTGCATTTGCACTTTCGCAAGAGCATTTGCACCAAACACTGAATACCGCCATTGTTTCTGCAATTTTGCAAAGATGAAAAAAATTGTTCCTGTTATTTAATTAAAAACCCATTTTATGTATAAAAAAATGCCATTAAAGTAATAAATACTTAAAAACTATTTTATTGTTGGCATAAACAAAAACAAAAAAAAATTAAAAAAAATGTTCATGCATTTGCTTTTTGATGTCATTCGTTTACGTACAAACTAAGAAAATTGTGCAAGAAAACAAAAATTAATAGAAATACAGTTTACCACACGAGGAGCAATCAAAAAGTCCTTTCAAAATCATATAATGATTATCACGAAGTTGAAACAAAGTTGGCATCTGAAAAATGCCAAGTTGAAAACTTTTAGTTTCATTATCAAACATCGTTTGGTTGAAACTACTTCTGTTTTCTTTTTTTTTAATACAAGACATTTTTGAATCGTATGTGAACTTAAACGTTTGGTTCTAAATTTACGAAAAAAATCTTTGTTGTCATCATCAAACACTTCTAGGCATGATCACGCTTGATTCTTTTTCTCATGTGTTTTCCAGCTTAAGCCTTTGCACGTACATTAGGATCAAAAGACTATTTTATTACAAGGAATGTGGGCGATGTCACGCCCTCACTAGGCGACAACTTCTTCTACATTACATATTCTTATGAACTGACAATAAAATTTTGTGATTAGAAAACTTGGCAGCGGCACGTCCATACAAAGTAAATATTATTATTTATTAAAATACTTCTACTTAACCGCTTCATGCTCGACCTCACATAAATAAAAATTTGTCTGCGGGAATTATAAGATTATTATTATGTTTCCTTTAGCAGGATAATAACTTTGTACATTTTTAAGCATTTGAGTTGGGAAAACAAAATTGTAAAGAGAATTAATTTAGCATTGCCAAAATAATGAATACTTTTATACTTCTGCACGAAAATTATTCAAACAAATAGAATTATTGAAAAAACAATGAGAAAACAAAACGTAATGACAGTACAGGCATCTCGCCTATAAAGTAGCATTCATGTCAACTAGACATGAAGTGTGTAAACGCAGACTTATGAACAAAACAAAAATTGTGCGCTTAAAAATTGTTCTCGTGTGCGAATGCTCAATGAGTATAAATATAATTTAGGAAGGAATGCTGATGGAGCATTTGTAAGTGACGACCATAACTATAGCGGTAGCAATATTGTGAGGTTGTTTTTTCAGGGCCAGAAATGGGTCCACTTCATATGGCATTTAATTCATAACAGTCACCAAATAGAAAAATCCCATTTTATTTTCTTTTTTGAAAAGTTTTTAATCTCGGTCAACTTGTGGCAGCCCATTCATAACTTTCAGCGAAAAAATCATTCTTACCTCTTTTGTTCCAAATGTTTTGCTGCAATTTATTCATTCATTTTACTACTGCCCTTGGCAATATCTTCACTTCACTGTAGAATAGCGGCAAATAGTTATTATGTCCAACGGTTGATTCAAAAAGTGGGGAGCGCTTTTTTAAAATAATTTATTCAATTTCAATAGTAAAATCAAGTAATTCAAAAAGCGTGGATATTAATTAAATGCCGACAAAATTTTAATAATCAGACAACAACAAAAATTATCAGTATTTCCATGTATTTTATATGCACTTATTTGCTTCCCCTCGTATATACTTATTTCTGTACGTTTAGGAATGTACGTACACATTATGAAGGACGTTAAAATTACATAAAATTGCACAAAGAAGAAATGCAATTTATTTCATTGTAAAACACTTATTTACTTTTATTTATAAAAGAATGAAAAAAAGTTAATACCTAAATTGAAATAAAAATAAAAACTAGAAATAAAAAGTTCTAGAGCTGCGGAGGGAGATATTCAAAGTTAAAAAAAATCAAAAATTTTCTATTGCGATCCTGATGAATATCTATAATAACTGTCCGAAAAAACTGTCCAAGAGTTTTTGGCTGATCCTCCATCACAATGCATCGCACCCAACAAAAATATATAATCAATCTATATAAGAAAGATTGAAAAAATATAAAATAAACAATCGGCCGGAATTGTTGGTGATTGTTTATCAGGAAAAATTAACCAATAAAGAAAACTTGAGTGACTAAAAATGTTGCAAAATCATGTGAACACACGTGCGGATATGTATTGAAAAATGAAAAAGTCTCCCAAAGTCGGTGCACAATCAGAAAAATATTTGTTCTAAGAATTTTTGGATCATCGTTTATTTTGGTGGCTTAAGTGGCAGACTGCTTCGATGCATAACACAGATTCACCCCTATCCAAGAGCTATCAAAGCAATTTATTTTTCCGAGTGAATTCGTCCCGAAGAACGCACAGATATGTACTTGGCCCCAACTATATTTTGTAACTTAGTGATTACTAACAACTAACTGCTTCAAGTGGACATACATAACGATGTTCATCACATTTCCCATCTAATCGTAGACAGTCAGTGATCATCCAGACAGCCACTACAAATTAGTCTTCCAAATTGTGCGAAGGCTGGTGGAAGAAACATCAAAACTCACATGGGAAAACAAGTTATAAGGCAGACAAGGAAAGTGTAAAAGCTTAAGAAATGAAGAGAAATGGATTATAAAAAAAATTATAATATTCTATAATGTTTTTCAGAAACACAGTTTTATAAATTTTTAGAAAAATAAATAAAATTAGTGAATACATAAAAAGTTCATAATGACAATTAAAGCATTCTTTCTTTCGCCGTGTACTGATTTAACTGATCAAACTTGTGATCAACGCGGGGAATTGGAAATGAACATGATGGACTGTTTGGAGGCCGATGGTGCTGAAAGAAGAAAAAAGTTGTGCAAAAAGGCAATTGATCTTCAATGAGTGCTACACCCGGCATAAGTAACTTTTGCGTTTCCAGGCCATGCGTAACGAACGTATGAGGCAATATTGGACCGGCGAACGTAAGAAGGAAGATGCTTAATATAATTTAAAAATTAAATACTTTGTAATTTACAATAAAATCTGTTCAAATCGATGCGCAGCGCATTTTTCTGTATCTAAACAATCTAATGAATTTTTATGAATTATATGTTTTTTATTTTGAAAAGATATGATCTGCCTAATGTTACTTTGCAATAATTTTTTCAATACCCCGTCGGCAAATTTATGAAGAAAAAAAATAACAGAACTCCCATTTAATGTAATTTTCCATACAAACTGACATTTTATTTGCGTCCAGAGCAGCTGCTTCAAAAGGGATTTTATTTTATTTTAGGAACGTATTTACTTGCGCTTTTATTTCGAGAATTTCACAAAAAACATGGCATATTTGCATAAAACTTTAGTATATACATACTGTTGTCGTGTCTTAAGCAAAATTTTTTTAATTTGCCTGTTACTTATTTCCACATGATATTGAAAATAAAATTGATAAGAAAATTTCTTTACTAAATGATTTTATGAACATTAGATACTTCACCGAAGAATGGTTCCACTGACATAGACATAGCGTTAAGCTAAGCTTATAGATTCTTATTTTTTATTCCAAATATTTTGTGAAAAGATTTCATAATATCCGAATTTTCGTCATAAATTCTTAAAATTAGTATCGCATACAGTGTAGCAAACAAGACTATTTATGCAATTATTTATACATCCATTTAATCCAAATAATATGCTGAGAATGAATTTTGAAAAACCAAACTTTCAGTAACCTTTAAAAGGGGCAACAAGGATTTTAGAGAATATTATTTATTACGAACTTTTAGTGTTAATTTTTCAGAGGAACAAACAAATAATTGCATTTAATAGTTCTGAATGTATTCTCTCATGCGACACCATTATTGACTATTCAGAATGGAAAATAGAAAAAGAAATATTTTAATATATTTAAAGAAAGTTTGAGGAACAATATTAAAAAGTGAAAAACTGTTGAAGAAGTATCAGTCTATAAATGGGCATTTCGGATATAGTTTTATATTTTATACTAAATTATGTACATGCAAAACTTTTCTACAACAATAAATTCTAATATTTAAGTTGTTAATAATATTTAAATATTGAATAGAACTGAACCGAGTTCTATCAGGGATTATAATGAATTTTTTCTTAGACACCAATTTCCGCGTGTCTTATTGACTAAGCGATCATACGATCAAATGATTCTTACTGATGCAGTTTGAAAAAGTCAAGTCCTGGCGGCTGAAAAAAGTGGCGATCACCAGTTATTACTAAGCCATCCCTCGTTAAATGAATTGCTGTTATTATGTCTATTGTCGTCGTTGTACCATTATTCTAATTACAGGCACTCTATCCGCCGTACCATTTCCCCTTCTTAAGTCGGTACAGTGGAATATACTGTTATCCACACTGTAGCTACTTTTTAAACTATGAGAATTTTTCTTTAGCTGTTGGGGCTCAGCTAAATTGGCTCTTAATTCTCATCGAGCCCTTTCGCTATACAGTGGGTTAGTCAACCGAGAGAGAGAGAGCGAGAGCGAGAGTGAGAAAGTGAGTTATATATTAACTTATTATCTAATCTTACAATACTATGGAAGGTTTAATGAACATCAAATACTACTATTGTGCAAATTATGTACATATGTGCATAACTTAATTAATATCGCACTAGCGTTTGCTGCAAATAGTCGTGCCTGTGATAGAACAATTTGCAACAATCGCGAGTGCGATACCCATAATTTAGGGGTTACGGGACAACCCCAACTCGAGGGACGGTAGACCACCGACAATTTTAAACAAGTTTTATCTATTTAAACATAATTTTTAAAAAAAAAGAATATGAGAATTATTTAAATATTACAAATACAAGAGTATAAAGCAGGGATGGAAAACTAAAGATTTGAAATTAAAGTTATATGTATAGTATGTCAGTATGTGACACAAAGTTCAGTTGGAGCTACTCAAAAACTAAAACTGTGTATAAATCCATTATGTGACCTTCCATTCTGTATTTTAATGTTTAATTAATTCCTTCAAATTTTAATTTTTTCAAATGCGTACTCCATTCGGAAAATAATTTGTTCAGATAAATAGCAGTTTAATTTCAAATGAGCATATAATTTTATATCAGCTCTTGGACTGCACTTTAAATAATTTCGCTTATGGAGCTATAAGATACTGTCAGTTCACGGATCATATTTCTCTTAGACAGATGATATTCGTTAAACAGCATAAAACTTATTTATGATTTATGGGCGGGACAAAGAATGTAAATTACATAGAATGCGCATCTCGTGCATAGTATGAAATAGTTTTGTAAACACTTCAGGAAGCGAAAGGAAAGATAAAGTATAGAAAGTCTACCAAACGCAAGCAAAGATCGAAACAGAGCATCGATCTCACTCTCATCTCCTTCATTTCAAAATTGTTTCCTACCGTAAATGGTTCTTAAACTCTACGAAAATCTACCATTACGCTTTATTTTTTAAATCAAAATTGCAATTAAAAGAGTCATAAATTCTCAAGTGGAAGATGAAAAACTGAGAGTCCTTTTTAGAATCATATAATTGTAATTTAATAATAAAAATATAAATAAAAGAGGGCGTTATTCTATAATGAATAAGATTTCTTTGGAACAGGGGATCAAAGTATATTTTGAATTTCAAGGATTGTCAAGCACTTTAACAGGAGTTTTGACATTTTTTACTTAAAGGTTCTCTTTTACTTATATTTAAATAAACTTATTCTCAAACAATTAATAAAGTTATAGTAGGTTTAATGTTGGATTTTTTATGGGAAACCCGGTTTTAATGGACACATTAACTTTATTAAGCGTTTGTGAATAAGGCTATTTATTTATAAATTTCCAAGCATTTTTTTTAATTTACAAGAAATTATAGCAAACCAATCCAACTACCCAATTCTTTTATTAATAAAAAAAACTTCAAGACTTTTGGATAGATCAGACCAAAGTGACAGGCCTGCTTGCGATAGAATTTCATGCGCTACATCATCTTATAAAATGCAAGAGTCTAATATAATTTTTCATAATTTTAAAGAACTTGATAAACTCTAAAATGTTGTGATTATGCAAACGATTTTTTTAATGAAAAAAAATATTTAATATTTTGAATGGATGAATAGTTGGAATTTTATCAAGTTCTTTGATTTTGCTGGAAAAAAAGAAAAATTATATCAGGCCATTTTCATTTTATGTGGCGACATATATTTTTTGACGAAATCAATCGTAGCAAACCTACAGTAAATTGTCTTTACAAATGTCCGCGTGAACTAGAGTAACGATGAGAACAACAAAGAGAAGAGAAAATAAATAAAAAACGGGGGGATTTGATGCTACAACCCGCTCTAAGGAAAGTTTTCCTCGTATGAGATGCGCATTTATATTCCTTGGTTGTAGCATCGTACGACGCAATATATCTGATTAGAAGAAAGTGTTTTTGTTGTTATATCATATGTGTTATGTGAAGTACTAAGTAACATAATACTGAATTTTCCATACCTGCTTTATAAATCAGATAATTATATTTGATCAGGGATGCCAATTTAAATGATCTATATCCAAATTCGGGTTTCTTATTCGTCAGTGGGTTTGAAAATCTAGGGAAAAATTATTATTAAATATTATTCTTAGGGTCATTATTACAACTTTCCTTTACTTAAAGGTAGGATTCTGTCTACCCGATAAATATATTTTGCACTATTACAACTTCCATTTTTTATTCTTATTGTTATTAATAACAACATTTCATCGATAAAAAATAATAAAGAAAGATTTTATAATGCAAAGCCATTTATCGGTTCGACAAAATCCTGCCTTCAACTGACGACGAGTTGTAATAATGGTCCTTAAACTTTTTTAATATTTACAAACTTTTTTAATCACTCGCATATCGCCAACAGGCGACGCAATCCAGCGTATTCTAGTTATAATTAATAAAACATTAAACACGTACGTGAATAATATAAATTACGATAAAAATAATATCTTCGAAATAATCAACTTTAATATATTGAATTCTCTTATTACGATCTTCCTACAAATTCCAGGAATTAGGCAAGCCAGCGCTCCCAGAATTTTTGAAGCCTTATCCACATTTTTTTATTTTTTAAACCTCTAAAATCCTCTAAAAATTGTTTCATTTTATAATTACAAATAGCCAGAGTTGTGGAAATTAGATATTTTAAATACTGAAATTCAAAATACAAATGATTTTTAATGTTTCTATTTGAAATACAAAATTCAAAATATATTTTATTATGCTGCAGACACACGTTCGAGTTTACTTTTTAATATTTTCACAAATACTACTTATCAAAATTAATTTAAATCGATAGCTGTGACGTAGTTTGTACGCAATTTTAAAGCAATTTTATTTTTCATGGTGTCATCGTCAATAAAGCAGCTTCAAATAGTTGCTCTATGCAACACACAACATCATTACACTTATTACTTTTATTCACAAACATATTTTATTATTTGATTTTAATTAGTAGTTTTAAATTTCCGCAGAATATTTTTAAAAAACAATTCAAAAGATGATGGCGGCACAGTATTTGTAAAAAAAGAAATACAAATTCGTCATAAGAATTGTATCAGCTGTTTTGTTGATTGTAAATTGAAACACTCGACTAGAAAGGGAATTGGAAAAGCAAGCTCGTATCAAGCAGTGATGTTACCTTTTTTATTTCGATTTGCGTACAGCCCTAAAAAAACGGTAGTTCTCAAATTCTTATACAAAAAATAATAATATTTTGTTCTTAACGCAGGCTTATATTTGTAATATGACATATTTGTTATTTATAAAAAAATAGAGTAATTCAAGATTGTACTTTCAGTTAAATCAATCAATATATTATTTAAAGCTTCGTTATTCATAAATTTGGATTAGTTTTATAATTTTGATATAGCAAAACAAAATGCTATATAAGTTTTAAAACTTAATTTAATTGCATTACTTTTTCATGATTAAATGCATTTTGATTGAAATATAGAAAATGTTTGCCATTGAATTTAATATTTAAAACGTCATTATCATTAACAAACAATTTCGCGTGTAGAATTCCTTCAAGAGTATCAGTATTTAACTCGTTTCTTATTTTGGGTTTGTTTAGATTTATTATTGAAAAAAATTTGTTCCACAGTAGCTGAACTATGTGGCTAAGAAAATATATTAACCAAAACTTTGGAAATATTATTGAGTCGTCCCCTTTCTTTATATTGAAGCCGTGTTTACAAAACTGCAGCATGTCATTCTTATCAACATCTTTTATTTTCCTTATAAGCCTTAATTCATTGTCTATCTTGTAAAATGCATCAATTTGAACAGATTCTGGGAAATGCAAAACTAAAGGAATTATGGAGTTATTGGTGTCAAACATTTCGCGATTAATATTTTTTGAAAGATTGCATTTGATTTGATTCAAAAGGAAATATTTTTTTTTTAATTTCTTAAGCGTTTCGTATTTATACAATCTTGCAATCAGTTTTAAATTCAGATAATTTGTGTGTCGATATATCCATACTAGAACAGAAGACGCTATTAGTCTTTTCACTTTGCATTTCTAAATTTAAATTTGTAAAAAATGACAACACAAACTCCGAAAATGCCAAATACACTTTGTATAAAGGATCATAAAACCATTCAACTATCTTTACAGAAATATATCAAATATTTTAGAAAATGTGCGCAAGGGACAAAACTGTTGACTTTTAATTGCTGCAATAAATCTATAAGGCGGCATAAGTAAGTGGTGCCAAAATTTGTTCATACATTTATAGAATTTAACTACAATTGGCGTAATAACACCGTACTTTTTATTGCATGTTTATTGAGAAATATGTATATCATGTGTAGACTAAATTAGATTGTGAAAAAAAAACTTTTGAGCTCTATTACGCAAAACTTTATAAAATTAGAGATTGCCTGCCTACCGGTCGGAGGCCTAAATTCCCGCACAATAATGTAATTACCGTACGGTTAACATCACTGGTATCAAGTTTAAAAGTATGAGTTTTTTAGTAAAAAAGTGTGAGTGTATTGAAACTTGATAGACAAAACTTGATCGTGTAACGCCCAAATTAAAGGCGTTTGAAATATAAAATTCGAAATGCTTATTTTCAATTTAAATATTTCCAAAAAAAAATTTAAAGTAATTGTGCAATTTTCACTACCAATTTTCAATTTATGTTGTTCTTTCAAGATTTTGACATTCATTGTTTTCAATTTTGCAAGTTTTAGTGAATTTTTGCGATAAAAGTGATTTTTTGTACATTTTTGAACTCATAGTTTTTCCGATTTTTCAAGCTTTGTATTTTTCCAATGTCAACAGGGTTTTGCGAATCTTCATTATTTTAAAGATTATTCTACTTTTTCGCATTTGTTAAAATCTTTTAGATTTTTAAGAAATTTTAGGGCTTAATTGCAATGTTACAATTTTTCGCGAATTTTTGTTATATTCAAGTTTTTAGTTTCTTACCAGTTTTACTGATTTTTAAAAGTTGTTTATTTTTTCTAATTATTCACAAATTTTCGCTGGATGAGCGACTGATGTTATATTTTTATTTTTCAGAATTATTTTTATGAATTTTAGGACTTGATATCGGTTTTTGTAGTTTTCACAATTTTTGTCGTCTATTTACATATGTACATAAATACTCGTAGATAATTGTTTATGTTTGTATGTCCAATTATGCAACAAAAAATAATTTTTTAATGTCTTCAAATAAAATATGAAATAAATTTTGAAGAAGTCATTTCACATAGAAAATAAAAATAGGCATTTTTATTTTGTAAATATCTTCAAATAAATTTATTTAAAATTTTCTGCCCCCCGTGGTTTTACCTGTGGCTAAAAAGTATATCCTTATCCTCTATATCCTTTTCTGTATCCCTTGTATATTTAAAAGTTTTATAACTTAGTAACTACACCTGGCGCCTCTATGTCCTTTTCTATACCCCATGATGATCGGTTGAGTAGTTAGCCTGTGTCATTTTCTGACCCCTAAACTACCACTACCTATGCAAAAAATCAAGTCGGTCCTTTGCTCTATGAAAAACTAAAATAAATCTATCCTACGTGAACTATACATTGTAACCGGATAAAAGGTAGCCTATGTGCTATTCCGTACTCTCTCTGTTCAGACGTTCTGGCGTGATTGAGTAACAAACATCCATTTATCCATCTATTCATCTATCCATTCTTCCATCGATTCATCCATTCATTCATCCATCCATTCATCCATCCATTTATCCATACAAACTTTCACATTTATAATATTAGATAGACAAGTCACGTATAAATAGTTTGAATAAGATTAGAATTATTCAATTGTAATTTGCCTCAATTATATTTGAAGTGTTAATTTAATATTATGAGCTTTTGGAACTCGGCTCCTTGAAATAAAGCGCAATTAAATAAAGTCCAGTTCGAAAAAAAATCTAAAAGACTTAATAAAATTGCACCACTTCTTTATTGTGCCGTGTTGCCTTGTAATAAAGCAAAAATATGTGCATGTTGCTGAGGTTATCTTCAAAAATTTTGGTTCACCATCGAGCCATCCAACTTGTACAATTTATAAGTGTGCTCGTCCGACACACATAAAAATCAGCATTTGATAAAAAATTATAAACAGAAAAGAAGACAACAATTTAATGAAAGTTTGCCCGAATTGTGGCAAATTAAAAGCGATTTGTACCACAATAGAATTAAATTAAAAGAAATATTTTTTTTATATATAGTGATTATTTTTCGAACAAATTGATTGTTCGTAGTTTTTAATCCAATACATGGAAACACACATGAACACTAATGATGGGAGTGCAGCGGCTCCCGAAAAAAAACGTTGTTTCTGTTCTGCCGTGTAAGTTGAGATTAATTAGTGTTAAAATTTTCCCTTGTTCCTTTGGAATATTGTCCCATGACCAATTCTTTCTGACTAAAAATGTTACGAACATTAGCCAAAAAATAATAATCACTTTGGATTAAAAACTACTAAAGAAATAATATTTTAGCCGCTGCTCTAGACTTTCTTTAGTCCGATTTCTTTTATCTTTTTGATTTTTCCAATAACTTGCTTATAAACAATAGAGCTACAAATTCACGTTTCCTTCGGAAGCGTCTTCTTTAAAAATGTATTTATTCTGATGTTCGCTAACATGTTCTACAGCGTAATAGCTGCCGAACTGCCAAATTGCTCGACAACATGTTCGATGTTTAATAGCCGCTTAAGTCATGATTCAATTTTGTAAAATGGCTGCAGTGACCTTCGACTCGGATTTGTTTAATGAAATTGGATGAGATGTTGTAGGTTATTTTTCTTAATGAATCTACAAATTAATTTTAAATGGTAGTTAGTGCACTCATCTAGAACGTACATGCATCTCATTAAGTTGTGTAATGCTAGTCAAACACCGTGGTGCAATTGATTTTTCCAATAATTGTTTGTGTTACGATCATAAGTAGTAAAATACTTGTTAATACAGCTCTTCAGCAGGTTTTAGGATATAATGACATTTTGCCATCAGGGTTAACATTTTTGTAGGAATATTTTCCGTGGGAGGATTTTGCATTCTTTATGTGGTGACTTTTCCACATTGGAAATATCTGTAGGAGCTTGGCTTCTGTAGTGCCAGAGTAATTGTTACCGGAATCCATATTAGTTTAATGTTTTGTTTAATTTAAAACTTAGGGAATTCTTTTGTTGTGAAATAACAGCTAAATAAAGAAAGTCCGAATCGGCTCGGCCGATTAAAGATGATATTTTTCGTAGCCGTCCTTTTCAATCCTGGGGGCAAATTACGGTATTCGATATCGAACGAAATTTCCATACAAATATAAAAAATTTTATATGGGATTTCGTTCGATATCGAATGCAGGAATTTGCCCCCCGGTATATAAAAAAAGTTTGGCATGAAAATCAAAATTTTCAGATCAGAAATTGTCCTCCTCCAACTTAAGGAACATAAACTAAATAATATGAGCTGAAGTCACGTATAAATATTGCAAAAACAGTGTATTCTTTTTTCGTCAACAAACTGCATACATAATTTTGAGCACAAAAAAGTACTATCTTATCTACTTGTGCTAAATTAATTACTTTAAAATATTTAAAAAGGTGGCGATCAACACAACATTATAGTGGATGTGAATGAATATTCCCCCAACCTCCGGCCATGCATATATTTTATTCAGCAGTAGCGAAGGGTTTTTTTTTATTTTTATTTTTTTTTTTTAATTTTTTTTAATTTTTTTAAATTTTTTTAAATTTTTTTGTTTATTTTTTATTTGTTAATTTGTTTTAATTTTTTTTTCATTTAATTTTTTTTTTATAACACCGAATATTTTTTTAATTTTTTTAACTTACTTCTGGGACATTAACTTATTGTTAACACAGTGACAACATTTATCACAACAGCAAGGAGTATAAATTTTTAGACACAAACTTATGGTATCACATAGCTTGGAGCCTAAATTTTATACCACAATAGATTACTATTAGTTAACAATCGCAGCTTGGAGCGCACATAGTTTACATATTGTTAACAATCACACAACAGCTGGGAGTGAGTTTTATTATTTACAAGTTAATATTAACACAGAAAGCAGTATTTGTAGCAATTTTGACAGATAGAAGCGTTATTTACAAACATTGCTTTTATTTTTACTATAATTATGTCTTTTGTTGCTTTTTGATATGTATTTAGTAATATTAGTGTTAAGTTTTAATTTAAGATGCTTCTGAGAAATAAATATTAAGAATTACTACTGCTGAATGTTAGATTTCTTACAAAGCGGAAAGTATTTCGTCTTCGTGTTCGATATTTTTCTCCTGAATTCTTTTGATTTAGAACAGAAATGTCGAAGACGAACTCGAAATACGGCTGTCGTAATAGAACTGAGTACTGGCTGGAGATTAATGAATGCAATTAAGGGCTGTTACAACCTTGTCAAAGGGGAATATCTAGACCGCCGCAGTAGCCACATGTAATTGACGTAATTATACATAATTTTTAATAAAAAAGAATATGAGAGTTATTAGATCAACTAATTGAAAGTGCATGGTATCAGGCATGGGAATCTGTGGCCCCAAGGGCTTTCAAATTAGTTCATTAAAACAAGGAAAATTAACGAATAAATTACGATTTTTTGCATTATTCTAAAACCGAGTTTTTTTTATCATGTTGAATAATTGATAAAACTTTCTTGTTGACGAGCTCAAGTACAGATTGCAAAAAAGCGTTAATAAGGAACAGCGCAGAGACAGCAAACATGCACGCATTTGACAATTTCACAGGCTGTGCATTGTTGCTTTAATAATAAATGTGCAAAATATAATTCAGCTAGTAAGTACGGGACCCTACATGGTCGAGTCGGAGGCGCACTTGGCTGATTTTTCTTTTATATTTAGAAAATGTTCATGCAACGAAAGCAAAAAAATTGTTTTAAATTTTAATCAGTAGATGAGCTTTCTGTTTTGCATATCTATCAGATGGGAAATATGTTTTCGCCTTATACTTCTCACTTCCAGACTACTTATACTTAGTCGTGAACCAAAGAAGTTTTAAAATGTGATGTCAAGCAAATGTTGTCTCTTAAATGTGTCTCCATTAGGCCAACAGATTTTTAAAGAGAATTTTCAATGTATTTATTTGTTTATTTAGATCTAATAGACAACGTTTTCTATTTACAAGTTCAAGTGAATAAATCGACCCTGTGCGCGATATTATCGTATCTTACAAAAGCTAAATTTTACATGGGAGTGCTTCTATTACTATTTTTATTATTGTTATATACTATAAAATAGTTACATACATACGTTAAAATGTGCATTGTGTTATCTCCATAACTATTATATTTATAGCTATAATATTTTGTCAACGGACGAATAAACAGACTTAGAACTAATTTGCATTAAAAGTTCGATTTCGAAAAAGTGTAAGATACGATAATTTCGCCTACAGTGGTCGATATTTTTACTTAAGGTAGATTTACCCATTCGTTTCTGACAAAATTTCATTGACTGAGAGTTCTCTGCGGTATGATTCACTCATTTGAAAAAAAAATATTCCGAAATATCAACCTGATCAATCAAATATCTATGTACATGAATAAAAAGAAATATCTATGAGAAAATCGCGTAGAAAAAATCACAAAACACATGTGCCTTCTGTAAAAGCTAATAAAATAAAATAAAGCGAAATTATTTGCAAAGTATTTTTATTGAAAAAAAAACAAATCAAAAATAAAAGAATTTGCTGTAAACTGCTTTTGAAACACAATAATGCTGCAAGTCCGAACAAAAATTCAACCAATTCAAGTTGAGAGGTAATCGAACAATATAATTTCCTTCTCTCTCTCTCTCTCTCTCTCTCAAGTAGTAAAACGTCAAACTATAAATTAGAAAACTTTATTTGAAAGATATGGGTGAACCCAGCTTTATTGCAATAACAATTATCAAGAAAAAAAATTTTAACCAAAATTTTTAATTTTTTATTTATTTGGTATTATAAAGGCCCCCCAACACAATTATGTTATATAGGCCAAAAATTTTTAAATCTGATATTGAAATGTTCTTACGATTTTTGTTCTGTCCTTATTATTGGCCTGTTTATTTAATTTTTATGTTTCTTATTTTAATGAAAATATTATTGCATTTTTTAATTAAAAAATATTCTTTTCAAACGAGACAGACTTATATCTTTTTATATCTTGAAATTTTTAGAGTATACTTTCCTATTTATGAAAAATTCATAATTTTTCATAATACATCAGTTGTTCTTACATCAAAATGATGTATGTTAAGTGAGCATTACAAAAAATTCCTTCTAAAACAGACAAAATAATATTGTCATGAAAATTTTATAAAGTTGCTTAAATAAAGAAGTTCAAAAAATTGGCGATCACACTCATTTATATGAGTTTTGTTGATATTCTCCCCAACCTCTTAATTTTATCTTTGAACGTCCACCAAGGGGATTGCGGAAATGCAAAGGTAATTTGACCGGTCAAGGTTGTTCTTGTTGTAATATTTGTGTAATGGATCCGTTTGCACGTCATTAATATTAGCAGTAGAAGACTAATACTAATATCGTACAAAGAGATTTTCGGTATATATTATTGTTTTTGGATCAGTTGTACCTTCTTCCATCGCCCCTTAGAGCCACAAGAACAATAGAAGCACAAATTGTACACAAACATCACTGTTAAACAAGTGACATAGATGGGCTGTTGTTTACTCTATGGGAAAACAATTGAGGGATGCTTACCTTTTCGCGGGAGATATCTAGACCACCGTAGTAACGAAACATTATAAAACAACTATATATAAAAAATATTTGATAAAAAAGAATACGAGAAGTGTACGTATGAAAAAATGTCTGGCATGGCCATTTGTGGTCCTCAAATTATTTTAAAAACTATACGGGAAAAATATCCATCTTAAACAAATTGTTCACTGGTTTTATAGGATTTGAATTTTATTTTTATTCCCGAAATTGGTATTTTTTTGAATGCGTCCTATAAATTACTAAATATTTTCTAATTTGGTTTCGTATAGGATCTGTTAATAAAAAAAGTTTTTATTTGTTGCGGGTTGAGTCTTTTTTTATTTATTTTATTCATTTATTTAATTTATTGAATAAATTCTTTCACACACATAAGAATATTAAAATATTTTGATGAGTGGCCCACGAATTTTTTCTTTCGTAAAACTACACTTAAAACAAAAACAAATTCTGAAAGGGTTATGAAAAGGGGTCTGAAAAAATGGGTTCGGTCGAATGGTCGAACACTAAAAACTGTTTTTCAAAATAAATAATTGGTTTTGTTTAACCGAATATAATAATTCAATTGAAATTTATTGAAAATATGGCCCATCTAGCAATTTATTTGCCCATTGCTGGTTCTATGATAGTATCCAAAGTTGTCAACTATTTAGTTTCAAAAAGCGCTAAGATCGAACAAAAAACGCTTATGTTAAACTAAATATTTTCGTATGTCCTTTGGCTTACAGAATTTATTTGTATGGGAAATATAAAAATTACATATAAACACGTGTTGACTGAACAGTGATCTTAATGAATTTACAAAATCCGAAATTGAAAAGGTACATGGATACAAAGCTTAAGATATTTAAGAGACTTCTCTGAATCGAACAGTGCGTTCAAGCACTTTCATTCTTACAATAAAACAAATCTGCTTAAGGACTTAAAATTATATGTATTTCAATTACAATATATTTTTTTTTGATAAGAGAAATCGATTTCTGAAAGCGTTATCTATTGTAATGTAATAAATAATCTCTAAGATATGCATTGAAATTTAAAAGAATAAAATGTTTATTTCATATCTTTATACAAAAAACTTAAATACGATTTCAATTATGAAAACTGTATGTTCAATTAAATCTGTTGTTAAAGTTTAACACGCAAGGAAATTTGTATATTCAATCACAAAAATTCAAATTTCAGTCCTTGTTAAAGAAATTGGCTTTTGATCATTTGAGTCTTTTAATCAACTAAGTCGTGGGTTGAAACCAATTTTAAGTTTTGGTTAACACTTTTTATTAAAAAATTATTCTAATTTTTCGACTTGTTTATTTATTTTTTATTAAATAATTTATATTGTTGACCTTAAGCTTGAAGAAATTATTTAAATTTTTATTAAATTTTTTTTTAAATATTTTTTCTATTTTTATAGAAATAGTCAGTAAACAATTTCAATATATGTCCAATGAGACATTACCTGCCTTTATAAAAGTAGTATGTATTTAAAGTCTGCTTTAAAACAAAAATTTCATAAAAAAAATTAAAGTACACTTTAAGTTTACATTAATTTTAATTATTTTTTTGAATCCGCAATTAATATTTTACTTAATAAGAAAAATAATAATTTACACAAAAGCTGAAAATTAAAACTAAATTGCATCGCATTAATTTCTCATTAACAAAACTATAATTATGGCCCAGTAAAAAAAATTAGAAGTCATTCTTAAGGATTTGCTTTCTTAAGGACTTTGAAGTAATTCCAAAGTATCAATAAGTGTATATTTTCATTTTTTTAAGAAATGATAATAAAAATTTGGAATAAAGAGTGAGCTTGACTTGTGTAACTTCAGCAAACTTTGGCACTTGTTCCTAGTTTGTGCAAATTTTTATTTTGGTGAATAGATTAAATTAAAGAACTTCTTACGATGACAAGTCTATGGAGAAAGCTTTAGAAATCATCCAAATTTAAAACTATGAATTTGAATCACTTCTTTAGATACTTTTTTTAGTGGGTGATTACCGCGCTAAAACAGCACACTGTTGACAACACTCTGCTTATGTTTGTTGTTTTTTAAAATAATATGAAGCAGTTGTTGTTTTTACATTTATTTTCAGTTAACTAAAACAATAATTTAGAATTGAGAAAATCCAGTCTTTTGTTTAAATGTTGAAATGGTAAAGTAAGGAAATAAAAAACCTGATTGGTTTTTAATTGTTTTGCAAAAAAAATTATATTTTAGTAAGTTTATTATTTTTTAAATTTAATTTTAAAAAATGTTCAAATGGAAATTGTTGTATAAAGGGAAAGCTTTGACAACTTTCAAGAACATGGTCGACTGAGGATTTAGTCCAATGAGGACCAATGAAGTACAGAGACATATAAACTAACTCAACCAACAGCAAATGTAAACTTTGTCAAAGGTAATAAATTGGACACTATAGATTTCCAATAAGCATAAGCTAAGTCCTTTAGGATTTTTTTAATAAAAAATTATAATCTGTGCGTTAAGCGGTTACGACTTGAGAGCACAGACATGTCGAATCTCAAAAACAATAATTTTGATATGCGTAATACAAGTAAAAAAAAATAACAAATCGGTTAACAAAAGGTGGAGTTTGAAGTTGATTAAAAAACGTTTTTATTTTTTAACTCACAAATAAACGCTTTCTATATTATAAGTACTGTTCTAGATATTTGTAAAATAGATATTAGTAAATGGAAAATGTGATGAAAATAATAGGAGATTTTTTTAAATAATTATTTTTTTACAAAATGTTGTTTTTACGCACTCACATCAATGTCTGTGCAAAACTACAGCAAGATTAAAAATAATACTTATTTTAAACTCTCATCGCAGTGACAAAATTGTTGCATTGTCACCGGAAGTTAATGTGTGTGCAAAGTTTCATAAGAATCGATTCAGTGAAGTATTTGAAGAAGAAAATTAACTTGTTTGGGCACTTTTAGAATCATAGTAAAATAATGAAAAGTTTCCAAAGAACCAGAAAAGAATAACTAGTCGAAAAAAATGTGATTTTACTTTGTAAGGGTCCATTTCAGAACGTCCCAATTTGAAAGTACATCCTTTCAAAGAAAGAAGAAAGAAAAATCCTAATGGTTTTATAAATAGCGTAGTTTTAAGGAAACAAATATAAAATTATATAAATTAAAAACTTTGTAATCGGCAAATAATACCCGAAACTCTTTTGTATAATATAAGAGTTGCACGAAATTTTTGTAGATTTCTAAAAATATAAATTAAATTTAAAGAAAATTTAAATTTGTCCCTGCTGGGATTCGAACCCACATTCTTTAGTTGTACAAATAAGCATTTCCCTGGCCGACTTAATGATGAAACAGAAACTAAGATTTCAAAACAATTTTATTAAAGTTTCACAAGTTTTAATAAACGACTTGACTTGAGTAACAGAAATTAAAATGGAGAAAAAAAATCAATAAAATTATTGAGGAATTTGTGGTTACTGTCTGCGTTGTTATTGTGACACATTGAAAATCGATTGAAGTAACAGTTGCGTTCTGTTTTATCATTGATATTAACAAACAAGTCCATACCATACTTAAAAATACAAGGATATTGGAAAACAAATTGCATGTTTGAACGCTCTAAAGTTTTTCTTCATTTGAGTACCCACAATTGTATATAATTGTATATATCGTTAGTCTCAACCCTTAACTCAAATAATTGTAACTTCACGGGAGAAGGTAAAAACAAAAAAGAAATTGTACAACTGATTGTATAGTCGTAGGTTTTTCACATTATTGCAATTTTAAAATTTTAGCGACGAGCTGTATTTGTGTGAAATTTATTGGGATCACCGAAAAACTAAATTTCGTAAAAAATATGAACATAAACCAATAGTTTCGACTCTTTTATTATACGTCTAATGATTGATTTTGCTCAATTTTTCTCTTGTTGATTTTTTTTTACTTCTCATAGAAGTTTTTACAAGTTTGTATTATACAGTTTTACCACCCTAAACATAAGTGTATTTAAAGATACTAGTATATACAGCCGTCGGCTCAGTGGACCGTATTCCAGAAATTAATATTAAATATTTACTGTAAATACATACGAAAAAATACAAAAACAAAAAGCATTCTAAATAAATAACTTAAAACTCTGTCTCATTGCTAAGATTCAGTTAAAAAGCAAACTACATATAAATACGGATTTTCATCTTTCAAGTAGAAAACTATTAAATTCAAAGCTATGAACTCAAACAAAATAAACAGCATTTAATAAAAATTAGATTATTTTTACAGATTTGAATCAGTAATTTTTTAGCTTTTAAAAATAAAGAAATTTTTCTTTTAGCCAAATTATAAATGACAGAGACAGATAAATTTTCAAAAGGAACTCTAATGTATTTTATATAAATGTAATTTTGATTACCCAAAGCATAGATATGTATATCAAAGTGTTCCAAAGTACAGAATATATATAAAAAGAGTTAAAAAAAAGCGGCGGTCACAATTGCGACAATTCCCCCATACAGGCACGTTAAGTTTTTTACCTCTAAACACCGCCACTTTGAATGGAAGTGCAGAAGCAATTTGGTGTTTCTTGTTGGTCTCGATGAAGTTGTAGATTTTTATAACTAAGTTGTGCGTATCCTGTATGTTTAGGTCTGTTAACTATTGGACTTAAACTAACTATCACACATCGAGATTCTCGACTCGATGCACACATATTGCTTATCGTTCAAATGCGCTTCTCCCACTCGCTTCACAAGGGGCTAGCGAAGCAATGTAGAAGAAGTACATAGATTATTATTTAGAATAGTTTTTATTAACTACGCTATTACCTTTTATATGAACGGGCTATTGTCTAACGGATAGCAATTAAGGGCTGCTACAAACCTTATCATAGGGGATGTCTAGAACGCCACTGTACACAAACATTATTGATCTATTTATAGAAAAAGTTTTACAAAAAAGAATACGAGAATTCCTATACAATAATAAAATAATATGATGCAGTGATGGGCATCTGCGGCCCGCAAAAGTAAACTGTAATGCTTTTCGTAAATTTATTATTCGAGATATGCTCCGAGTAAATTAACTATTTAATAATGTCGTTTATAGATTTTATTTCTAAAACAGAAAAATATAAAAGCAAAATCAGAAGTGTGTTCTAACGTAATCGGCAGGATTCAAATAATTTCGTAACTGAATTACTCATGCGATCGGAAATAAAATGTTTTAATAATTTTCAAAAGTGTTGGATAATTGAAAATTTTAATTCTAGTAAACCAGAAGACGAAAACTGCAGATTCAGTTAATTTTTTTTATTGATCTTCAACATACGGCGAAAACGATGTAATCATTGACTAAAATTCAAATTTTCAATTGCTTAAAATTTTGAAAGTTTTGCATTTAAGATCACATAAGTAATTGATTCAGTTACGAAATTAATTTAAACTAAAATTTTGTGGAATAATTTGCTGTGTATGAATTATTGATTCAATCACAAGATTATTCGAGACCCATTTCAGTTTTTGATAAATAGATTTCGTTGAAAATTTTGAGAAAATTTTGTCAAAAATTTAAATTGATATCAATTAATTTCACAATTGAATCAATTATTTATGTGATCAAAAGTATAACTTTTTAAAATTTGTGACAAATTTTACTTAATTGAAAATGATAATTTTAGTGATTGAATTTAATATTTGCGTCGCAGGTTGAACTTTAACAACACAATTAATTGAATATGGAGTTTTCGTAACTTGGTAGTCACATGATCAAATATTCTTTAAAATTTTAAATTCTCTGTCATTATTTTTACCAATGACGAGAATTTGCTTACAAAATTTTTAATTCAGTGTTTCAAATTACAGTCAAGAAAACAGCTGATTGCAGTTTTTTCATTCAAATTTTAATATTTATATTTTAAAATATTGTGCGATCAAATTGTTTTGTGTTCTTTTGTTTCTTTTATTATAAATAAAATAATATTAAAATAATGTTTATAAAGTGAATAAGTATAATGATGTTTTGTGGTTCACAGATTTATACAAAAGCCATGAAGGTCTGTGGAACATGAATATTCTGTCATAAAGACGGAATGACTTAAAAATTAAGGCGTATAACTCTATTTTGCCGCCGAAACGAAAATCTCAGTGGAAAGAGTAAAAAAATCAAGACTTTTGGAAAAAATTATCTTAAATTGTTTTCTTGATGAAATCTTGCTAAAAAAATTGCGTCACATTTTTGTGAATTTAGACAAGCAGTATGTGTAAAAATCTTGAATCAGAATTGATGGTGTGACTGCAGCGTAATAGAAATCGTATTTTAGCTTTTTCTGTGCATGACATTTTTATTTGCTACCTCCTCATAAATTTTGAGCTATTAGACAGAGGAAGAATAGAGATCCATAATAATTATTTTTTGAGTCATTTCTCCTTGACTCTACAGGCCATTCGACCTTTCACCTAAAATACTGATACCATTTTTCTATGACTTGTGTAATTTAATTCAATGTCGGGAACCCGTACCCAAATTCGGTATTGGAGATATATTATTTTACATAATAACCGAATTGAAAATCTGTCGATTTCAAATCACTCGATTTTTCAAAACAAATCATTGACAAATACGTGTGCTGCAAATCTGACAATGTAGTGGAATAGATTTTAAGTTCTATTAAAATATTCTAAAGATTGAAAACAATAAACAAGAATCAGTTGATTTAATTTTAGTAGGATTTGATTTTTGTAATCAAATGGCTTGAAATCGATCGATTTTCATCACATACTCGTTTTTGATATCTTGTTATTTTATTCATTTTTACCATTACAAATTTAATAACGCACTATTCTATTTGTATTCTCAGCTTATATTTATTTTTTTGTAATACTTTCAATAATGATCATCAGCATTTTTGACAATCTTTCTCATTTATTTAAAAAAATTACTTTTTCAAAGCTTAAAAGTGCTCTACTGTGGACTTGTGTCTAACAGGTGTTTTGAACTGAATACAGCTGTTGCGCATAAGTCAAAGCAAACACGACAAACTAAATTAAATGGGTGTGAAACAAGGTTTGATTCGAACGTGAGCGTAACTATCTAATGCAGACAATAGTAAACAGTTTTTCCATCTTATCACAGTTATCCATTTGGATAAAGATTGCTCTGAAACAAAAAAAATGTGGTGATCACACATGATGATAAATGACTGACATTCCCCGGTTACAACCTTGTTTGGATGGATTACTTGTCCACCTTTGTACTTCCAACCGTTTAGTAGGTACCCACTACTACGTCAGATGTTGTTGACGCCACCAGATGTTATTGGTGACGGTAGGAAGTACACAGATGGAAAGTTCAGTTCTATACGTTACAATGGATATGGTGTTACAGGTACTTGAAGTACTAGGATCTAGAATAGTAAATATTGCTTTTTGGGTGGAGTATTCGTTATTTTCACTTTTTCAAAGAGAGGCCCAACCACCGCGGTTTAGGAAGGACTTCTCCCTGAATATGTAAATGATATGTATATATTTTAGAATTTAGCGGAAGCAATTAAGGGATGCTTTCAACTAGACTTGGCTCGAAAACTCGTACTTAAGTTCTGTTAAGACACAGACCTTTAACTCGAATCCCGTTTATTTTTTATGGGTTTTCATTAAATGTTTGTGTCTTAGCCTGAACTATTATTGAACAACTTCGATCCAAGTTCACTTGCAACCTTATCAATGGGGATGTCAAGACCACCGAGGTACTCAATTATAACTGACCTAATTATACACAATTTTTGAGAAAAAAGAATATGAGAATTATAAAAAAACCAAGTCAATGAAAGTGCAAACATCAGGAATGGGCAAATGCGATCGCACACAAACTATTTGAGAAAAAGAAAAAAAAAAATACGGAAAATCGTAACTCCCAACAGAAATATTAATATTATTATATTAATAATCACTAAATTAAAAAAAAAATAAATTAAAAAAAAGCACAGCAATTTTTGAGCAAATTATGGTGCAAGAATGGTTTTTATAACATACATTATTTGCAATTAAAAAATTCTAATGTAACAAACTAAAATATTTTTAATATGGGAGGAACTAAACGAATGCACTACATTTGTTCACAAAAACTCATCTGAACTAAATATAATGAGTTGTTGGATACAATTCAAAGCAAAAGCATCAATGTAAATTAAAAGAATTGAAACAAGGATTGATTTGAACGTGGCCGCTACTAGTTCGAACTGAGTAGGTGTACGTAGAGTCTTATCGAACTCGTGCAGTCGCGCTCTTTGTATACAAAAAAGCTTTGATCAAACCCAATTAAATTGCATGTGCCTTAACAAAGGTGCTGCCTGTTTTTACCTATTTGATTTGCAATTCGAACTGCATTCTGCTTAGACGATTCGAAGGATAGCAGATTTATTTGGCTGATCCAATGGGATATACCGCCATCAAAATTTGATTAGAAGGTTCCTACGCGAACTCTCGTTGACCCACGCACTCGCATAGGAATCATAGATTTGCCTTCCTTATTGATTGAGTCTTATTTGGTACTTCACCAAATACTTTATAATATATTTTTTTAAATTGTTTGTGTGTGATTGCAGGAAAACTGTACTTGGTACCGTTAACCGACGCCAACCACCAATCGCAAGCGAGAGAGTGGGACGCAAAACTCTCAAAGGCCAGTAAACGAAAGTAATCTGGTTGCAATTAAAAAATAATTGCAACGACGCGTGATAATTACCCGCCTAGAGCTGATTTACAAATGTTATTACCGATTTACGTAAATGCCCATTCCTGGCATGGGTACACACAAACATACATACATTTTGTTTTGCATGTCAATTATAAGTGATGTCAACTTATATTTTTATATTAAAGTCTCAATTAATGCAATTAATATCTAAGAATTCGCCATAGACATTGCGGCCGTTGGTGCATCTCAGTTGTTAATCCAGTTGGACATTTTGCCCACAAACTATACGATTTTGTGTACAATCTCATTCACAATTTCATTTTGCAAACAAGTCATTTTGAGTAAAGATGGCAATTAAAAGTCGCA
Source organism: Gymnocheta viridis (assembly GCA_956483585.1). Taxonomy (NCBI): domain Eukaryota; kingdom Metazoa; phylum Arthropoda; class Insecta; order Diptera; family Tachinidae; genus Gymnocheta; species Gymnocheta viridis. The sequence goes on along the minus strand of OY101442.1, from coordinate 96,307,498 downwards.
CACAAAGTTTTTTGTAATGTGTTTAACTCGAAAATAACTTTACAATTGAGTTCTACAACTCGCCAAAAATCAAGCTGTTTTGATCTTTCGTGCAACTAAGACACAAGTTTATGTAAGCAGAACACACAAACGATACAATATCGTGAACAACATCTTCAGGTTGTACCAACAATCGTAATGCGTTTGGGCTTGCATTAGAACTACAGGCATTTGCTATTTCGTAACTGCAAAAATTTTTCCTTTTGTGAAATTGGGTCTAAAGTTTTAGCATTATATAGAAAAGAAATTATTTGATCTGAATTTGCACTAATTCCAGAGCACAAGTTCAGGATCTCAAGGCAGAATTAGTTTGTACGTTCTGTTCTGTTATAGATCAGCTGTTTTGTTTCTGTTTAATTGAAAAACCCGGCGTGTGATTTGTTGCGACTTTTTCAGTCTGTTCTGTGGCGGACTCATCAGTAGAAAATAGAATGCAATGTTAAGTGACAACCAGGAGTTTGGTGTGGTGTCATATGTTACACATTTTTTGTTAAGTTAGAAAATAAATTCAGTTAATTATATTTAATGCATTTGGGACCAATTATAAAGTAATATTTAGCTAATATTAAATTAATTAAATTCAAGATTTTTTAGAAATTTATAAATTTTCATCAAATAAAAAATAAAGGACGATGAAAAGCTTCTGAAACTTTATGATTTGGTGTATTTTTTTTACATTTATATATAAAATTCTTTCCTACAATTATATTGTCCACATCCGAAAGTGCAGTCAGAATCATACCATTAATTATTTTTTCAATTATTAATTTGTTCCCCTTTTGTTTTGTTCATTCAAAGAAAAATATTTTACGAAAACTTTTTGTTCACAATATCAGTGTGTTTCTTTTGATTATATTTTGTTTATAAACAGCTTATTTCCTTCACAGAATAATTAATTAAAAAAAATTCTACAGAACGACAACGAAAAGTAATAACTAATGAGGCCATTAGACCCGGTACTCAATGTCAGGTTTGACTCGTCAAGTCTTGAGTTTTTAGGAGAAGCGGTCTTGTCTCATTTTTTTTTTTTGATTTTGTGATATTCGTATACGTGAAGATAACTTCGGGACTACGATTTATTACAGAAACTATAAATTATAAATTTAATGATGGTTACTTGACTATTAATATGCTGTTGCAACTTGTAAATTAAATTTATAAAAAAATGTTTTTTATTATTGTCGTAGTTAAACTAAATCATACCAAATCTTTATATTTTTATTTTTGTTAATACTACAATATTTGCCTTCTAAGAGTTGACAACACTGTTGACGAATTGAAAAAACATCAAATAATTGAGATGTTTTACAATTTATTATTATTGCAACAACAATTCTTTGACATTGCAAAATAAAAGTAAAAAATCAATAAAAATGCTGTAAAATTACCAAAAACAAAACGACAGCACTGCACCAACAAAATTCACAAAACAACAACAAAAAAAAAAGATTTTATGATCTTCTCTGCTTGTGAAGATTTATTGTGTGGTGGGGCACGGAAATATTCAAGAACATTCAATTATTCAAATGATAAGTAGATTAATAGTTGTGATAAAGATAATCTTATTATAATAATTTAAAAAACTTGTTAAAATTTGTTTTTTTCTTTCACTAAATTTGGCAAATATTAATTTTGTATTAAAAATGTTCAACCTTATGATTTCACGTTTGCTTAATAATAGTTTCGTTTCTGCCTGAGTTACGAATTTCCACTTCTTTTACTTTAAAAATTCTCATATTCTTTTTTGTTAAAAATTAAGTATAATTAATTCAATTACATTGAAATACAGCGGCAGTCTAGGAATTCCCCGTGATAAGGTAAGCAGCCCTTAATTGTTGCAATAAACCTTCTGCTATAATCAGTCTATTAGAAGTGCCGTATTTCGAGTTCGACTGCGATATTTCTATCTCAGGTTAAAGGTTAATCTAACTATATATTCCCTTAACCCGAGATATAAATATGTCAACTTTGAAGGTAGAAATACGATATTCATAAAAGGCTTGATTTGAATGTTGTATTTCATAAGAATCTCATGATATGAATCTGGCTAACTTTACCACCTAAGCTCCATGTTTAATGATCTCATGAAACGAATCTTGCCAACTTTACCATCTAAGCAAACTGTTGTGATACAAAAACTTTCTGTAGAGTTAGAAACCCCTAAATATATGTACATATGTACTGCTATGCCGCCACCGATTTCAGAGAGGAGTTGATTTGTCGACATCATCTCCCTAATGTTAAAAGTGGATTGTGCGATAAATGCAGTACAGCTCTTAAGCTCAACAGTGATACACACAAAAGTATACTAAAAAAAATATAAAAAAAATGGAAAAGAAAATTTTAAAATAAAAAACAAAAAAAATATAAAAAAATTATGTAAAATATCAAAAAAAAAATGTAAAAACCACATTCTGTATACTTTCCCTGTCGCCAAATAGAATCTGGAATTTTAATGGTGACAGAAAATAAATAGCAGAAGGTTTGGGGAATTGTCCAAAAACATCACCATCATCATTCATGTTGGTTGTGATTGCCACTTTTTTAAAGTTTTAATTCCGCAATATCGTTAGCTTAATATAGAAAAGCTCCAAACTTTATTTTTTTTAAAATCGAGTTTTATTACACAATTCAATAGATTAGGTGATCGATCGTTCATTGAAATACAATAAAAATCCCGATTAAAAAAAATGTTTACAGCCCTTCTATATATTAAGGCTGCGATATGTAAATTTTTTATACACTAGTGCATCCAGCGATTGACTAAATCGACCGCATTCTGGAAATTAGTATTAAACATTTACATAAATACATACCATAAACAACAAAAACAAAAACCCTTCTAAATAAACAACTTAAAACTGTCTCATTTCTATGCAAAAGCAAATTGGACAACCAGACATGCACACTTTGTTTATATTTCCAGTTGAAGCTGCTGATATATGCATGTGTAAAAAGTGTGCATGGGTTAGTAGCAACTTTAAACGCTTATAGATCCCATAAATATCGAACCGGTTTTAATAAAATTGTGCACATCTTTGTAAAAACCCGTTTAAAATCATATAAATATTTCCAAAATCGGTTCAGTATTACGGCCATTAAAGGGATCTAATAAAACGTGTTTGCCTATTAATATTACACATTTCTTTACACGAGTAATACACTTTCGTTATTGTAGTCATGGAGGTCATGGAACCTTTTGATGTATTATTATTTAATTACCGTAATACCTAGATCGAACATAGGGCCTCGACAAACAAGATAAAATTTGGTTTGTCCAATGTCAAAGTCCTTATTTCACGCCATGTATGTATGGCCTGCTGGTAGGCCATCATATTCAACCAGTCTCCTCCATACGGTTTGAGTGATGTTGTCTGGGGGTTTCCTTAACGGTTTTTATTGGTAGTTGGTCTGTTGTTGCCCACAATGTGTCGTTTGATATGGTGTTAGGCCAGAATATGCCTTTCGATGTAATTTTCATTAGTTTTATAACACGTGATCGAGCTGAAGCTGTGCAGTGCTACGATCATAAAAAATAAATAATCCTTTTCAAATATTTAAATATACTTAACGGATCATTAAGAATGGGCGCGCAAACCCATTGTAATTCTACGGTTACAATGCCACTCCCATATAAAATAAGTACTCTTGTTCAACTATTTTACTTAATGGATTTTTATGATTTTTTTGCTCAAACATCGACATGATGGTGATACAAATTGAAAGTGCCACGCCCACACAAAGTGAACATTAGTTATAGTATAAATAAGGACAACTCATTACTATAACTTTATTACTACAATGCATAATTGGGGCACACAAAAGCTTAGGAGGCTGAAAATCGATGTATATATAGAAAAATCCTCGATATTTGATTCTTAGTTTTATAATTTTTATGCAAACCATGCATGAGATCGGGGCTTAAAAAATATTTGTTTATTTAATATAATTATTTTTTCGAACAAATTGGTTGTTAATGGTTTTTAATCCAAAGTGATTATTATTTTTTGGCTAAAGTTCGTAACATTTTTTTATCAGAAAGAATTGAACATGAGACAATATTCCAAAGGAACAAGGGAAAATTTTAACACCAATTAATTTCAACTTACACGGCAGAACAGAAAATAGTTGTTTATGTTTGAATACATTAAGCAAATCTGTCAAAACAAATTTTTTTGCAGTGAAAATTTCAAATCGAAAGTATTTATTATTACTTTAGCATGGGCGCATATTCATAGTCGCTCTTAATTGTCACTTAAGTATGATCTATTTAGAGTTGCTTCTAGAAAATTTAAGAAAGAGAAGATTTTGACGGCCTTGTTATTCTTTTACAACAACAAAATGTGTATTTGGTTAGGTTGCACAGACTGCCGATTGCAAGCAACCGGCCCACGTGGGTCCAGAAAAACAGGTCCCTTTGGGTATTGTGTATTGTTTTTACATTGTTGTAACTTTTGTAGAATCGTTGGTACAAGATTGACTTTATCATGGTCTGGTCAAAATTGGAATAAGTTGCTACACCAGATAGTTTTAAGAACGCGTTTACTGCCCGCTTCTTTTATTGCTTAGTTTTTTTCCTATAAATGGACTTTGCTGCTAATTTCGCTTTATTTAATACAATATCTTCTATTATTCATTTTCTGTTTACTTCAAAATTTATTAAAACAATTTGTCACAGATTTAATTTTTAATATTCATAAATACATATCTCATGTGGTATTTTTTAATTTCTAAAAAATCTTTTCTTCGAAATGAGTCAATAGTGTTGCAAAACTCTCAGTAAAACAAAAATTATCCGAAACTAATTGTTGGATGCACCTTAAAGCGGCCCATACGTCATAAAATATTAAAATATTCTTGAACATTTTACGGTTTAAATTATTTTCGTTTTGCCACATTCTAAATAGTATAATACTTTCAACTAAAATATGGTGCAACTATTATCACTATAAAAAAGTAAACATAACATTGAAACATGCTGACACAACACTTTACACACTTTCCTTGGTCGGGCTTTAATTTTGGCTAATATATTTTGCCTCCTTCTAACGTGACCGATACATTTCCAATATTATTTTATAATTCCACAAATTTGTTTTAAGTGTATGGGCGGGACACTTTAAAGTAAAGCCCAGAAGTGAAAAGCCTTCAAAAAATTTGGAGGATATTTTTAGTCCCATTAAAGATGGAACTTAAATTTTTTGTATAGCAGGCGATAAGAAAATCCATTTTGTGTTGAAAAAAAAAACTATCACTAAGTTCAGCGATTCGGACAAAATTTGGTGATTAGGATTTCTTGTATGTATGCTTCATACATACATTGCATTAATATCTCAGAAAGGACTCTGAAACTTCAGGCTACTTGTATAAAAAATATATATAATCTTAGAAATTCCTTTTTTTGGGAATTAAAAAAATTTATTGAACTTTTGCCGTATAAAAATCCAACATTAAGCCTTAACTTTATTAATTGTTTGGGAATAAGGCCGTAAATGTTTAGCATGTAGTATTGTCCCAAGTACTGATGGATCACTTAATATTTTGAAATCCGGAAAATGGATCGCGATTCAAATATTACAATATACATACATACATATGTATATTGTACGTATAACAGTGACTTTAGAGTTTTATAATTCTTATTCAGAAAGAAAAATTTTATTATCTGTCACAAAACAAACGACATGGCCTTTTTAACGAAAACAAAAACCACTTTCTAAAGGTTTGTCAGAGTTTTACAAATTAAAATGAATCAAATTCACTTCACGTGCTTGCGTAATACGAAATGCAAATATTCGTCAAATGTTACACAAATTGGTGAGCAAATTGGATGGTATTCTTTTTCAATAGAAAATGAAATTGCTTCTGAGCAAGTTTAAAATAAAAATTAAAAGCCAAAGTTTGTGAAATTTGGACAAACTTACAAAGCATTATTAATGACAAAACTGTCCTTAGTGGACTTCCGTCGATAGAAATTTGGCAACAAAACTGAAACACAGAAAAACAAGTCATTTATTAAATGTTTTAGCGGCTTAAAATTAAATTTTTAACTAAATATTTTCAAAAATATTCTCTATAGCATCTCTTACTTTTCGAAAAGTTTTAAAAACTGCTCCGTTCGCTTGAATATGCGAGTACATATCGTCATATGAATTCATAAAAGCCCTAAGTTACTTTAAAAACGACAAGCAAAAAACTCTCTAATATGAAAATTTAAGCAACATTTTTCAACATTTTATCAGTTTAGGCTTATTTCTTATTAAGGAATTAGTACAATTTTAATATATAAAATTTTCCAGGGACATGTATTTTGATATGGTGATTCGTATTCAATCAATAGGTCGGTTTTAAATTTTTTGTAACTTTGGGCTTTTTTGCAATCATATGACGATATGTATGTACATACTTATGTACTTACATATTTAAAAAGCTGAAAATGTTTACATCTTAATTGTTTTTATACATATTTATTTTTATTTACAAAATAGTATTTATTTCCTTTGGTACGTGAATTTATCTTATTAAATTCATAATTCAATGCAATCGGATTTTTTTTTAATTCCCGCTTCTCGGGAAGGAAAAAAACTCCTGCCTCGTTATTGATTAAGCAACGAATAAGTAAAAATAAAAATTACAACAAAACCAATAATTTATTTATCGAAATTACAAACAAATGAACACAATTAGACATATAAAAATCACTGTTATATGGTGTAACAATCAAAAGAGAAATATATACATACATACATACATACTCGTATGTACATATAAGAGATTACAAAAAATTCAAAATAATACACAGCACCAGCAATTACAACATGTTCAAACATACATATACGAGTACATATGTATGTATGGATGTGTGTATGTATATGAATGGAAATGCATGATATTGCATGTGATATGGAATAACGTAACTTTATCATCATTTGTTCTTTAGTTAAAGCGAAGAACACTAGAAATGAATATTTTCAAGCGGATCAAGTGTTAATCAATTAATTAATTTAAAATTCATGTTATACAATATTTTTGTTCAAGTAATTTTTTTCTCGTCATGATATATTAATTTAAGGCTTAAATTAAGTTTAGCCACACCACTCCAAAAAAATAAATAAATAGAGTAGGTACTTATTAAATTTATTATTTTCAAAGAATTCAAAAAGTTTTGTTTGTTGAGGGTTTTTCGGTTAAAATAAAATAGAGTACGCTACACTAAACTTTAGTCACACTACTCAAAAACAAAACAAAAATAAATAAATAGAATACTTAATAAATATATATATTATTATTTTCAAAGGATTTAAAAAGTTTTGTTTGTTTTTACCTAAAAATCCTCAAGAAACAAAACTTTTTGAATTCTTCGATAAATAGAGTACGCTACACTACATACAGAACATAAGAAAAAATTCCATAAAACAATTGACAGCGGGCCTTGGTTTCCGAATTATGTGCCTCTGAAAGTATAGTACAAAATTATGATTAAAAAAATGGATCCTATCCGATAGAAAATTGAGAAAAAAGAAAAAATAATTAAACAAAAAAATTGGTGGCATATCTTAGTTTGTGAGTTAGGTTCTTCTGGAATCCCGTACAAAATTGTTATTAAATATTTTCCATTAAATGATTTAAATATTGGTATAATTTAAAATCTTTTGATTGCTAGGCAGCGGTAATATCATTGGGGGAGAAAAATTGTAGTAACTTCTTAAAGATTTTCTCAAAAGCTTTTAAATTATGTCAATATTGAACGCATTTGATAGAAAAATATATAATCGCAATTTTGTAAGAGATTCCAGAGGTTCCTAACTCGCAAACTAAGATACGCCACCATTTTTTGTTTAATTCTATTTTCTTATTTTTCAATATTCCCATGACTCGAAAACTGAGGCTCGCCGACAATTTTTTTCTTATTTTTAAATTTTTAGTGTGGCTAAACTTAATTTGTTCCTTAATTTGTTGTAGATATTTATTTCATTTAAAAATTTGATTAAATTACATAAAAGGAAAAAAAAACTTTCTGCTTTCTAAAGGCTTATTAAAAACAATAACTAATATTATTTTATGATTATTATTGTTGTTGTTGTCAAGGCTACATTTTCAATGTTTTCTGGTGTATGTATGGATGTGTGTACTATTTAACTACAGTCGAACTTCCATAACTCGAATCAGCATTATCCCAAAAAACCTTCGACTTACGGTGACTTCACGTTATAGAATTTATTTGTTGCAAAAAAAAACAATTGTAATTACATCCGTATATTAAATGATCAATATGTTTTTTTTTATTTAAAACATATACTGAAAAAGTATTTTGAAATTAGTGACAGAAAATTTATTAATTTTTTTATTTTCAATAAAAAATTACTCTAAATTGTTCAAAGCCTTGTAGTGCTCGTCCGTTGTAGTTTGCAAATATAAATTCTGGAAGGGTACTGAAAATTTTCTTCCTCGGAAACCTTGCCATTACTCGAGATTCCACTTACGGTGGGATCCCAAGAATAAATAAAATTTTATTCAATACAACGCACTTCAAGAATGTGTATGCAACATACCAGCTGATAAATAAGCAAATCACTTCGAGTTATATAATTCATATGCATGTAATTTCGTTCGAGTTATAACGAACTTCGAGTTATGGCAGTCTCTGCACGTTATATTCTCTCGAATCGGAGAGTTTGAGAATATCCGAGTTATGGAAGTTCAACTGTATATATTTTAGCAATATTTTAATTTACGTTGTTTTTTTATTGTACACAAAAAATATATTATATTATAATTTTTTAAACATGTACTTACTTGGATTTGAACCCGACAATCAAATTGTGATAATTTCTTCCATGAACCTTTATGAAGATTATAATATCAAACCGGTTCAAATCCATGTAACTCCTTTATTTTTTATTATTTTACATATAATTTATAAAAAATAATATATTAGATTATTATATTTTAAATGTACTTACTAGGATTTGAACCCGCCAATCAGATTGTGATAATTTCTGCCATGAGCCATTATGAAGATTATAATATCAAAGCGGTTCAAATTCATTTTATTCCTTTATTTTTTATTATTTTACATTTATTATACAAAAACGTATGTATTAATGAAAGCTATCAATTGCAGAGATTGAACCGGATTTCCGCAATTTCTGATAATAAATTGTTTATGCTTAAATATTAAAATGTCTAAGTCTCAAAGTGCCTACATATACTTATGGTCATACAATTAAAAATTTTTGCAATTCTTCCGAATTTCTATTTTTTTAATTGGGTTTTTAACTTTTCACCAAAACTAAAAAACTAAGTTTTCCATATAAACTATTGATGCTAAGAGATGTACGTATCTTAAAGATCCTTAATACACTTAAATATTTTAGCTTTTGATTCCTAAATATTATTTGATTTTATTCGATAATCACCAGTTTTTGTGCTGAACCAGCATACATACATTTGTCACTCTGAAAAAAAGTATTTCAGTACTTCCGCATACATCTTACTACATATTTATTTTCTTTAAATAAGGATATTAACTACTTTCATTAAAGTACTTACAAGTGATTTTATCTGAATGGAAAAAGGGAAGGGGAAAAATATGCGAAGACTATAAAAAAAAACAAGGACCATTAGGATATCCAACAAATAAAAGCAATAGAAAGAAGAAAAATGATTTTTATTATTATTTAAAATTTTTTTTCCAACTTGAAAATTAAAGAAAACTTAACTATTATCAAGGGTGTTTTAATATATTATAACAGTCTGAGTATACTTAGCATGTGCATACATACATACATACATACATACATACATATTTTATGATGTTCACTCACACAAATATTCGTATCTTTGCATCTATCTACAAGGCGGAAGTATGCTTTTTAGTCACTGCTTTTGAAATTCAACTTCTCTTACCAGCGCCAGCACAACTTCACTTCTCAACAGCCACACTTTAAATTAGCTGTAATGCGGAATAAACTAAAAAGGACAATAGCGGAGTTTGGTGTTTGTGAGTTGGCTGGAATGTACGACTAGCAGTGCTATTGACATGACTTTGGCAATGAGGCTTGATAATGGTTCAATAAACTTAATGAAATAACATTTAGTTTTTATTTTTTTTTATTAATCTTCTTACTTTTTTCTTATATTATTATTTTTCTTTCTGTTGCGGGAGATAAAAATTAAGATGCCTTTTATAGAGAAAAATTGCTGTTTTTGTGAAAACTTAATGTCAAAAAGATGTGTTTTTATGCGATGTTAACCATGTTTGTACATGACGCTTGTTTTTATATTTAAAGTTTCATTTAATCTGTGTGTTCGAGAGTACTTTATTTAATCTTTTGTTTCCCTTAATCATGTATAATAAGACTTAGTACCAGCCAAGAAGCCACACTGCTAAAAACTTTAAAAAGATAAAAAATAAAACAATTTTATTTTTGTATTATTTCAAGCTTTTCGGTTTCAGCTTTTGGAAGCGGCATAGTCAGGAATACTCGTATTTGAGCAGTTGCGATAAGGATAAAGTTTAGGTTGTTAATTATGTTATTTTCTGCTATCAAGGTTAAACTCTATTTATAAAAAAAATCACTATAAAAATAGTGCTCTGTCTTAAATTGGATTCGACTTTTGTCATGATATAATCTTCCTAAAACCAAAAATTTTAAATTTCGAAAAATTTTGATGTACTCAACTGCATCTGCGATAGATACAGGCTGCTATTAGCTGAAATATTTAAATTCTAGTTCTTGCTTGATTTAGTGTACAGTATGGCCGGTCGCTAACATAATGGTTACACGTTTGTATCTTCTAAGCTACAATGTGTTCTAATAATACGTTTCATAGTCCGCCATTTTAACAATTGTCATGACTCAACCTGCAGTTACTTGACAGATGACAAGTAAAATCTACTTGAATAATAAAAATGGAATGGCATTAGTGGATGTTTAACAAAACAGAAAATCGGCTTTAGACTTTTCGATCAACCATTTTCTGTTCCGATTAATTAATCGATTAATCGTAGGCAAAAATCGATTATTTTATAGTCGATTTGTATTTTTCTTTTCCTTTAAATAAAATTTCTTGTTTGGCGTATATTTCAAATTCTTAGTAAAAGTTAAAATTGTATTTATTAACTGCCTGTCCCAGTAAATTCTAAAGAAAGTTTCTTTCGTAATTAATATTGAAAACAAAAAATAAAACTAATTTTTTGTTTGTTTTCGATATAACGGGCGATATAAGTTAACACAAAATTAAAGTGGACCTTTCGTCCACTTTTAAAACGGAATCAATTGTTTTGTTTTGTTCAAAGAAATTTTATGACATTTTTGTAGATGATTGGCCAAAGTGGATGTTTCTTCCACAAAAACAGAACTCTTTAGTACAAAAACAGCACCTGCACTTTTTCAATTTAAATTTTTTTTTTAAAGTAGTGCCAAACATGGCTCGGTGGCATTTGTAACAAAATGTTATATATGTATATAAATGTTATCTATTTCACAATTCAATTAAAGTTTATATTAGACGACTATCAATTAAGATTTGTTTCAGTGGTTTTATTTTGTTGGTGTTAGCCACAGCGAAGAATCCTTATGTGCAACTACAACTGGCATTCACCAAACAGTCATGTTAAATGTATGCATAAAAATTTTTGTTTCGTTTTTTTCATATAGAGTTTGACACGGTGGTGTTGTCAGTTAATAATCATCTGGACTAATAATGTCACCTGGTATCCTTTCGCTTTGGTGTTACAAAACTATTACAAAAACAACAAATTTGTGTGATGGTATTGAAATAAATGTGTTTTTATAATCTTTGTAGAGCCGTGCCACTATTAATTTTATCTATGAAATGAATTATTGACATTAGTTTATGTAACACAGCTTTATTTCTTAACTGTCATTCTCTGCGCGTTTTTCTTAAACCGATTAATCGGCGCCAAAAGTCGATTTTAGTAGAAAGTTGAGTACGAAAAATCGACTACAAAAAATCGTTTTTTTTTGGCATTAAAAATCGATTTTCTACTACAATCGAAATCGACTTACTATTCACTAAATGGCATACGCTTCCACAACGTATTGAAAAGATTAAAATTCGCAAAACTAAAGCATTTTTGGGTTGTCGTAAAGCTAATTCTCGGCTACCAAAAATTATTATTGAAAAGCTTCTCCATCTTCAAGGTGTAACTGTTTGGTATGGATTTTGATCTGGCGAGGTCCTTGCACCTTAATTTTTCGAAAATGATTTTGATTATGATTAATGATTTTGTATGGCCGGCATCGCAACATACTGATTTGGACGATTTTTTTTAAACAAGACGGATCTAACTACGTGCCACACAAGTGACAATACCGTTGTTCTTTTGCGAGAAAAGTTTCCCGAGCGTGTGATTTCTAGAAGAAGCGATCAGAATTCGCCGCCAAGACCTTGTGATTAAAAGTTTAAAGATGTTAATCTTTAAATATGAAAATAAAATCTCTTATTAAAAGAACCTCTGCTGCTCTGCTTATAAAAACTGTATGCAGCAGTCATCGAGAGACCCTAAACGTTTAGCATATCGATTCTTGTAATAGTTATTTGAAACACATGTCGAACTACAGAGTGCCAAAGTTGAGCACACCGGGCTCTAAAAAGCATTTAGAACTCGCCACTTAAAAATATAAACTTATTCTAATGATTTTTTTTTAAGTTTAGGTAAGGTTTGGCGACACCACACCCAACTCAACACACAAAAGTAAACAATGGTCTACTGGATGTCGAGAATACTTGTCTATAGCCTGTTCCCAGTTTCTAGTCCTTGAAGAATTGGAAGAGGCTGCCCATAGTAGAGAATTGCTGCCGACGTCGATAAGACAAGTGCATAGTTTTTGGTTTTAAGTTGACGTGATTTCCACAAATAGTTATAGAATAAGGAAGATTGAGGATGTATTTTCCCAAGATATAATATCGATGCTTTTCTATTAAAAATATTTCATATTGCTAAATATTCTTTATTGATAAAAATTTTGTTTCTTTTTAAAATTTAATATCAAATTTTATAATCATATGATTATGAGAATTTAAATACAATTGTGCCTTTATATAAACAGTACTATTGAATAAGATTTGATCTTATTGTACTGCAGTTTACCTATAAAATAAAATAAATGAAATTAAATGAAATGAAATATTGCATGAAACCAGGCATCTTTAATTTCTGTTAGAATTAAAAATTGTTGCTTTGTTGTTAAAAAGATTCAGTTTCAAAACGCATTAAAATCGGATTTTCGTTGTCATATTTAGCAAATATTTGCTATTTCTAAACTTTCTTGATTATATATTTTTTTAATTGTTATTTAGTTTGTACAAAATTTTTCAGTAATCAATTGATTTTTTATAATAAAAAAGTTAATGCATAAACATTAATTGTTGGCAATTGTAAATAAATAAAAATTAATTGACTACGGCAGAGCTTGAACCGGCTTCTTAAAAAAAGTTTTTGCTTTGAAGGCCAAAGTTCAAAACGAGCTCACACGAGTTTTGGTGTGTTGTTTTTGGAAAATATTTGCTTTTGCAAATTTTTATTGATAACAGTTTTTTTAAGTTAATTATTAAATTCTAAAATATTTTTAGTAATCAATTGATTTTTATATTAAAAATATTTTATTTAAAAATAATATTTATATTAAAAAAAAGACTCTTGCTGGGCTCGAACCGAAGATCAAAAATTCTTGTCAGTACTTGAATTTCCTTTAAGCTTAAAATTATCAAGGTTCAAAACGAGCTTATTTTATCAGTTTTTCTTTTATTTTTTTTTCCTAAATTTTGCTAAAATTTCCGGATTGATAATTTATTTTTTTGTGTTAAAAACTACATAAAATGTAAATAGACAACAAAAAATACTAGTTTGTCATAATTTTATTAAAAAAAACCTTTATAAATTAAAATAATAATATTCTTGTAGTAAAATAAAAAAATACAAGCAAATAAATTTTTTTTGTATACGATTTTAAATTAATTATCCAACTTCAGTAGAGGAATGTTGAACTGTAAAAGTAGAGTTTTCAAGGGTTTTCTCCATCAACTCTATTGCGATGGGTTGGGAAATAACCACGGCACCACTAAAAATTCGCTTTGTCGTGACAATTGACGTGGGGTGACTAAATATTTTCTCGCTAAAAAAAGCTCGTATTTATTTTGCTTTCCGCCACGTCAGAAGGTCGACGTCATTTGACAACCGCTTTGTGCTACATATTCTACTATATTTTTTCGAATTAAAAGAGGAGCATGTTTCCGGCAACTAATGCGTACACCTTTACTCGTATTCATAAGTAAAGTCATCGTGTTTGTCAAACATACATGCACATTTACTGCTTGCGGAATCTTCGGTTGCATCTAATGCGATAAGTTTCGAATTTGAAGATGTTTGACCGTCTTGAAACCGATTCAAGACGTGCAGTATGATACGATCTTCAGTATTTTTAAACAATTAGACTTTATGTATTGCATCAATGAAGGTTTCTGTGTTATATTTTATTTTGACTATATTTTGTGACTATATTTAATTTTTTAAAACTGAAAAGTTACTAATGAGTCATCGAATGACTTAAAATCGTTAAGAATACTTTGTGAGCGAAGCAAAAAGTTGATGTTAAAAATTCAGTTGTAGTTGAGAAATGTTAAGAAAACTAAACTAAATTGAAAATGTGAAAACCTCCATCAGGGTTGGTGCTGTAATAGTTTTTCAAGTTTACTATCTTCCTTTAATTATCGCTGCAGTAAAGGAATGCTCAATTTCGACGAAATTAATGAATAATACCCATTTTTCAACTGTGTGAGAAAAACAAAAAATCTGCAAATTCTGCAAGTCTTGCTGTGGCCCACGATGTCAAACGATATCGTTCTTTTGCGAAATTTGGAAGAAAAATAATTTCTAAAATTTTGTTCTTATTTGATATGTAATTTTACAATCGATATCGTTTATCCGATGATTTGTTTATGATAAAGTTATTTTAAATATTTTTATTTATTTCTAATAAGATAATTATCCCTATTATTTTCGTTTAACATTTGAATCGTAGGCCAGGCAGTTTAAGAATTAGAGTAATTAAAGTGATTTGATTTCAAATTCAGTATGCAAAAAGCAATAGAACTTGGCGTCGATTATGGAAGGCAACAAAGTGATTTATTGTTGTCGGAACGCAAATAGTAAAAATAGTCCGACAATTGTCAAGGTTTTTGTTATTGAAGTGAAGACTAGAATTTGTCAGTTAAATTTTAAATATTTTATTTTGTAGACGTCAAAATCAGTAGTAGTATTGTAAGTGGGTATATAAAAAAATATGTTGATTGTTTCATCACTCGAACCTTCAACATAAAACTTTTGGTCTGATATTGAAATGGTCAAATTGCAAAAAGCTCTTAAGTCAGTTTTGTTAATTTTAGTTGTATTATTTTTTGTAAAATAGTTGTTATAATATTATTATCATTAATGTTAATATCATAATAGCCAACGCAAATACACATCAGGTAGTGGCATCTGAATTCGCCTAAAAAATATGAGCGGATGTTTCAAAAACAGCTGTCAAAATTATGAGAAGAAAAATAACAAAAATGTCTATTGTATTGGTGTTAGTGACTCTCCACTTTCCACATGTGGTTCAGTTGCTACAATTAGTGGCTATTAGTGGTACTGACTTAGCTCTATAGTCTTCTGGTATCAATAAAGGCCGTGATTTACTATCCTACATAGTCGCACGATCTACCAAATATGTTGTGTATGATAGTGTGGACTGCGTTTTTAGTCTGTGTAACAGATTTTTTGGTAAGTCGTGCGATTTGGTAAATTTTATGAAAACTTTCATAGCATTTATTTTTAACCGGCTAAGATTTTGTTGGCGTCTAAAAAAAATAAGAAATATCGATGCACCGAAAAGTATTAAGGTAATAAAAATAGTTTTTAATTTTTGTTAATATTGTGGCACCTAAAACGCCATTTCGAAGCGAATTTTTAAAGTCAGTCAGACTTAAGTAAAATTTTCCTGTAAATGAATCGCGCGATCGTGTAGGATAGTAAATCACGGTCTTAATCAACAGCAAGGAAATAAATCATTTACAAAATAGAGCACAAAGTAATATGTTTTTTTTATAAAAAACTTGTTATTTAAAATAAAAAATCTTTTTAGTACTAATATAACAATATAAACAAACAAAATAATGTAAAAATATTGATGTTTGAAATACAAGCAAATTCATTCATCTGATCTCTCAAGGACAGCTGTTTTGAATTCGCCTCGATAATAGAATTTTTTAAATAAAAATATAATAAATTCTTTACAATATTTTTTAGAAATCAATTGTTTTTTATATTTATTCCAAAATATTGAATATTTAAACGTGAAGCATTTATTCGTGTTAATATAAAATGTATTGTAAATGCTTTAGTGTTATTTATTCCAGTTAAAAAAAACCGCTTGGATCCGTCGTTTCTTTATATTGTTTTTGGAAAATTATTTTTTATTGCTAAAATTTCTATACAATATTTTTTTTTTAGAAAAAAAATTTTATTTAATTCTTCCAATATTTTTTAGTAATGAATTGATTTTTCATATTAAACAAAATATGTTTGACTATTGTGGGTATCAAACCGGCATATTCTACTTAATGTAAAACGTTTGGTTTGATAATCAGATGCCAAAGTTCAAAACGCTCTAAAGTCAGTTTGGTTTAAATATTTTTTCAGAATATAATTTAATTGTTAATTTTCTTGAAAAATTTTTTATTCGAAAAAATGTTATTGAACGTCTATACAATTTTTAAGTATTTAATAAACAATTGATTTTCTATATTGAAAAAAAAAATAAAAATATAATAATGAAAGCTACTCTTGTTGGGGTCGAACCAGAGATCATTAATTACTCTTGATGATGAAAATATTCAGGTTCAAAACATGCTCAGATTTGTTTTTTTATTTTGGAAAATATTTGTTATAATTAACTTTCTTGTTAATTTTGTGTTTTTTAAAAAAAAGTGTTAATAATAATATTTATTCGACCTCCCTATAATTTATTTTGAAAGTTTTTCAAGCTCCAGATCAAATATATTTTTTTAATTTCGCTACCACATTGGTTAGCATCAGCGATGCCGGTATAGCCTTTTCGTAGATTAAGCCTTTTTTCTTGTCTTTTAGCCTCGAAATTCACGTTTTAGCTTCCTGGCTTTTTTAGCTTTTTTTATTTTAAATTTCCCCTCAAAAAGGCCAATTTTTTTTACTGAACCCATGAAATCATCTTGAAACATTAACAAATTAATTCAATCTACAAATACTGATTGAAATCCTATGGCGAAAGCTTTTAAGTTAGAAATGGACAAATGTTGAGTCAGCAGTTGAGTTTTGGGTGGAGGTGTGACATTTTAACAGTGCGCTGCAAAACAAATAATTTCTTGATTTAGTTAATCTAGTATTTGGCTATCTATCCAGGGTCTTTCAATAAGGGGTTTCATTTTGAAATGTAAAAAGCAGTATTTTTAAGCGAAATCGTGGGATGTTTGTTTAATTGTAAAGAGGAGAGTATCACATTCATAATGAATGCCTCTTCTAGAACTCGCACGGTCAGCATACTTTTTACGTGTTACTGGTGGAATGCCCGATTCCAAAGATCGACAAGAAATGAACGAATGTAGGATTTCCGAACACTATGGTCTACAAAAGCAATATTCTCAGTTGAGCGATGTACACGAGTTTAATTTTGCTCATCAATGATTTGTCTCAAGTGCTCAAATTTGTCCACCAGATTCCCAATTGCTCAGAAGGTGCTCTACTACGACGCAAAAATGCTTTAGTTTTGCGAACTGTAACCGCGAAATTTTCACCATATTCTTAGTGAATTTTAATAATTTTAACGTAGCTATGGCGGGGTATTGAGAATGAAACGTCTTATTGGACAAACCCCGTAGTATTACCATTCAGTAACGCTGAGGTTGAAAAACTTTTTAGTACCAGAGAAATAATTTAAACTATAGAAAGAAATCGTACTATAATTAAAATTTTATTTCAAAAAGTTACAGAAATGTTGCCATGATTTTCCGGTGATTTAATAAAATTAGTAAACTCGTGATATTTATGCAAATAATAGTTCCGATTCTACTGGTGATGAGGAAATTATAATAACTGTTATATGCGTAAATAATAAATGCACAAAAAAGTATATAATATATTAAATGTATATACATATATATATAGAATATATATTTTTTGATTTCCTTAAGAATATACTTGAATATATGAATTTAAATAATTATGCAATAATTATTGTATCGTGCCTAAATACAAATATCTTGTTATATTTTTGATGAAATACTAAATTGAAATCAATAGAAATATCTTATATTTATGTTTTGTTTAAGTAATTAAAGTGCATTGCTTTTAAAAACTTTTTAGCCTTTTTCCAGCTTTTATTTTAGGGTGATTTAGCTTTTTCTGGCCTTTTTAAAAAGCCGATTTGGCCTCTTTCCACAATTAGAAAACAACAAATAGTAAAAGTTAGTAGTTGTTGCATTTCCATATTACATAGAAAATGTGTTATCTCTTAATAACCAAATGTCTATAGATGTGAGCGACACTGTCAGCATCGTCTTCAAAGTTAATTCTCCGTGCTACTGGTGGAAAAAGTGCTTAAGTCATATTTTACCCTTTTGTAAGAAAGCACTTTTTATTGTAGTTATCATAAGTTAAGCTGTTATTCCACATGAGATTATAAGTTGAAAAAGTATAAGAGGTAATTCGTTACACTATAACCCCCTGAAAAATCATGCATAATAATTGAATGTTTGCCCATTGATACTTGAAAATATGGAAATAACAGAGAAATTATTACATCAAATTAAGCTTATGTCGACTTAAGCACTTATTTCTTTTTGAAAAAGTTTTATAGCATCTCTAACATTCAACGACGCTTAAAAATGGTAAAATTTAATAGAAAACGTTGATGAGATGGTGTAGCGACTTCCAAATCAGTACTGATCTTTTCTACTAGTCTGATGATTAAAAATGGTCCAATATTACGTTCTTAATAAGTACAATGTGAAGTTATCAAAAATTCTTATTATAAAAGAAATTGGTAAACTTATGTATATTTTGACTTCAGCTAAACAATACGTTTCAACTTAAACCTGAAAACATTTCAAAGAAATTAAGTATAAATATTAATAGTTAAACAAATATGTAACAGTTTAATTTTTGTTCTATTTACTATAAAGAATTAATTTTTAATACATGAAAAAATTGTATAATGAAAGTTTCCTCTTACCGGGCTCGAAGAATGCTACATCTTCTTAATAAAAGTTTTTTCTATAAAAATAAACTATTATTAATTTTTTTAAAAAATGTTTAGTGTGTATTTTTTGTTTTCTTATTAAAAAAAATTAACTATTGCAAATTGACTCTAATCGGGCTCGAACCGAAGAGCTTTTATTTCGGTTGTAACTTGACGTTGAAATGATTCAGGTTCAAAACGCGCCTAGATCATTTATGGTGTAATATTTTCAGAATATAATTTTTTATTGCTAAATTTTATTGATAATACAGTAGAATCTCGAAAAAGTTAATCGAAAAATTCGAAGAATGATTAACTTTTTCGAACTATTAAGTTTTCTAAGCTGGTCTTAAATTTGAAAAATAGTACAATAAAAAAAAATGATTTTTCATAAATAACACAAAATTTGTTTCAGTAGCTGCATAAAAGAAATATAGATTTATTTGTATCGTGTGTTTTAAAATTAACAATCATTCTTGGCCACTGATATTAATTTGTGCGGAGTGGCTTAAAATAGCAGTCGAGGTTTGATTTTTTCTCTCTCTTTTGTGTAACAGCTCGTCGCCAGTTTCGTGCAAATATTGATAAGATCTGCGACCTGCATTGCATCGTTATTGTTTTCAAACAATTTTATCAAGATATTGATGCTTTCCCCTTTTTTCGAGATGCTCACTTTTGGTTATGGAATATCTTGCTCAATAATTAACCCATCGGTATCGATATCAGACACTTCATAATCATAGTTAGCTTCCGTAATTTTATCCTTGTTCCAAAATGTTATCATTGCTGATATCAATATTGTCACCCTCGAAGCAATTTGACTTCTCAAAGTGTATCGTAAGCACTATTCGATTAATCAGCTTAGACACCAGAATGTCATCTTCACTATCGTATTGATCATCGTTTCCCTATTTTATCTTATTTTACGCTTTTATAAGCACACCTTGTGGCAGTTCATCCCACACCCACTTAAGTAGTAAAACAGCATCACGAATAGAATGTACCTTCAAAATATTTTCAATCGGAACGTTTTCTTGTGCGACAATGTTGCATGACAATTTGCTTTGACATCCTAACTTGACCAATCCTAATGAATTTTTATCAATGAGCTGCAAAATTGCTGCAAAAAATACAAAATTCAATACATAAAAATTGCCAATTGACACTAACCGAATTCAACTTGACCGAGCGATTAACTTTTACGCCTGTCAACTTTTTCGAGATTCTACTGTACATTCAAAATATATAAATACATATATGTGTATGTGTGTTTGTTCTTACATTTGTACAACATTATTTTTTTAGTAAATTAAATAATGAAAGTTGACTCTTGCCGGGCTCGAACCGTGAATAATTATTTTCGCTTGGGTCTTGAAGTTGAAATAATTCAGGTTCAAAACGCAGATTAGATTTGGTGAATAATTCTTGGATAATATTTGCTGTTGCAAAATATTCCTAATAAGTTTTTTGTTTTTAATTACATTATTTAAATCATGTTAATAATTTTCAACAGCAAAAATGTGGAATAAGAAAGCTACAGATATTCAGTAGTGTATTTTATTACTGGCAAAACTCAGGGCTATTCCCAAATTACATTACGATTTTTTGCCGAGTATAAACTCCGCTCTCTCTACCTTTACAAATCAACTTTATAATAAATTTTCCACCCTCTCCCTTTGAAATACTTCAAGTAGTTTCGGTAAAAAACTTAACATTTCCGTACATAGTTTGTAAGTAAAAAAATTTACATATATGAATTTTTAGATTGATATGCAAATAAAAAGAGTTTATTTAAATGCTTTTAAAAGTATTTTGAGTTCGTTGTTTAATTTTGCGCTAAAAAAATATATGCATATATTTATTGGTCTGTTAATTATTCGTTTTGCATTTTTGTAAATTGCATTTAACAAAAGTGTTGTATTTCAATTTAAAAAATTTACGAGTGGCTATTTTTTTTTTTGAAATTTCCAATGTAACAAAAATACTTGAAAAAAATGTATAAATAAATTGTTTTAATCTCATAAATAAATTGACCGCAAAATTTACACGTAAAACTAACTTTGTGTCGGTTAACCTCATATAAAATTATTTGTATGAGTAACAGAGAGACCACTAATATGATATGAACTTTTTGTTTGTTTTTATTTTTGATTAAAACTCTCAAAACTCATTGGAGCCAATATACGCAGCTTTACTAGTATGTACATTCATATATTTATGTATATCGTTACCTTAATGCGGCAATAGTCATAATAAAAATTTTATTAAATTTTTTAAGTTACTGAGGATAATGTGTTTCTGAATAACTTCTGCTATTCTCCAGCTGGGGAGCAAACGGTCTCAATTAAAGACTTCCAACGGACTCTGTTGTGGGCTGTTCGTAGTGCCTCGTTCCACGAAAACCCTGCAGTAGTCAGCTCACGTACGGTTGCGATGCGCCAAGTTGTTTTTGTACTTCCACGGTGCCAAGAGCCTTGGGGATCGTACTGCAGCGCTGCCTTGGCTCTCTCATCGGATCTCAATGTGTAAATAACTTCTGTACCGGTACAAATTTTCTCAAACATAGTCAACACTTGCTAACCACCTAATATGAGACAATATACAAGCTAACATTTTGAAAACTTTAATAGTATTTTGTCAAGTTTTTTTTAGATATGACTATGTTGCATTAAAGGAGCGATATGTATTGAAGTGTAGATATGTAATATCTTTTGGATACAATATTTTTGGATAACTACATATCGCTCATTTATTGCAACGTAGTCATATCTCAGAAAATCTTATTCACCAGAAAACGAGTTTAAAGTTTTGAATTAACTCACACATCTAAAGAAAAATAAAAAAAATATTATCCTTTCAAGAGATGAGTAAACAAGATATGTGAATGAATTTCACACACATGAAAGTTGTTATTGTTGCATTGTTTATTATATAGAAAAAATCCGTCCCATTTGTGTGAAAAGCTTACTTTTAGAACTTCCACCCCTTGTGTGACTCTTTTGACACCAACATATTTACATCTTAATACGTCCAGATTTTTTTTTTCATTTAATGCCAATAAATTATGGAACACTTTATCCTTAAACTTAAAATTTATCCAGCGAAAAAACAGTTTTGCTGAAGCTCTCTTTGAATATTTTTCAAGAAACAATTAACGTTACATTTCTTTCTACTTTATTTACAATAAAGATTATTTTGTATTCATACTCGTATTTGTATTTTTTTATATTAATTTTAAAAATTATTATTTTAAGCACCCCATACACGTTTCAATTCAATTGTCAATTTATTATTTCAATTGAATTGATTCTTGGCCGCACACTTCATACTCTGAATTGAAAGATTTTCATTCAGTTGTCCAATTTACATGTTTTTTACAATTACAAGTTTAAAAATTAAAAACTTCTGAAAAAATTATTGCAGATTATATTGATGATGAAAACAAAGACAAGCGGCAAAGAATTTTTTTATTTTCCAAAGTGCTGGATTTTCTTCGAGAAATCGGAAAATTTCTCTACAAGCATCCATGTTTGCCATCAATGTCATTTTTATAATTTTATTTAAAATTCAATGAAACTAAAGAAATATTTTGCTTTCTTTATTTTACTTTGCAAAAGAAAACTACAGACATAAATTTTTACAGCTGATCAAGAGACTCGAACACACACAGCACAATCGAATTGAAAGACTTTTTGGCCACCTTGAAAAATTAAAAATCTTTTGATTTTTCTTCAATCAACTCGACAATTGCCAAAATAATCAATGGACATCAATCAATTGATTGGGACAACAACCGAGTCTGTTGCCAATTGGCTAAAGTGAAATTGATAATACAGTATTTATCGCTTATATGCACGTCGGTTATTTGCATTCAACGTTTATATGCACGAACAATTTTAAAAAACATTAATTATTTTTTGTATTTGCATTTCGTTTATATGCATTTCTCGCTTTTATGCACCGTAAAAAAATACTCATACGATACGATATTCTCATATATACACAGTACATATTAAGGGCATATTCCAAAAATTAAAATTTGTGCTATAATTTTTTGACCGCAAACAAAAAGTTTCATCTCAATTTAATACTTTAATTTTACATCTCTGTGTAACACCAGCTGTCAAACTGCAGTGAAAAAATTAGAAAAATATTACTCAATTGTATTTAAAAAATAAGAGAAGATGAAATGACGAAGATGAAATCAAATTTACGTTTTAAGCTAATTTTCAAAAGTGTTGAAGTGTCAGAAAGACTGAATGTATCGTACCTTTTTATTTAATTTACTTTTTATTAGTTATTTTTTTCTTGTGTGCACAAAGTAATGATTTTAATTAAAGTTTTGTAAAAACAAAATTTGGGGTTTTATTTACTCAATGTAGTTTTTTTTATACATGCACCACTAAAGCATATAAGCGAGTTTTTTTATAAGCACTGCCAATGCATATAAGCGAGTTTTTATAAATGCATTTCTCGCTTGTAAGCACCAAAAGTCGTGCAAAATTTGAAATGCATATAAGCGATAAATACTTTTTTACAAAAATTTCCTTAGTATAATAATGTGTCGATGTATTTTGCTATGTTTCATGAGTTTTCTTTGGAAATGTTTACTGATAAAAAAATAAAATAAATAAATAATATAAATTCGTCGGCTAATTGAAGAAGAACAACGATACCATGAATGATTCTGCATTCTTATTTTAAAAATTACGTTTTTTGAGATATGACTATGTTGCAATAAAAGAGCAATTTGCACATGTGCATTTTTATAAATACCGACATAAATTCCTAACTTTTATTTTATTTTTCGGTTAAAGTTTGCTACTTCCATTTATTAAAAATTTGTATTTAAATAAAAATATATAATTTTTTTTCGAATTTAAAACACACTCGCATTAAACCACACTCGTATTATACATACATATTAAGGTGAATCCTTTTACCTTATGATTTCAATGTATTGCGTGTTTTTTTTTAGAGAAAGTCGAATGTGTTTGGGTGAGTGTTTGTTTAAAAGTCATTAAAACCTTTTCCATATCCCTTCTATATTGTATTCGCTTAAACAAGCGAACCACTAACAAGATTCCTCAATAAATCATGGGTATCGTTAAGTTCGAAATGTAATTGACACTGAACGACTGAGAGCATAAAAGTGCCACAATATAAATTACATTTTTATGGTCAAATAGTTAAAGTAAAATAAATGACTTTACAATGCTTAACCAAATATATTTTAGCGAGTTAAGTTTGTTTATTCTCTCTTCGTACAGTGGATGAATTCTAAAAATAAAAAAAGATCTGCTGGGATTGTAAAATAAAAATATATAAATAAAAAATTATATAAAAAAAACATAAAAAACTAATATAAAAGGTTGAGCCCTATACTTAAAAAGTAATTTGTTAATTAAATATAATATAAATTAAAAAAAATCGTTTGGGTCAAGTTCAAATAGAAGTTTAAGCATTCTTTTTTCTAATTTGTAGAAGTTTTTGAATAAATTCATTATTTTTTATTAAGAGAGTACAATTTGGAACAATTTATTTATCAATTTATCAGACTAGCAGAACGGATATCAGTACTGATTTCAAGTTGGCTACACCATCTCATCAGCGTTTTTTGTTCTATTTTACCGCTTTTGACGGTGGATACTAGTGATTAGGAATATCAACTATTTAACCGTATTATTTAACGAATTAGAATACGAAAATTGCAATTTTTACACGTGAAACCAATTTCGGTTAGAACGAAACCCCATCTCAGAATTCTGATGATTAATTATTCCAAATATTCCATGCTCTCTTCTTTATTCAGCAGCATTGGCAGCTGATAGTTATTTTGATAATTATTTTAAAAATATCTAAATACCTCAAATATTTCATGTATTTCGTAAGATGAATAAATAAATAAATATTCTCTTTGTTTACAGAATGCAGTGCATTAGAATCAAATCTTTAATGATTTTTGCCCCCTTATGCTGCACAAAATTATCATCTGAAAAATATTAAAACAATTATATAATCAGATTTCGCACCTCATCATTGAAGTAGGCTAAAAAGAATTGGCTGAAAATAATTACCTAAAATATTTTCATGTCCCTGAAATCTGCGCTGGCGGCGACGAGCTTTTTTCAAATCTGAGCTGTTTCTACAATAATATAAAAAAGTAAGTAGATAAAATCCTTTTCTTGTTTTTGTAAAATTTTTTAATTTTTTTGTATGTATATATATTTATATATGTCCTTTATTTACCTAAAAATAATATAAATACAAAAATGTAAAATAAAAATTTGAATAAAATACACAAATACATATTTTTATTTATTTTCGATGTCCCGTACACAAGACTCTAAGCCTCATATTGCAGTATGGAACTTAGGACAAGTACATACAAGAGAAATACATTTAATAAAGAATTGGTTAATAAATAATTCTCAAGGATAAGTTAAATCAACAATAACACTAAACAAAACAACTGATTTTAAAACAAAAAGCTAAACTTCTATTTCTATGGGGGTGTGCGTTTTATTTCGTGTTTGTCGACTTTAGAAAAGCATTCGATTCTACAAGATGTCGTGCAATATAGGACGCATTAAGAGCTAAGGTAGTACCATCAAAATTAATAAAGCTTATCAAGGCTGTGTTCACCAATTTCTCTCTATAAGCTCGTCACAGTGGGATGATAAGCGATTCCTTCAGCTTAAATGCAGTGGTGAAGCAGGGTTGTCCTCTTTCACCATTGTTTTTTGAAGCGTTACTTGATGAGATAATGTGAAAATTTAAGGGGTATTAATTGCGGCTTTCGCTAACATCTGGAAGACTTGGATTTCGCAGACGATATCTGAATCATTTCGCACAAATTTAACGACATGCAAAGCAAAGTGTACAATTTAGTCAAGTTAGCAAGGCCCGTTTGTTTAGAAAAAAAGCACTGAAAAAACACATGCAACCAATTCAAAAAACAAAATCTGATAAATAAATTTGTATAACACTTTTGTTTAATTGGGATGGATGATGTCAATGGATGGATGATGGTGTGAAGGAAGATGTGCCTCGTAGACTAAGAAAAGCATGAGCAGCATTTAGTCGCCTAAATAAAACGTGGCCGCATATAATGCTTGCGAAAAATATACACCTGCTTTATGGAAGCCAAACTTGGCTGATGACAAACACTAGACCACAGAGACTCTAATAATTTATAAACAAGTGTCCATGGATAATATGTTGAATATTAAATCTGGAGGCTAATAAAGGAAGAACCAATAGTTCGTCCAATAACAAGAAGAAACCTATTGGCAGCGTTAAAAGAGCCGCCTTATAATGGAAACCCGAAGGAAGTCGGCGCTCCGGTCGTCCAAAAAATACATGGCGTAGAACAATTCTAAATGAACTTAAGAAAGTAAAAAAATATTTTGATGAAATTAATGATAGAATTAATTGGAAATTTATTGCAGAAGCTAATTGTTCCCAGTGGAATAAATAGAGGAATGAAATAAAATCTAAGGGGATCTCGATATCAGAATTAAAACTATTGTTATTCTAATAAGCAACTAAGAATTGACTTAGATTTTCAAATAAACAAACATTTTGCATAAAAGATATTTAAAAGATAACACTTTCTTAATTTTAAACTGCTTTGGGCTAAGAAAATGCAGACTGAAAGTGAAAAGAAGATGGCTGGTCGATACACAAAACAGAAAAGTCTTCCAAAAGTTTGTTTTTATTTTGTGACCAATTTATGTTTGCTGTTTTTAGTTTGTGTTACTTGGGCTATTAATGATCAGTTTTTTCTTTTACTAAAGATGCAGATAAAACAAAACAATTTATTTCAGCTTTTTGCTCTACGTTTCGTCATCTTTTTTGCCGAAGTCTTCAGGCCTTCTGTTGATCAACGCTCAAAACACATTATTCCCTTCGTTGCGAAAACATTTGTAAGAATACTAAAAGAAAATGTAATTGAAGTATCAAAAAAATGCTTTGGAAGGTTCGAATACACTTTACCAATTCGAGAAAAAGCTATAAATATGCTGTTAAAACTGAAATATGCAATAGAAAGCTGTGAAAAGAAAAAATATGCAAAAATATGCACTAACAAATCGATGCCAAAGTTCATACAAATTTCTGAAACGAACAAAAATCGTATCTCCGCCTCCATAAGTTGCACCAGAAAAAATATGAAATTGCATATTTGCGGTTTCACTGCTAATGGCCTGCTGTTACAAAAATCAATGTTTATAATGATATAGAGAATTGAAGTGGCAAACTATTGTCTAAATTAGAATGTCTAATGATTTACATGATTAATGCTTCTGACAAAAGAGGCTATAATTCAACCATCTCTACTTTAAACCAGTCTCGGCTGCTGTACTGCTAAAAATATCAATATACAAAGTAGAGTAGAGTACTTATCCAAGAGCTCTGTAACTCATAAAATTAATTTTTGCGTTCTTCACAAATAAGATTCTGTCTATTTCCAATATTCAACGCATTCATTATCAGATTTACCTTTTATTGCTGTAAACAAACCCAGCAAAAAATTTGATTGCAAAGTAGTGAAGCATTATGCAAAGTAATTTATGAAGTATGCACATACATATCACTACTTCTACTGAGCATTACTTCTCATATAACTCATTTAAGTTCTCTTTTAAATAACGATTGAAAATTGCACAATATTAAAAATGATTAAATACACAAAATGCAATTAAATTTGGAGTATTGAACTCGTGCCTCTGAAATTATTGTTGTGTTTTATGTCAAGTGTTTTACTTACTTGTCTATTGCATAACTATTTTATTACGTGATAAAAATTGTTTTCACGAAGATACACAATTGAAAAAATCTCATTTGCTTCGCCAGGGTTTGAACCGTTTATTCAGTTTACGATATGAGCAGATTCTGCTGCAACAATACTCAGAGAATAAATTACTGGTTCATGTACTAGTAGTCGACTGTATAGCTAATGGAAAGTAATACACATGGTATGTAGTTTGTGTTGAAAAGTATGTTGTTCTTAAGGGACGTCATTACCAATCGTATTATTAATATGAGCTGAGTCTCTTCACATTTTTCAGAAGCTTACCTGTAATGGAAAGTAATGATATTAAAATATTAAAAATATTTTAATTTTAAATTATTAAATATTTTAAAATATGATATTCCTGAAATAACAAAACACTCTTGAAGTGCTTCAAATTACAACAAAAAAAAAGATGAAAAATATCCTTAAAGACAACTATAAACCATTTTTAGTACTTTATTAACAGGAATGTTTTTCTAAATGAATACTTCACTTTGTTTGCATAGAAGAATTAAAAAAAAAGAAACATACTTCAGCATAGTTTGAAAAGGCTAAAATATACAAAATATAATAAAATAATCTTATGGAAAAAAAGTAGTGGCAGTATGTGCATGTTGAAAGTTTTACAATGTCGCTCAAACACTTTAATCAAAAACAAACCGCACAGAATAGACAAAAACGAAAAGAAAACAACTTTGGAACAAATGTAAGCAGACTGAAATAGAAAAATTTAAAAGCGCATAAAAACGAATCAGGAAGCACAGTGAAGTAAGTGGCTTCATCTTGTAACTTCCTGCCAACAGCCACTAGTTTTTTTTTTCGTCTATTATTTGTGTGCGTGTGTGTCTTGCTGCCTTTTAAATTTCTTTCATACATGTCCTTTCTATACGTTTGTGTGTGTTTGTGTGAGAGTGTGTGTTTAAGGGAGTCAGTGAGTGCAAGTAACTTTTGTGTGTACAAACATTTGTGCATTTCACATCACGATGTGGCTGCTTCTTGTAGTGATGACGATGATTACTGAGCGAACGAACTGCTGATATACATATTTATTTACTTTCATTTCTGTTTGTTCGTTTGACTTTTTTTTATGAGTGGGAGATGATGATGATACAATGTATTAGATTTAATGTGTGCATTTGTATGTACTGATTGTTTGAAAATTCGCTTGTGGTTTTATATCACGATGCAAGTTTTTATGTTTCGTCTTGATGTTGCAAGAAACAAACTGAAGTCCGTACGGCATGATATCCATGTGTTTTTACTACAGCAAGATATCAGGAAATGTTCTATTTAAAATTATTGTTTGTTCGAAGTGTAGTTTTTTATAAATTTCTTTTCGAAAAATTTCTTCAGCCTGAATTTTCTCATAAAGAATTTATACACTTAAAAAAATCTTCTATGAGAAATTTTACTTAAAGGAAAATTTATTATAAAATAAATTTACTTCTCCTGATAGAACGTTTTAAGCTTCTGCAAACTACGACATTCGTTATCGATGGAATTTTGAATAGAATTCAAATGGAAATATCGATTGATATCGAATGCCGTAATTTGTCACCAACTTTCTTGTACAGAAAAAACTTTGATGGCAAAATAATGAACGTGGAAACCGTAAATATGCAATTGTAAGATTTTTCTTGATGATTTTTCATGATTTTTGGCATCGCCTTGTTAGTGCATGCTTTTGCATATTTTGCTCTTTAGAGTATAATTTTGCATATTTTAGAGTTAAGAGCATATTTTTAGGATTTTAAGAATTCTAAAACCTCTATAGAGCATATTTTAATACTTTATCATAATTTTTTTTATAAATAGATGTGCTTAATGAAGCAACTGAAGCAAAAAACTCGAATCGAATTACGTCCATTTTATTATGGGCCATCAGCGATTGTTTCTGAAAATGCAGATTTGTTCTGTTTCATCATTTATATTAGCAAATTTTCAGAGGCATTTTCCTGATAAAAATTGTTTCAATTTAATTTTTAACTACATTTTGAAATATATTTTTCTCTTATTTATTAATTTTTGTTTAAAGAATATTTGAAACAAAATAGAAGAGATCTTATTTCTGCAACCGGAATCCAAGGGTCATCAACAAGTTGTAAAAAATATCTGAAACAAAATAAAAGAGATCTTATCTCTGCAACCAGAATCCTTTTTTAAGGGCCATCAACAAGTTGTAATCGGTAGTTGTCATTGAGGTCTCTATTTGGCGTTACCAAAGGAACAGAGACTTTGTCATCCTTTACGGTGTCTTGAATTGCGTTAAGGCCTAAACAAAATTTGTTTTCAATTGACTGTTTTTTTTATTAAATTTTTCCTTTCCAAAATTTTCTGGGTGTAAATTATTTTAAGCAACATTTTCTTCAGAGTAAAATACTTTTTTCATCAACTTTAACCACGATTTTTTTTAGCAACTAAGCATATACAAGTACGTTTTAATAAAAGGATAAGGCAAAAGAAGCATATGCATCATATTTGTCTTTATCCATTTCAGGTTTTGTAATTTTCCTAAGCTTTTCTTTCCCTGTCATCTGTGGCTTTTGAACAGCCAAATAAAAAGTATAATTTTCCCCACAATGTTGTTGTGGCATTAAGTAAATATGCAGCAATCAAAATGATGCAATTGCTTGAAAAGAACCTTTCTCCATGTCAGTCAACATGTGTTGAAAAAAAACTGTTGCGAGCTGAAGTTTTATACTCCCTCTTATGTTTTTTTACACCTAAAATATCCTGAACTTATGTGGTTTAAAACAAAAATATTTAACTTAAAAAAACATATTAATTAGTGATAAGATGTATTTTTTATCCTTGCAAAGGATGAATATTAAGTGGTGAATGTTAGTTGATTTTTTTGAGAACTAAAGTTTTACAACTGCTTAAGTTAAATAATTTTCATGCAAAACAAAATTATTTTTTTTTCTAAAATCTTCTGAAATTATTTTGTGTAAATAAAAGAAAACATGAAGGAGTTCTTAAAAGAATGATTTGCAACAATCTTACATTAGTAGCAACTGTAATGTGTAACTAATGATTTGTTAACACAAACATTTTGACACAATTCATAGAAAAAAAATAAATAAAACTTTGCCTGAATAACTTTGTTTCTTCTTAGCCCACCCTTTAAGGCAAATACTCCGTCGGTATCACATTGGAATATTTTGAATTGTTAGGAAATTATAAAAGCCATTTGTAAATTGAACTCCTGCTGTGCTATAATTTATTCCTAGCACACAGACACAGGCCAATACTATAAAGCAATACTTTCTTTAAGTATACTGAATACAGACAGGACGAGGGAAAGCGTAATTGGTTCAATAAAAATAAAATATGATGTCGTATTTCAAGAATAGAAATGAAGCAAAAGCCAATAAAATACAAATATCATTAAGAAATTTCAACAGGAAAAACAGTAAGAAAATGGCAAAAGAGTATGTTTGGCATTTGAAATTTCTTCTAACTTTTGGTTTTTATATGTGAAAGAAAAAAAACGAAGGAATATTATAATAAAAATTATAAGTAATTGTACATAATGATTGTGTGCCACATCGCATCATGCACAACAAAGTGTGAGGCAGGCAAGCACATGTGGTTTTGCATGCTTTCACATGGAAATATGAGATGTGAGTGAGTGTGTTCAGAAGTGTGTGTTTCAGGATTTCTTTTTAATGTTAAAAGAAAAACGAAATTGTTGGATTGTTAACACAAATTTATGTTTTCGGTTAAAGTTTTGTAAAGGGTGATTCCACAAGATTGTTTTACTTATCAAAATCAAAAATCGGTGTTTTCTGAATGTCGTATTTCCTGTTTGTTATGTTTGAAGTTTTTACAAAACTTTTGGGCAATAAAATGTGCTACAAATTTCGTGCGATCAACCGTTTTTGATATGCAACAACCTAAAACTCTCGAAATGCTGAAAATTAATGACTGCATTTCCACGGTCAAAGTATACTTTGACAAAGTGTTTTTAATTTTCTTTTAAACTTTGATTCGTTTTCACACATGCAAAGTTTACTTTGAAAAATTTTGTGTTCATTTTTTGGATAAACATTCAAACCAAACACACACATGCAACCAAATGCAAGTATGTGTAAACGACGAATGAAGCAGAAAGCAACTTTGCGAGTACAGCAAAGTGTGTACTCACTCCCTTTCTTCTTTCCCTTATCACCATCAAACACAAGATTTTGCAAAGTAAACTTTGACGCGTGGTGTGGACTTTCAGCTTAAGAATTGCAGCTGTCCCAATCACTTATTTAAGCGAAATGAAACATTTTATTTTGGATGACCCTGTCTCCTTTTATTCATTCATCCATTCGTGATATTGTTGTCATAATTTATTTTTCATTTCTTCTTGAGAAGTGGAAAATAAAATCTTTGGCATAAGGGCAGTTCTTTTCTAAAACTAGAAGTGTGTGAAGTACTTTCACTCACTACACTGTTTCCATAAGCTGTAATTACACAAAACGCAATTGACGCAACAACACAAGCGTGTAAAGTTCTGTCCAGAAGTTAAAATAGTAGCGGAAATCACTCTTCGTTGTAAGTAAAGTAAAGTAAACAACACAGTTGGTTACTTTGCTTCGAAACAGTAGTAAAACCGCATCACTGCAATGTGTTTTGACGTTCTGGAATTCAACTATTCTGCAAGACCACAACAATAAAATACATGAAAGTTAGATTTGCATCACTTGAACAAATAAGCATAACGAAAACCCGTTCGCAAATTGGTAATTGAAAAGGCTGGCAATTTTATAACAGGTGTTCTTATCGTTTTATTTTTACAATCAAAATAGGTAGACTCCGGTGCTTACAAAATTCAATGGCGAGGGAGCCGCCACAAAAACTACCTTTGCTGGAATTAAATTGACGTTAAGACTGCTAAAAGTAATATTGCTAAAATTATGATAAATCAGTATCAAACAAAAATTTTATAAAATTTAAAAAAATTTATATAGAAAGCGGACGCTTGGTTTGCGTGAAAATTTTATCGGCGGTGTTCGCGTTGAAATATTGTCTGCAGCTTAGCTTATTCCATGCGGTAAATTTATTTATTCTTTCTTCCTGCTACCAAGTACCTAGCCTTGCATATTTTGCACATTAACAATGGAATTATTAGAAATTAATTTCCTTCAACAGCCTATAAAAAATAAAATGAAATTTATTCTGATTTATTCGACCTTTTTATTAAATTTTATTAAATAATTTATTCAAGTTCTAGCTCCAGAAAATAAGTGTAAATGATATATTTTATCCGATATTTCGCTTTCTCAGTGGAAAGCTTCTTCAGAGATATATTTAATTAAAAATTAATAATAACAGTTATTGTTTTCATAAACCAACGAAATTTGCTTGAAATTTTATAAGAAAAATTTATAATGCGTTGTGTGTAACTTCCAGTTTTTAAAGCATCAATCAAAAGCTTTAAACGCATGAAACGCGTGGTATTGAACTCCAGCTTAAGGTTGATGAAAATTTAATTAAAATTTTGCACTATTAACAATTATTCACTTCGAAATAGTAAGAATATTGAAAAAGTTATTGAGTTCATACACCTCAAACCAAGGAACGGGATGATATCAACAATTTCTATTTTACAATCTTTTTTTTATACCAACGTATTGTATACAAAATGTTACAATCATTATTTAGATTTAAGCTTTTAATACTAATGAACCTTACATTATATAGTGTGTTATACCGGGATTTGCCTGAGGGCAAATTATGGCATTCGATATCGAACAAAATTACCATACAAATTCAACAAATTATATTTTATTTAATTTCTTGCCATAACGAGTGAATTTATTCACATGGAAACGGTGTAAGAAACAAGAACTGCTTAAAATAGGTATCTTAAAGGGATTTCTCCTGCATTTTTTTTAAACCTAAAGAAGCAGTACAAATATCATAATTTAATTTTATATCGTTTTTCTCTGCAGCTTTGGCTCCCACATATTATGTTAATTTATTTTCTTTTTTTTACTTAAGTATGTAGATAAGCCCTTCTTATGGTTGGTACAATCCAGAATAAAAAAGAAAATCTAAAAATTATGCGTATTTTATACATAAAATATTTATGAGTACTTAATGGTTTTGAACCCAATCCAAAAAAAAAAAAGAAAAAGAAGGAATCAAGATTTGGAAAAAAAAGTTGCACAAAACCCACACGCATACAATTTGAGCAAAAATATGGCGCAATTCCAATTTTGTTGAAGGTAAAACTCCACGCATACATTCATGTAAATATTTATTCAGTTTAAAACTTGAATTATTTACAAAAAGGTTATTTACTTTATGTGAGTGGTTAAGTTTATGAATTTTTTTTACATAAATTGTGTATTTTGGAAGTTACATATATTGTGAAAAAAAATGTATGAATTTGAGGTAAAACAATTCGGAAAATATTATGCTGGCAAATGGGAAGCAAATACGGGTTTAAACTATTTTATCACAAGTTTGTTATTATGTTTTTAATTTTCCTATGTATGTATTTTACAAAACATTTCTCAGCTCAGATAGTGAAGAGTTTATAGCACTATAATTAAATGACTGTTATTTCTTCGAGAGTGTTCCTTAGACACACTTTGTGCCCGAAACCCTAAAATTTAAAGTAGAAAAAAAAATTTTTCATCAAAATAATAATCTTTCCTTTGTAAGAGTTGACAATACTGTTTAAGAAATAATAACAAAATAAATAATTGAATTCCATTTAAATAACAGTTATCAGTTTGCACACAATCAATCACACCTACAGTTCTCATTGCAAAATAAGAGCA
This sequence comes from Gymnocheta viridis, assembly GCA_956483585.1. Classification (NCBI taxonomy): domain Eukaryota; kingdom Metazoa; phylum Arthropoda; class Insecta; order Diptera; family Tachinidae; genus Gymnocheta; species Gymnocheta viridis. The sequence continues at coordinate 96,272,600 of OY101442.1, read as the reverse complement.
AATAATTGAAAGGGGAGAATCAAAAACAAAGGAAAGCAAAAAAAAACGTTACATATCTATTGATTATCTCTTGTCATCATTTTTTCTTTAGTTTAGTGATGACTTGCAATTCGTTTAGACATGGAAATATTAAATAGTATTGAATTATTAGTGTGTTGTGTGAAGTAATAAAGGAAAATTAATAAAGTAACTTGAAATAATAGTTTGTGATAAAATTAAATTACAACAAGAGTATTTACTATCATACAATAAAATTGTGTTTTAACAAAAGGCGAAATCGAAAAAGAATTAATAAGAGGTAATTAAATATTCTATTTGTTGTTTTCTGTAACGAGAGTAATCAGGGAGAGTGCAACAGAAGAAGACATTCAATTATATATGTACATATGTATGTACATACATGCATAAGTATGTATTTTATTTTGTATCGTACAAAAAGAAAAAGAAGACTTGAGGACGAAATAAAATTAAATGAATTAAATTAAGCGGCTATTAGACGGTCAAACTTGGCATGTAAGTATGGAATGATGAGAGAGAGAGAGAGCGTTTTGCTATGAGACTGTGTTTAGACGCACCATACCAAGCATGTCATACATCAGTAAACAACACTGAATAGTGGCTTTCATACAATTCTATAAACTCTTTTTTAAGAACACGCGATCTTAACAAGCAATCTTCAACTTTTGCTGCTAAAAATTTTAATGAAATGAGTATGGTGGTATGATGACATACACAATAATCAAACATTTTTAATTTTCAACACACCAAACTGACATACACTTAGTTTTCGCTAATATACGAGTATGATGGTGTGATGGCATACCATTTTCACATACCAAATATGGTCGTCTAATAGCCGCTTTACACACCCTCACCATACATAATTAAGCAAATTTATAAATAAAGTTCATACATACATACATGATTTCTTACATATCGTCATATGATTTAAGATAAAAGAAATTAAATTCGACTTCTTAATTCATTAGGATGCACCATATCTATGACCTTGAAGATTTTTACATGCATATTAAAATTTTAATATTTCCTTAATAAGAAATAAGTTTAATTTGTAATAATTTAGATAAATTTCGGTTAACTTTTAATAAAAAAATTTTTGCTTGTACTATAAAATCATTTCAATATAAGTCAGGGCTTTTATGAATTCATAAAACGATATGTATGTACATGTGTACACATACTAATGTACATTCGAATGTACACATGTACGTATGTACGTAAGATACATGTTCAAAGAATGTAATCGTTTTCAGCAAATAATGATTTTACCAAATTTAAGCAGAATAAAAAAATTAATAACAATGAAATTCATAAAGAAATACATAGACGCTTTTTAAATAGAGAAAGTTTACTTTGCATAGTCTTGAGTTTATGCAAGAGAGTTGAAAAAGGGAATGGAGGGGAGTACAGACTTTCTTGTACTCGCAAACAAGTTTTGTTTTGTTCTTAGTTTATTCCTGAATTTGCTTGCAATTTTATGTTTGTTGTTATGTTTTGACAAATTTTGTAAAACTAAACTTTCTCTGTCTAAACACCAAAGAAAGTTTAAAAAAGAATTCAACAAAATTTGTCCAAGTAAACTTTCCCTTTCTAAAAGTATTCTTACAGATGTGCATATGTGTATATTTGCCCAAAAAATAATTTGATTATACGTGTGTTCTAAAATTATAATTTCAAACTTGATGATAAATATTACTTAAGGGCCTGTTCATATAATACGTAACGCTGTTTTTGTAGTTTTTACTGGGTTGTAGTCTCCCAGACTTCGAGACAACACACTGCGTGATCGATTTAAGCCCTAGTGCCATTACGAGACATTTCGCATTTTTACGTGTCTTTTCCAAGTGCTGGGAATAGTGAACACTAAAGTATATACATACATATATATTCTACATGTTTGTGCAAATAGATTTGTACATAAACAGAGTTTTAAAAGTAGGTTAGTTTTATGTATGAAAAAAATGAAATGAACAAAAAGACAGAAACAAAATTAAACTGACAAAATAAAACAGAAAAAGTACATATAAAATCTATAACATTAAAATCCTTCTGGTACATAAAACACAAATTTAATTGTTTTTTTAGTTTCTAGCCAAAGGATAGATAGAGAGTGATAGTGAGAGGGTGAGTGTTACTGTATAACTGCAGCAACAATAATGACATGATACCTCTGCAGCTAAGTTGCATTTACAAAAGAAATTTAATTCAGCTTTTTCTTTTGCTTCCCAACTCGGTTTCCAGTTCAGATGTTGTTCCTTTAATTGTAATGGATGTTTTGTAAACAAACTAAGAAAAATGAGATAAAACTGTTTGCAAAAGTAGATGCATATGATTCACTAAATTACTTATGTAATATGATATAGTATTTTATAAAAGTTTTTCTTCTTTTTTTCTAAATGGTGGGTTAACTATAATGATTTAACGATTTAATGATACGGAGCTTAAATAAAGAACGGAGACATTTTGAAATTGTGATAAATTTCTTATTGGGGTGCTGCAGTAATTTTGCTCAGCAAAGTGGATAGAAAAAGTCGAACTGTACTGAATTTATCAGCCCTGGCTGACTGAATAAAATGACCTATTATTAGAAAAATACAAAAAAACTTATAAAAATTTGAAATTTTTCTTAGTGAATTTAATGTGCTTTTTAAATATAATTTTGGATGTTAGAGAAAATTATTTTTAAATACTTAAATATTTTGAAGTTTTTGAGATTCGAATTTCAATAACTTTAACCTGTTTGGTTTTTTTATTATCATCAAAAAATAGCTTACAGTGTAAATATAATCCTTGCAAAGTTTCATTCATAATTAAGCCGAAAAATCGTTATATTTTGTTCTTTTAAGAATGAAAAAAGAAAATATAAAATTAAATAATTGTCTAAAAAATGTTTACTTTTCTTATTGGAGCAAAAACATTTTTGTTTTTTTTTGTTAATTTCATCAACAACATTTTCTTTCAATACTTGTGTTCTTTGTATTCTCGTATTTATGCACAATTTCAAAAGATGAAATTTTGTTTATTTTCATTAATTAAAAAAGTTCTTTCATAAACAAAGAATAATAGCAAAACAAATAGAAATAAAGTGAGTTAATTGGCAGTAAATTAGTACTTTTGAAATAACTTTGGGAGCGCGATATTTTTATTTGAGTGAATAATAATAAATAATTTTTAAAGGATCTAAAAATTTTAAAGGAAACTTATTGACAACATAAATTTTCTTTAAGTATTATGAATGCAATTTATTTAGCTATCAGCTTTAAGGCAGAATTAGTTTGTACGTTCTCTTCTGTTACGGATCAGATGTTTTTTTTTTCTGTTCGATTTAAAAACTGTATTTGTGGTTTGTTTTTACTCTTTCGTTTTGTTCTGTTGCGGACTATTCTGTAGAAAATAGAATACGACGTTAAGTGACAGTCAAGAGTGTGTATGTATTAAAATTTGTGGTGTGAAATATTACAAATTTTGTTTTAAAAGTCAGAAAATATTATTTTAATTCAAATTTTTAAAAATGTATATATTTTTCTCAAATATAAGACATTTTGCAAACATTTAATTATATCATCAACATCCACAAGTTCAGACACAGTACAAGTAAGTAAGAAAAAATATTTTCTACAGAAAAGAATGGCACAGAACGGCAACGAAAAGTAAAAACTAATGAGGCCTTTACTGTTTTAAAACGAAACGCTTCGCGTTGATAAATTTTACATGGAACAAAAACAAAAAAACATGTAATTAGCATTTCGTTTTACAAAATATATTAATTAGATGAATATAACTTTGTGTTCGATACAGATATAAACGTTAAATTTATAAGTAGCAAACAGTTTTTAATAACTTCGTTTGAAACATTTCGGTGGGTGTTACGGTGTGACTATTCTGGCAAGTAAATATTATTATTCTTTTTGCCTTTAACTAAATTTAATAAATACAACATTATATATATATATATATATATATATATATACAGTATTTTTTCACAAAATCTAATGCTTCGTCACATTATTGTTTTCCTAATTAAAATTAACAACCAAACCTCATTTAAATTACACATTTTAGTTTCGCTCTCCTATTCGGTACATTTTTTTCTTCTATTTTTGCTTCTTTAATCATGTTCTACTAACAATTTGTACTTTTTAATTAAAATGAAACGACTAGAAGTATCTTTTGAAAGGATTAAAATTAAATTAAATGAAAATAAAAGAAACAAGAAAAATATTTTCATAATCAAATACAATAAACAACAGAAGTAACAGCAGTAACAGCAGTAACAGCAGCAACAGCAGCGACCCGAAAACAAAGCATGTTTGTTGCATGCTGACACAAAAGTAATGAAGCCGGATATGCAGGGAACGTGTCCTACGCAGCGAGATGGCTTGCAAACAAGAAAGAGAAAAACTCACACAAAACCGCAACTACAATGCTTTGACGTTTTAGATGTATTTGCATTAACATTAAAAAGAATATAATGAAATAGAAGGTAAACCAAATACAACATGATGTTGCACATACATAAATTCAAATAAATAGAATTGTCATAATGTTAAGGCGAAATGGAGTATGAAAAACTAATTATATTTTTTTTAAATAATATTTATGAAACGGCTGCCAACAATCTAAATTTATCGATAAAAAAATTAATATATCCTTATCGGTAACTTTTGCTAGGAACTTTATGTTTTTTCTTGGACAAAATCAAATCAAACAAGTTTTATGTTTAAAACTTAAAGATACAAATTTATTCTTAATGTATAGAAAATTGTGTTTTATGAAAATTGCCTTTAACAAAGTTACTAATAGTAAAATTTTGTACAGAAAAATTATCGATAACAAAGTTCTTTAAGTAATATAAGAAATATGGTGAAAATGGATTTTTTAGGAATTAATATTTGTAAGTTTAGTCGAGTTTATATTTGGTTTATATTCTAAGGAATTGTTTGGCTCAAATTCAAATCTGAGTTCAACCATGTTTTTTTTAATTTAAGAAATTTTTGATAAATTAATTATATTATTTCATTTTTATATAATGAATTTATCAAAAATTTCTCAAGTTAAAAAAGAAAATGGGTGAACTCAGATTTCAACTTGAGCTAACCAATTCCTTTCAATATAGTTTTTTAAGGTTAAACACAATTTCTAGGATCCGCTCGAACGCACTTTTTTTGTGAGCCGAAGCTTGGTAAATTTATTAGACTAACCACGAACCCGAACTTAAAGAGACACTTTTTGTTTGTTGAATAGTAACAAATTTAATTTTTGTTATTTGTTTATTTAATAAAAACAAAATAAACGCAAATAAACAATAAAAAAAAATTTTATTGTGAAAAATTTGCACTATTCGTACTTTAGTATTTTAAAGGTTTGCATTTTGCGTATCTTTCATAATACACAAACATGACAAAAAAATGTAAACAAAGTTCGGGATTCGGTAAAAATATTAGCGAATGCCGCACATCAACCGAACTGATTTTTTTTTACCGAACTCAAACGTTCGGTCGCACTCTAACAATATCTCTCAAGAAAATATCTATGCGAGTATTTATTAATTATTTCTAACCAATAATTTTTATTAAAAAAATCGATAGCAATTTTAGTATAAAAAATTTAACGATAAGCTAATTAAAACTTATGGACATATCTTGAGGAAAAAGTATTGAATATAAAAATTATTAGTAGAAAAGTAATCGATTTTAAGATTTTCTATAAAAAAATAAAATATTTTACGTAGGAAAATTATATCGATAACAAAAATCTCATATTGCAAAAAAAAATAAACGATATTTTCTTAAAAAAAAAACTAAACAATAAATTTGTAAATGAACACGTTTGTGGATAAAAACGAATTCAGTAAACCAACAATTAAATCTACTTTTTGAAAAAATATAAAATATGTAAGTTAAAAATTTTGTTATAGAAAATTTATGGAGAAATAATAATTTGTGTGAAAGAAGACCGATAACTAAATCTTTGTGTACACAAGAAACAAGAGATAGCTTAACTCTTTTGTTGATAAATTAAAAGTAGGAAATCAAAAGAAAATCGATATAAAATTTTACGTAATAAAAAATCTATCGACTAATTCATATAATCAAATATCGAACACTTCGGTACCAATAGAAATTTATTCATGACTAGAAATTGTTATCGATAACTTAAATAAAAAATGTATGAACTACTTCATATAACAAAACATCGAACAGCAGTTAAAATTTATTGATAACTTTAAATTGTTATCGATAACTGAAATAAAAAATGTATGAACTACTTCATATAACAAAACATCGAACAGCAGTTAAAATTTATTTATAACTTTAAATTGTTATCGATAACTTAAATAAAAAATGTATCACTTACTTCATATAAAAATGTATTGAACAGCAATTAAAATTTATTGATAACTTTAAATTGTTATCGATAACTTAAATAAAAAATGTATCACTTACTTCATATAAAAATGTATTGAACAGCAATTAAAATTTATTGATAACCTTAAATTTTCTGCGAAAAAAAGTTTAAAAACTTTAATTTATATAAAGAAAATTAATAAATAATTATTTATTATCGATTATAATCGAATGAAAAAACTTTTTGAACAAAATTTTCCGATACATATTTTTTACAAAAACTACTGATTTGTACTATAAAAAATAATTGCCAGCTTAGCATTTTCTTTACGGATATATTCAGTTATAAAAAACAAAAAAGGATATAATTTTTTTTTTCTTTTCGGATGGAGTCTGATGGATTTGGATTCGGGACCAATTTTGTAATTCAACTTTTAGCAGAACAATTATGGCGAGACTATGTTGTTTTAATTTAATGAATAAATTATTTTATTGCAAAAATTTTTTTACTAAAACATTTTTCTATAATGAAAATTTTTGCTAAAAATTTAATTTTATTTTATATTATTGCTTAATAAACTTTTTAAAATAAAGAATTATTGTGAAAATTTTTAAAGCCATTATGGAGTAAAATATTGAAATATTCTTGTACACATCCAAATTGAATTATTTCTGCCCCACCACTTTGCAACTTGTAAAAAACTAAAGAGAACACCAAAGTGCTTGTAAATTTAACAGGAATCAGTGCAACTAAATGTGAATCGTAAAGCAAATAAGGCAAATAATTTGTGCTTCACTGATTTGTGCGAAACTAAAACAACAGAAAGAAACCTGCAACAATGAAGAAATTAAAATGGGGAAACCTTTAACCAACCAACCAACCAACCAAACAAGAAACTTTTAATACCAACGACAGCTTTATCACCACAAAATGCTGATGTTTTTGGTTTTGCATTTGTGGTTGCCACTGATTCCATTAATGTTGTCCCTTTAATGGTGGTTGGTGACAGTTGAGACAGTAAAATTTTCGTTTTCCAAATTTAAAGTCAAGAAATAAGATGAAATTTTTATTATCGCAGGAAGTTGCAATTTATTATGGCAAGTTGTTTGTGCGGTTGTACTCGTAGTTCAAAAAACTCCTTAAGATTTTATTTTCCACTATTTGTCACTCTGAGTGTTTAGGATCACAATTCCAGCTGAAATAACCAAATATTTGTGCGTTTAAAGCACAAAAAAATCTGTCACACATGTAAAACTCTTTTTGTCTTAGTTTGCTTTTTTTATTTAATTTTGTAATTACAAAAAAAACAACATGTCTGCAGATAAAAAAAATAATACAATAGAACTCTCTAACGAAAATAAAATATAACTTTACCTATTGTTCACGAAAAATGGGGAAAAAAGGAACGTGCATATGCTCACATGACCATGTGCATATAAGTTAAAGAAAAAGAATTTTGAATAAAAAAAATGAAAAAAAATTAAATAGAAAATGGAAAATTCTACTTCATATTTACATGTCGGTTAGTGGAGACGACACACATGCATTTAAAAGAGCATGAAATAAACACCGGAAGTGATAGCGACATCATTGTGGCTTTTTGTCTACAAAACCATTTTTGTTTTTCTTCTTTTTTCTTTCTTTTCTCACTTTATTGTATGCATTTTATGTGAATGTATTTTATGTTTATGTATGGGTAAATAATGCAAATATATTGTTAGTAATGTAAATATAAATCTGTGTATACATATTTGTTTTTCTATTGAGGTTTTGAGGACCGAGCTGTAAAGAAAGAAAATTTGTGTCTTAAGTTCAGCGTAACAAAAAAATTTACAGTCTAAGTTATAATAACCAGTTGAAATTAATTAAATATTTAATAAAATTTACCTTGAAACTCCATTAAAATCTAAAATATTTATTAAGAATCAAACCTTTTTAGTGTAACACAATATTGACTGAGCTCACTCGCTCTTTTCAATGCGTTTGTAATACGTACAGCAGTACATGTTTAACAAAAAATTATAATTTCGAATATTTTTACTGCTTTTGTTTACCTCAAAAATAAAAACTCTATGGATTCCTTTGTACAAATAATAATAATAATAGTAATAATAATGAAAAGGATGAACAATAAACCAACCACATTGTATAAAATTTGCGCAGAATATTAAAATTTGCGTACAACCAGCAGCTTATTCAACCTTTAAGCTGCAAAACGATATAAAATTGTTATGATTGCTTGCAGTTTTATTATTACTAATGATATTATTCAGCATATTAGGTAAAGGATCAAAGGATAGTCATACAATAAATTTGTATCTACCACTTCTTGGATTCCCATTAAAAAAACCAAACAAATCCTATCTGCTTTTGTCTATGATTAAGAAGAGAAAAAAACTCAATGAGAAATTAACTGCCTGGCCGAGGATGGTGAACAAATATTTTAGTATTTATTTTTTTTATTTCCAAAATAATTGTACGAAACAAAGAATTTGTTTGACACTGCGGGCCTGTCAGTAAATAAAAGAAGATAATAAATGGTCCGTCCCAAAGTCCAGCCATCGCAATATAAAGATGCATTATAGTGAAAAACTCGCAGTGAAACAAACGCAATCAAAAGCCTATAAATTTCGAAAGAACTACAATTTTCTTCTTCTAAGGGGTCAACAAGCAACACTTTTAATTCTTTTTATTTATTTATTTTATAAAAAAAATTTGCGCACATAAAAATCTTTTATTGTGACAAATTTTAACTTTTCGAACTTTAGTACTTTACGGATTTTCATTTTGCGTATCCTTGATAATATTTTCGGGAAACTTTTTTTCTGCAGGACAATTATCGGCAACTATTTATTTTTTTATTTGTAACCATTATTTTTATAAAAAAAATCGATAGCAATTTTATCATAGAAAAGTTACTGATAAGCTAATTAAAGCTTGTGGACAACTCTTACAATATTTTCTTGAAGAAAAAAAATATTGAAAACTATATTTTTCAGTAGAAAAATTATTGATTATAAAATTTTTCTATTAAAAAACTTGAACCGAAATTTAAAAAAAAAAATTATTTCAGTAGAAAAATTAAAATTTTTTTATGAAATTAATTGATAGCAGAAGATATTAAAGAAAGGATGGATAGTGAATTTTACGTAGAAAAATTTTATCGATAACAAAATCTTCATATGGCAACAACATTTTCTATAAAAAAAACTAAACAACAAAATTTGTGTATAAAAATATTTGTAGATAAAAAAGGTATCGGTAATTAAATTAGACTAATAGAAATGTAACTTTTCTATTGATTTAAAAAATGTTTTTATGATTTTTAAATTTATAGCAGGGACCGTAAATGTTAGGACTTTTTAAAAAAAAGACATATACCGGCATGTTGTACATTCCACTTTGAATTGGAATTTGATTGAAATCACTTCCGTTTAAATTTTTTATCTTCTGCATTCTTCTCTTTCAATACTCAATACAAATATAGTCTAGTTTTCCAGAACATCAAAAATGAAAATTTTAATTTTCATATGTCATTTTTACTACTTTTATAGAATATGCCTGATAATAATTATTTTTTAAGCAATATTTTTTTTTTGACTGAACTTTTACCGATATATTTTTGGTCAAAAGTCAAAGCCAAAATTTGACTTTCAGTCAAAAATAGCATGTAATTTTTTTTCGTAAATATTACGGAAAAAGTGAGTATGAAGTTGTTTTTCATAAAATGTTGCAAGGACTATTTGCAGTGTAAAACTAAGTTTTTCGAGCTCGATAAAGCAAGTCAGAAATGACTTGGCGGATAGGGCACTTCTCTTCTCAGCTGAAGGAAGGAGGGTTCGTATATCAGTTGTAGAAAACTTTTTGGTATGAATTTTTTAAAGATTTATATACATAACTTTAACTTTTCAGGCCGTCGGTGTTCATGTGTGTATCTTAAATCATTTAAGGTTTTAGCAATTCGCGACATTTTTCTTTCACTGCCGGTTCTCTAGATGCTTTATATAGGCTTTTGAGCATAAAAGAGCATCAGTAAATGACATTGCCGTGCAAAAAAATATGTTTCCCATATTTGTAATTCTTAAAATAAAAAAATTCGTAAAAAGCAAACTATTCAGGTAGGAGATGGAAAACGATTTTGAAAATGAAGCGATGTGCTCCTTATTTCCATGTTGTGAATATTTTCCAATAAATACATTTTTAATAAATTTTGCAATAATTTGTGGTAAAATTATTTTAAAATTCCCTTTACATAGTTTATGTTTAATCTTCTGGTCTGCTTTTTTTTAAATATAATTTGAGATTGGCTGCAAATTAATTCTCAAAATGCAGTCAAAGCTCGGTGTAACGAATGATATAATATCAGGCCTGTTCGTCATAGTGAAAAATTTGTTGTATAGGGAAGTTTTTTTATGCATTATTTAATTAATTTTAGTTGTATTTTTTAGAAATACTTGATTTAAAAATATTTTCTACATTTAATGTTGATAAAATGGGTGTATTCAATTTAAAAACTAAACAGATGTGAAAAATATGTTTATAAATGTTTGTTTCTGAGCGATTTGCAAAGTTATTTTGATGTATGAACTTTCCAAAACTTTTTATTATCTCTGTATGTTTAATTTTGGTATCATTATTGGGCAATGTGTTTACAATTTCTATGTGATTTTTATTCTCATCGTCATCTTTGTCCAACATTAAATAATCAGCTTAGTTTCAAAATGACGTTGGTTTTTTTTCCTTTCCAATAGAAACGAATAGTTATTCTCTCTTGAAATTTTCCTCCCTGGAGCAGTTGCTTCTCCAGCATGAACAAATGTTTTGTGTGAAAGCATCTTCCAACACAAAACAGGTTTGTCCACATTAAAAATTAAGCCATGTGTTAAGCCCGCTTCAAGTTTAGTTTTCTGCAGCTTTCTTTTGAATGGCTCTACTAAGTCTTCTCTTGATGATAGCTTTTTATCAGACTCTTTTAGAAGTTGTATTCCATACCGTTTCTTAAAAACATTTCAATTTATACGCATGATCAAATGTATGAGAAAGATGATTGAAAAAAAATGTTAATGCAAGGAATAATCTTGTCCTTTTGTCTTTGTTTATTTTTAATACACAAAATAATTTTTTGCGGTCAACCATTCGTTCGTTATATTGAGCATCAAAAATTAAAATATTCGTTATATCAGGTAGTTAATATTAAAAAAAATTCCCTTTCGTTATATCGTGAATTCGTTAAAGTGAGTATTTGAAATACCGAGCTTTGACTGTAGTTCGAAATTCATTACACGTTTTCGCAACGATGCATTTGAAATCGATTGATATCCATCGCATACATGAATGAATGTGAGGAGTGTTTTCTTATGCCCTATAAAACTTTAAATTAAAATAAAACATAATTAAATTGTGTTAATTGCCTTGCGTTTTGGCTTTATTCGGAACATAATTCTTACCCATTAATACTTGAATATAGCTTCAGCCATGTGGCCGCGGCGATTGGCTTGCAGATGGCGAAATGTTCATACATTTCTCGCAATAATTGCAACCGTATTTCGCCAATAACTGAACGAATATTGTATTTCAAGCGTTCAATCGTTTCTGACTTATCGGCGTAGACAAGTGATTTGACATTTTGTCATAGATGACGGTTCTCTGCCTGCCTATTATTCACAGTTGTTAATAAGGATATTTTCCGGCCCATTAGGTCCATGGTAGTAAGACATTAATACAAACGTATACAATAATGTATCTATCATCCAACAAATGTGCATGCTTATTCTCTAATGAACAGCAACAGCAGAAACCAAGTTTGTATGCCATCAGGTCGGCGGGATCCTTCTTTCCAGCTAGATTCAGTGTTAGGGGGGGGGGGTTAGTCACCCCTATCTACGAACAGCACCATTACCATATTTTTATTACAGAGTCCCTACTATAGTTTGCTTACAAATGGACGAGGTACTGGTATACGAATTCTATATTCTCCCTAAGCATTTGATAAAGAACCGAAATTGAAATTTAAATGGTGACTTATCTTGTGTACATCTCATGAGGTAAAAGATCATAGAAACTCCGCTCAAAACCCACCCATCCTTGTCTTTCCTTGTAGTATGATTTATGGAAAAGACTTAAATAGATATAATCAAATTTCATGAACCCAAAGGAAAAGTCTAAAAAAAATGTATTCACCCATTATCCTGTTTATTAACATTAAATAATTTATTAAACATTTTTGCTAACTGCCAACTGTCAAATGAATGATACCAATTCAAGATTCTATCCGAAAAAATATCCTTTTTTTGCACCGGAAGTCAATAAAAATACATAAATAATATAATATTTCTATCGATTCATCTTCAGATCTTAAGAAGTTAAGCAACAGTGTTATCGTGAATTACTCAATAAATTGGACAAGTTACTTTTTGGGAGAAAGTAATTATACTTTTTTTAATACTACAAAAGAGTTATTTGAATCAATCTTTATTACTGCTACATTATACTACATCAATAGCCCCGTGGAATGCATTTGAACGCGGTTTGAAGGCAGCATAATTCGTCTATATATATAGTAGTGAACACATGATAAATTTATCATCAAACTATTCGATGAGACTATTAAATTTCACTGGCAGAAATATGTCTTCTTTTTTTTTTGATTTGCGCGAATTACAGAAATCATTAAAATTGTTAATTGACTGAAATTTAATCTCTTATGCTTTTTTATATTTACAAATTTAACCCTCAATTAGCTTGAACAGCAATCAACTAATTTTTCTTTCAATTAATTTAACGTTAGTGCAGATTGTCATACTCGAACACATCTGAAGTGCATTTGATGTCATTTTAAAATGTTTTGGAAAAAAAATAAACAAAACAAATTGTTAAAAATTAGAATTTATTTCTGCTAACAATAATTGTTCTATTACATGGGACGGTACATCATGTTTCAGCATAAAAAAACTGAAAAATGTACTGGCTATCGAAAAATTCTACATACAAAACATTCAAAATAATTAATTTGTCAGTTTAACGCGCAATTAGAAGGTTTATTTTTGTAAGCATCTCCGTCATTTGCTGGACGACTCCCCCCCAGTGATATTTCCCCATTTTTTTATAATTTCTTTAATAAACTTTTCTAATATGGAAATTTTTCTAATCACAAACTTTATAGTAATTAAAATTTATTTTACCATTGACAACATTTTAACAAAGTTTTTTTCTTTCACCTAATTAGCATTCTAACAGTTTCGGTTTTCTGACAAGATTATTAATTACACTCGATACTTTTTTGTTAAGTTTTTAGCTTTTATTTAACATATTAAATATCCTTTACAACTTATTTTTTGGTTTTAAATTTGATTTTTAGCCTTTAAATTGACAAAAATTTGTTGTATCCGAAGAAGTGGAAACAGTTTTTGTGAAACTGACTGAATGGGATGTTATAACTAAAGGGGTTTTCAACAAGAATTTCTGTTTTTCAATTGTGGCAATACCAACAACAAAGATGATAGTTTTGACATTTAGTTTTTTTAACGTATTCGCAGTAGATGCATTGACAATTGTTACAATGAATTCAATTTCACTTGAAAATCGCATGAAAATAATTAAAATCCACTATCAAAATGATGGTTCTGTTAAAGTTACATTTCGTTAAATTTTTGATATTTTCGGACAAAATAATCGACCTTCTGAGACCGTTATTATGAATTTGGTGGTTAAATTTTAGTCGACAGGCTCGATACAAAATGTGCAAACAAACACCAACGCGTGTTCGACCCGGTCGTTTAACTGAAAACATTGCAGCCGTGAGCCACAGTGTTGAAGAAGATTCAAATTTGTCAATTCCTCGACGTTCTCAACAATTGGGGTTATCCAAAACCACCACATGGCGAATTTTACGTAAGGATCTGGCTTGGAAGCCTTAAAAGGTTCATCTGGAATTGAAGCCGACCAACCATTCACATCGCCGTAGATTCGATCAATTCATTCAGAAACAACCCGCTGGTTTTCCTGAAAAAAATCATTTTATCAGACGAAGCCCATTTTCACTGGCCAGGGACTTCTGAAAATCCTACAGCGATTATTGAGAAGCCTTTGCATACTCAACGTGCCACTATATGGTGCGCCATGTGGTCTGGAGGCGTGATTGAACCGTTTTATTTTTCGAAGATGAGACTGGAAATGCGGTAACGGTCAATGGATCACGCTATCGCGAGATGTTAACAACACAATTTCGGCCTATTATTGATGACGTGTATATCAATGACATGTGGTTTCAACAGGACGGTGCCACATGTCACATAGCAATGAAACGATCAATTTATTGCAAACCGAATTTCCCGATCGCATAATTTCACAGCCAGCCAGATCGTATGATTTAACACCACTGGATTTTTTTTGAGCGGGTATATTAAGAACAGAGCTTATACGGAACCAATGGAATCAAAATCCGTGATGTGATTAACGAAATAGAGCCGCCATTTTGCCAAAAAGTGATTAAGAACTTTGATCAAAGAATCGACATCTGTCAGCTTGGTCGTAGTGGACATTTGCCAGATATAATTTTTCTTTGATAATTGTCAAGCATTACTCTTCGTAATACAATAAAAATTTTAATCATACTCATCTACATTTTTTGTTTTATTTTATTTTAGAAAACAAAGTTCTTGTGGAAAAACCCTGTATTTGCTATTTTTGTACAATTTCTATTCCCATCCTCAATGTAAAAGCAATTATTAAAATTGAACTTTTAATGTATTTTGAATTGATTTTACTTGACCAATTGTAGTTGCTGTATATCAATTTGTATATTGTGTGTATTTTGTGTTGTTCATGTGTGACACAATTGTTTTGTATGTTAAACTATGTACAATAGATCTGCCCTGCCCGTAGTTTTGGGGGAATATAAATTGCTGAAGGTAAATTAAATTTGATAGAAATGATGGGGTTGTCAGACAGAAACAGTGCGTGTGCATAATGAGATAGTTTAAATTATGGAAATTGCAGAGTCATGTATGTTTTAAATTTTATCAGAGTAATTAGTATAATTAGGTGTTTAATTTATTTTATTCATGGAAAAGTAGAAATTTGTTTGCTACTAATTTTAACAAATTACAAAAACGGCAGTAGTATTTAAGCCGAATAAAAGCTGAAAGAATAGCAAACGGTTGTTGCCGAAGTATTAAGGTTTCAAGGATCTTCCAAACACATTTAAAACGAGCACATCATAGAATATAAAATTTAAATTTCTATTAAAGCTTATTTATTCTCTTGTTACAAGTTTACATAAAACAAATTGAACAATCTTTAATTAAATTTATGACATTGATGAAGACATCCCTGATGCATGTTTTGTTTGCGTTTTACTGCAGACTGTTATCCTAAAACTTTAAAAATATTGTTGACATAAACAGTTTCTTATAAATATTCAAGTAGATTGCAAATTTCAAGAGGAACAAAAAAATAAACAAACAATTTTTTCAAGTATTTTCTTTTTTAACAAACAAGTAGCAAAGTACAAAAAAAGGAAGAAAAGAAATAATACTTCTTATCACAAAAAAATGAAAGACATAAATCTTAACAACTTTTGGCAAAATGATTTCACATAAATTATGTACGAGGAAAACACCTCAAAAGGTTGCTGACACCGGAGTAACGAACGACCTTATTTGCCTTGAACATGTGACAAAATAAAAAGATTTCTCAAAACTAAAGAAAACGAAATAAATGACTTAAAATATATTCGGCTCAAAAATAGCAAGTTTCCCAATGCGTTACAAGGACATAAAACATGTAAAATTGACATTTAACTAACAAAAAATCGAACCTTCGGAACGAAAATGTTAAATTGTTTGTCCTTTCCAAAAAAAAAAAAACATTCTAGCAATTCATGGTTGCGAGTGTAAAACAAAAATGTTGGATTTATTTAAATGTAAATTAAAATTGAAAATTATCTGTTTTTATTTATTTATATATTTTATATATTCGTTATTCTTTTGGCGCATAAATTTTTCGAAAACTTTTTATGCAAATACATATTTCTGACAAATTCAATTTAAATTTTATAAAACTTTATACTTGCAGCCAAAAATGAATTAATTAAAATGTATAGAATACAATCGCATAAACATACAGAAAAACTAATAACAAAATACTTTGATGAAAAAAATTAATAGCAAATATATAAATAAATAAAATATCTAAATAAATAAAATAATGTACAAAATATTGTCAACGATTTAATTAAATTTAAAATAAATAAATTTTCTTTTATTGTAAAATGAATGTTATTAAATCAGGCTTGAGTTGATCAATTCAAATTATTAAGAAAACAATAAATGAATAACTTAATAAGTCTGACAACGTTGAAGCAGAGCTTTTTTTCGGTGACCTGCCACGCCCCCAACAACTACGATCTTGAGTTTCTTTTTCCAAGGAAATCTATTTAAAATGCTGATTAGAGGAAGTTTCCGCCTCCATAGCAGCATACATGTTTCCTTCTGTTCCAGTGTTGGCAAAAATTGAATGTGATTTCAAATTTGTATTTACTATCCAAATAATGGCTCGAAAAAGTATACGAGAGTAATTTGTATAGTGGAAGGTATTATTCGTAGTTTTTTTTTAAAGCAAACACAACTTCACCACGATCAATATTCAAATTTTACCATCACTAATTTACATTAATTTAATTTATTTTGAGCTCTAGGTCAAATTTTTTAAAAACCGTTAACAAAATTTTTATTAAAAATATCGATATTTCGTCAGTTATTTGTGTGGCTTCTTCAGGGATATATAAAAGTTGTGTAAATAATATATCCCTGAAGAAGCCACACAAAGATGTGGCGAATTATCGATATTTTTAATAAAAATGTTGTTAACGTTTTTTAAAAAAAATTTACCTAGAGCTCAAAATAAATTAAATTAATTTAAAAAACAAAAGGTGGAGTAATATATGAGGAGCCGCAGAACAAAAGGGGCTTATTCGCTCATTTCAAATTTTTGGGAAATCGAGATTTATTTTTTTTCGCCCCTTTAAAAAACTGCAAGAACCTGAAAATGCTAACAAGTTTTTTACTTATGTACAGATGCATCTAACTGTTATAAGTCACCCCATTACATATTAAGGATGTTTGATATAATTCCATTTTTATTTCGGAAAAAGCACCTTTTGCAAAAAAGAAAGCAAAAAAGCACCTTTTGTTAAGGAAAAAAAGTAAAAAAACGCCTTTTGTTAAAAAAAGTAAAAAACACGTTTTGTTAATAGAAGGAAAAAGTACATTGTGTAATGCGAATACACATATATGACGATAAAATTTTGACTGAATGTGGTTAAACCTGATCTAATATATTAAAAAAAGTTAAGTTAAGTAATTAAATTGCAACTTAAACATTTCTTTCTTAGCCTTAAATTAAACACATGTGAAATTTGTTAAATAGTTAAACTCTTGTTCCAACATCTTCTTCTAGGCAAGAACATCCAACATTTTTGTCTATTGAATCCTCCATATCTTTATCCTGGTTATACAAAATGTCCTTGTACCAAAATAATGACTGGTTTTCGCTCCAGTCAATATCAAACTGTTTTATTAAAAGACTTTCCACATCTTTTCTTTTGTCAACCCTAATATAACGGCCTGTTTTAGTTTCATTCAGAGAAAATGAAAAGGGTGTTTTTCCTCGTTTCAGCAAATTTAAATTAGTATTAAAAAATAAATAAAAAAGCACCTTTTATTAAGCATCAATGTTTTAGAACCCATTTACTTTATAAAAAAATTATAATAATAACTTGATTGTTTCTTCAAGATTTCAACCAAAATATTAAAAAAATACCAAAATACAAATTTTTCGAGAAATTTGAAAAAGCACCTTTTGTTCTGCGGCTCCTCATATAAGAATAATCACAAATTAACGTTAAATTAACCCATTGCTACACGTTGTTTTTATCTCATGTACCATTTTTCTTTCTGATTTTTGTTTTTACTTAAGACAAACTTTTTTGGTTTGATTAATACTTACGTACTATTACTTTTTCTTTTTTTTTGTCTAGTAGTTGAGTTTTTGAATTATTTGATTAATTTTTACTTGTAGCGTAGCAAAGTACAGCAAATATTGCAAGGCTCGAACCAGTAGCTAATTTTTCATTTAATGTGATCATTTTTCGAACATATTGGTTGTTTGTGGTTACTGTAATATAATTAATGGTTTTACTTGCATTGTGCAGATTCCACGTTCGATACTCAGAAATTTTAAAATAATTTTTTCAAATATTCATAGTAAAGTTTTAATATAGATTGGAGTTCGTATCCGGAATAAACAATGACAGTATTCAGTGTTTGGTGCAAACGCTCTTGCGGAAATGCAAATGCAAAATATCTTAGCTTTTTTGTGAAATTTAACGGCAACTCCGTGTATTTTGTTGTTGGATTTCACAAAAAAGCTACGATATTTTGCATTTGCGCTTTCGCAAGAGCATTTGCACCACACGCTGAATACCGCCAATGTTTTGTAAACAAATTCATGTTCATATTATTTACATAAAAATTCATTGAATATTTAGTACTTTTTGGCTCAGTGTAATTGAGTGACAATTTAATATTATGCAATCATGAACACTACTAATTTCATTATAGAAACGATATTGCAGGGGCTTTGGAAAGCAACACTTTTTGTAGGCCTCTAATTTTGAATTATTTTATTGCAAAACTAGGAACAACTCCAGCAAATTCTCTTTTTTTAATAAAATACCTTAACATTTCATTAGGGGGCAGTTTATAGCCTGTTCTGCCATTGAAATATTGTTACACACTCACACAGTGCCAAACCTAAAAGAAACTCCTACCGGCTCACTTGTTCCAGAGGTTATTTATACTTGATTTATGTAAAATACGAAAATATGTAAAAGGAGAAGAGAACAGCAAACACAACGAAACACAAGAAATAATATTCATCCTGCTGTTATTAGTCGGCGTATTTCAGTTCAGCAGCCATAGATATATTTCTTAGTTCACTGCCAACGACAGCTGCTCTAAATCGATTATGCATAATTTTTCTACTTCACCGTTGCTTTTTATTGTTGTTGTTGAATTTCTTTTTTTTTTTCAATTTTAACTAAAGGCTGCATCAACTTCCCGTTTAAGGTTGCTTCATGGATGCGGAAAAAAATTTAACAAGAGTTTACAACTAAACAGTGAATGGTGCGAGTAGGAGTGGGTGCAGAGTGTTCTGCAGTTTAGTAGAGTGTATTTCTAAGTGTACAAGAGTAGAACTCTGAGTGTATTTTTATTTATTTTTTTTCAAAAGTATTTTATACTTTTCAATGTTCGGATTTTATAACGTTTTAACAATTTACATACAGATTTTTATATTTTTTTGGATACCCTACAGCAACGGTTCGTTGGCATTTTTAATTTTTTAGTGACCTGTGTCCTCTTAAGTAAAATATGTACATACTATTTTAGACATACTCACTCGTTATTTTCGTATTTAAAGAGCCTTTTCGACGACCTAAGCTAATTTAGGGGCCAAAAGAGTAGATCAGATGGGATGTTCCTGTCGAAAAATTTAGATGTTTTTAGATTATAGTAATATTTCGAAATGTGTTCTTTTGACCTTTTTTGAAAATTAAAAAGATCGGCTTGTTTTACAAGAAAATCTGAAATATTTTAAGGGAAAAGCGAAAGCTGTATTTTTGTTTGCATATTTCCCCCCTTAGATACAAAATAGTGCATAATTTGAAATGGGATTTCAAGTCGCGTCAAATTTTGAATTACACAATACAACATTTTTCAGTTCATTGATTTGGTACTCAGTTCTGAGAAATGCGCGTGAAAGCAGCCCCAAAAATATATGAACTTCGGCATCATTCGGTTTGTCAAGTTTGCTGCATTAATAATTAATAACTATATTTTAAAACCAGAAGAACATTGAATATTTCAATATGGAAAATAACAAGTTTACGTACGGTATACCAAGATATAACCATATTAAAATATAAAAAAAGTGATTAAAATTCATCTTGAATAAAAAAATTCGTATGGCCATTAAATAATTAATGCAGACAACTCTACAAAACAAATGAAGTTCTTATTTTTGGGGCTACTTTCACGAGCAATTCTCAGAATTGAGTCCCAAAATCATGTGTTGCACTGTGTTAATCTTGGCAATGTGATAGATATTTCCTCAAAACTATGAATTTTTTTTTGACGGAAGTAAGACCCACTCACTCTCCGTGCATGTTTAAATGTGAAAGTGATTGCTACGACTGCTTCGTAAGGAAGATTTTTGTTGGCATTTTGCTTGCAAACCCGGTTACGTATGACATGACATTTGTTCTCGATGTCCCATTTAAGATCGTTTCTTGTTAAACGTTTATTTTAGCGCTGCGATAATCATATGATTGCTTTGTCCTTTTTATGTTCTTAACTTATTTTTATTCATCGTAGTTTTTTATATCGATAGTTTTTTATATCTGCCTTACAGTAGTGTTTTATTATAAGCACTCTTGTAAGTGGAGGAGTAGAAATTACTTTTTACCTGCACTCGAAAGAAAAGTGTACCCAACAAGATTTTATTTTGCCACACCCCTTACGGACGTGACGCTAAACTACGAGTACTAGAAGTATTTTCATAATTTTTGGAATATATGGTCTCTATATTGTATGAAAATACAATCAATGTTTATGTTTCATCATATTCATAGCCTTCAAGGATTTTCAGGAAATGCACAATTGATGTATTTCAATTAAATTGTTAGCCCAAAAAAGAGCACATATATGTATATACTGCATCAAATGACTTCAATTGGCTTAGAAGATTGAAATTTATATATATTTCTTTTTTAATTAAAATATGCCCACTTCACTATTTGTTAACGATTTCACAAAACTGTAATTTCTCAAGAATTTCGCAAAAAATTCTCGTAACGGTAAAACGAACTGTGGAACAATGTGAGAAACAAACATTAAGAACAATCAGAGCAATCGATGCATTCCGCTGTATTTCACATTCAAATAGAAGCGAAAATATTAAGACCGAAACCCACCCGCAGAATCGACGCATCGTGGTCTTAAAGCGATACAACAAATAATTTATACATACATATATCGAATTTTTTTTAATAGAATAAACAAAAACTTCTTTAGCATATTTGACATGTCTGCAGAAACACTGATTGTTTTGGTAGGAATCGATCCTGCGACACTCAGACTAAAAGGCAATTGTACTATTCAATCGTCTAGTATGAAGTGTTTCGAAAATCTCGAATGATTTTTTTTTCCTGGATTGATTTCTTTTATGATGTTTCTGAAAATATCATGGGTCTAGTGATGAGCGGTCGTGATCTCGACTGTGTTTAGTTTATTTGAATTTTTCTACATTCTGTTAAGACAACGTGTAGAGTTTGCCAAGCCATTTCAAAGAATTTTGATGTCAAAAACTCACTAAAAACAAGGAACAGTAATAGAAAAAAATTCGTAAATTTAATTAAAGTTGAAATGAAATAAGATATTTCACAGAAATATTAAGATAAATACAGAAGAAAGATCTATGACAGAAATGAGAAATATACACAAAGAAATTATAAAAACAAAAAAATAAAAACTAAAAATTAATGATGCTAATAAACAATTAAAAAAAATGGGTTTTCTGTGTTTCAGAAGAAAATGAGCAAAAAAATCTGAAATAGAAAATAAATTAAAAAGCGCTTGAATTAAATATTTTTCTAAAATTTTGGGCAAAAAAAGCCAAAAAATATTTGAAATTGAAAAGAATCACAATAAATCCGTGCAAATATTAAGTAAAAAATCTTATTACTTGGGTGTCTAAAATTCGGTTTCACCGAAACATGTTTAAATATGTTAATACTCGTATGTACATACATATGTTTTTTATATTTAAATGTTTCTCATATTTTTTTTATTTCTCTTAAATTGTTCCTTTTTTCATTTAAGCTTTTTCATAGCAGTTTCCAGTTAAAGCTTTAATCTATTTTCATAAATAAAATAAGTTTTATTTACAAGTTTTAAAAAAACATATAAAAAATGTTATACCTACAAAATTGTTTAACAAGACGCAAAGGATTTTATTGCCTTTATAATTTGAGCCGGGTGGAAGGTAAATTATATTAAAGAACATTTTTTCAAACTATTCTTTAGTGTTCGGCTTATGTGTGTTTTTAAAATAAGTACAAGGAAATTGTATGACGGGCGAGGAGTTGTTGGATGTTGCATTGTTACAAGTAGTTGGCAAAAATCTTGAAGAATTATTACGTTGGAAGAACTCAAGCTGTAAAATTTGACAGCTTTATAACGTTGTTTTTTAAGTTTTTTTTTTTGTCATCACCCTCTAAATATACACAAACAGTTTACATAAAATATGTTTGCATGCATAAGATTAATACATGCATCAAACTTCAATGTCGTGTGAAAAAAAACTTTGTTACTCGGAATATCTTGAGCAGATTTCGCTTAAAAATTTTTATGAACTTTTAAAGTAAAAGTTGCTTTGTATTTAGTAAATTTATTATTCGAAATATCTCTCAATATCTTATTTCAAATAATTTCTTAAAAAGTTTGTTTCGCTGGAAACCGTCAAGAAACAAAACTTTTTGAAATTAGTTGTTTTGCATAGTACAAATATTATTTTAAGATCTAAGGGTTATTTCAAAAAATAATTTTGCCACAAAGTTCTGGGAAGGACATGCCACTTTTCGAGTACACAATCGATGTCTCTGAGCTCAGATCTAAAAAGTATTTGGGCTTTGCCAGAGAAAAATACACTTTTTGTGTTTTAAGCAGGTGAAAAACACAGAAACACTTAATTTAATTACTTCTTCATATCGCTCCTTTCTTATTTGAAACTGATACAAGTTGTTTTCAACACGTTCTCTTTAAATATCTATAAATTTAAGATATATACTCGTATATATGTAAATAAAAAAAATTTTTTAGAACAAAAAGTATAATTTAATTGCTAATAATTTCACTAAACCGTGTTTATTTTCAATGTGAAAACTCATTATTGTCAGACTGTTTATTATTTTTTTATGTAGATTTGTATTTAACTTTAGAAAGTTCATTATTATAAATTTATATGGATATTTTCGGAAAATCGGAGCCTTTCCTTAACAATTTTAAGATGTTTAATTTCTTAAATGATTTTACGAGTAAATTATGTATCCTTCATCACATTGTCTTAAGCTGAAATTTTTTTGTTGAGAATTCATTTAATTGCATTTCTGCTATAAATTTTTGTTCTTAACTAAATTTTATATTCTAGAAATTGCTTTTGTTGCTTTTGAAACTTAGTTTGAAGCCGTTTTGCTTTGTTGAAATAACAAGCAAAGTAATTTATCGAATTACATTTTTGTTCACATTTTATTTTTATGCTTTAAATTTTTTGAAGTTGCAACATTAACAACGCTTGTGCTTATTGTTATTTCTATGAAACTTTATAAATTATTTTTCATTACTTTGTGTTTTTAAGCTGCAGTCATTATTAAAGTTTGTACGTTTTGTCTTAAGAATAAACAAAACTTAAGTGATTTTTAAGATTCTTGTTTGAAGTTAAGCTGGACAAGGATATAAAAAAAAGAGCAAAAATGAAAACGTTATTATTGAAATGGGCTGGAATGTAGAAAAATAGTGTTATTGAATAATATTACTTTTCAATTGTGTTAGATGTCTCATGTATTTTTTGAATCTGGTTAATATAAACGTAAAGGACAAGCATTGTTGGGAAGACCAAATATGAGAGCAATATATATATATTGTAATGGAATTATGTACTTGGTTGAAGTCCGAATATGGTTTTGTCAATCCGTGGTCATACTATGAATCATAGTGCTGACAAAATTTATAATAATCACCCTTATTCTAATTATCGTAATCGTTACATGACGACTACGTTTTTCCTCGACGGCTTTCAATTATTATTGCAGTTGTCGTAAACGTCATTTATCGATAAGTCTTTGCTATTATTTGGCATTCTATAAGAAATTGCGACGGCGTTATTGTATTGAAACAACTCCGATTTTGGCGTCACAATTTTTATTAATGACTAGAAAGTGGTTTGAAAGATTTATAAAGCAAAATGGAAAAAGTTGAAAAAAGAAATAAAGTGACCAATATACATATATATAAACCAGTTCCAGAAACTTGTGGAAGAGTTGGGAAAAATCCGTCTCTCCAGTAGGATTATTTACAGTCACAATTTTCTGCAATTTCAAAGCAAATTGGGAAGAAATTGCAACAGAGTTAAATGCGCTTGGTCCACCAAGAAGGTTAGCGGATAGGTTACTGAAAGTAAGATAACCATGATAATTAGTATGGCATTAGAGTAACTTAATGAAGTTTATTCATAGGTCTGGCGAGACTTAAAATTTAAGGTAATAAAATTGGTAACCAACAAAGCTGAGTGCAATTCCACCGGTGCACTGTGGCTGAAAATCGTTTTTCATTGGCCAAAACTCAAATTTTTTTTGTCACCGATTTTTAAAATTTTTACGCCATTTTGCAGCTAATATATCCAGATTAAGGTAGCCAAAAAATTAGGTTAAACTATTGATAATTGTGAGCGTGGCATGCTGTCAAACTCAACGGTTTTTTTAATTTCAGAAAAAGGTGTTTTTCTTTTGTTTTTTATAAAAAATAAATGGTTACTACTCGCAAGCTATCATCGATAATGGCCTGCGGTCTTTTTTATAATGTTGGTAGGATTATAGTCTTTAGTTTTTGTAAGTGGTCAGAGCTCTAGCGTTTAATATTAAGGGCGTTACGGAATATTTATGAAACTACTATATTTTTCTCAAATTTAAACTTTAGTGGAATAGAACTTCTAGGGAACAAAAGGGAACAAGAAATGTATACCACCCGGAGAAAGGTGAAAGTGTCCTCTTTAACGCTATATATACTTTTGCACCCGCGACGAGCCGTCTGTAGAACACTTTTTTCATTTTAATGAAATTACTCCAAAGTACTCGTATACAATGGTGTATATAATTTTCACTTTTTTGCCTAAAAGTTTATGTTTTTTACTTTAGACTACGTAAAACTAACAAAATTAAATATAATACCTGCGAAAGGGTTTAATGGCTTTGTTTTGATCAGCCAAAAATTGGTAATAAAATTATCACAAATTATCACAAATTATCACAAAATTTTACAGTAAACATATGATCTGTTTCTAAATTTACCTGTTATCAAATGTTAGGGTCAACCAAAGTCATAAGCAATTTTATAACAATAATCGGGACATTAAACCACTAAAAATAAAAAAACAACCCAACAACAACAACAAATATTGGCGAGATACTAATTAGTTTTACCTGATATTAAGGTCTGGACAACATGTGCAGTTTTGTGCAATTTAAGCACTACCTGCTATGAAATTAAAGATCAATGTGTGAATAACATGTATCTAAAAATGTATAAAACTACGGATTCGATAAGGGATTACTCAGTTAATCCTCTAAGTGTACGGATAAAACATAACAGACGCAAATAAAAATATTCAGAAAAATATGAAGAGCTTCAGTTATAAAGAACTGGCGGAAGAGTATTTTAGAAACAAAAACCAGGAAGATGTTCTTAGTTACGTTAAAATAAAATTGAACTTAAATTCGTGTAGCACCGAAATGCAAGAGCAATTATATAATTTCGTCAAAGCACTAAAAAAACGCTACAAAGAAGTTCGCTACAGTAAACAAAACTTTTATATAAAAAGTGCAAACTGGTTAGATGGCCAACTTACTGTCGCTGCAGAAACAGCAAAGCAAGATAAGGCTGGAAGACCACGCAAATCATTAATGGGCAACTGCAGCGATAGATCCAAGAGGCGGAAACTTAAAGATATTAACGATGCAATTGGTTGTACAAATATAAAAGAATCTTTCCTACATCAATTACGATCACAGAACCAATTAACAAAAGTGGATATCATTGAAAAAGTTGTTAAAACATATGAATTTGGATTATCACCACTACATGCAAGAATACGACTTATGGAACACATACTAAAAATCAGTTATGATTTGGATTTCGGGTCTTCAGGATCAATAAGAAACAACGAAAACAACAAAGAGTTAAGAAGTTCAAAAAAGAAACATGTTCAAGATGAATATCGCAAATTAGGATTGATTATAGATCAGCCAAAACAAGGGTCAGGCAATACAAATGATGGCAATACCGCAAGAAGATTCTTTTCAGATCCAGAAACAGCATCTGAAATAACAGGAGTGGATTTTAACCTTATTTTCAGATTTAAAATAATCCTAGAAGTACTTGCGTGCAATGAAGAAATTGACTCTAGAAAATTTGGAGATTATGCTAAGGAAACTGCAAAAATATATACAACCAACTACCCATGGAGAAATATGTCTGCAACAGTTCACAAAATCCTTTATCATGGAGAAGATGTCATTAAATATCATTTGGTGCCACTTGGAGATCTATCAGAGGAGGCTCAGGAAAAAAGGAACAAGGATTACAGATTTTATAGAGACCACAATACTAGAAAAATTTCACGAAATTCAACAAATGAAGATCTATTTAATATATTATTGGCAACGTCAGATCCGTTTATCTCCAGTATTAGAAATCAATGGAAAGTGGAACATCGGGAATTAGATGAAGAAACTTTTAGACTAAAGAACAGAGATAGCACAGAACAAAATATGGAATATTTGCAATCAATATTTGAGTCAAATGAATAATAATTATAATTGCCTTTCATTGTTATTTAAGTACGAAAAACATAGTATTAGTAAAAAAATAATAATAAACAGAGCCTACCATAGTTGCAAATGCTATTAAAATTTATTGCAGTTTTTATTTTTAAAATTATCAAATTTGACAGCAAAAAATAATAAATTTTTCTGTAGTAATAGCAACATTTTTAGATAATATTATTAACGTTTTTTTAAGTGTAACTATTCTTTGAGTGTAAGCAAATTTGCAAATTTGTCAGCAAAAAATTTTAAATTTTTCAGTAATAGCAAAATCTCCAGTTGATTTTACTATTTTTTTCAGTGTACAATTTTTTTAAGTGTAACATAAAAAAAATTCCATTATTACAAAAATTATTTATAATTATTATTAATTTCCAAATATTCAATTTTTTTAATAAATAAAAAAATAATAATTCCATATTTCACTCTAAAAGTTAAAAAAAATTCAAAAGTTCAACTTTGACCTAGAATTCGTTAAAAAGTCCTCAATCAATTTTAATAAAATTTAAACTGAGTCAAGCTGAACTAAATATCTATCCAATAAAAAAAAATTACTTCAATATTTTGATCGGTTCAAAAGTTACAGAGTTTTGGCCAATGAAAAACGATTTTCAGCCACTGTGCGGTGATGGAAGATTTAAACAATGTTCTCAACCCTCTGGAAGAAGCTGTAGGATGCGACAGAACCATAATTAAAATCATTTCCCACGCTGAGTTGATTTTATTTTTCAGAAATGAATGTAGATCAAACTCCCTTCTTTAAATCGTATTCTATAGCCTCCAGCATATTCTTAAAACAGCTTTATTTAGTCGAAAGTAAATATCAAAGTTTGCTCTCGATACTTACTGCCTGTTCGTCGATATCGAAAGAAACATTTCTTTCGAATTATTACATTTGAAACAAAAACAACTCTTAAAATATGGTTTTTGTTTTAAATGTAATTATACGAAAGAAAATTGTCTTTCGATGTCGGCGAACTGGCAGTTAGTTTTCATGTGGTATTCTTTCTGTAAAGTTTTCTTTCAAAGATGAGTTATTTTTATTTTCTTCATCACTTGATTCGGTATTTAAATCGCAAGCAGAAACATTTTGTTGCGAAAAAAAAATAATTCTGCTAGTTGAAATATTAGAAATGTGTTACTTAATCTTTAATTAACGAAGTGACGGCGACTACGACAAACAGTGACATTGAAATACAAACGATAGTGAAATTTACAACGACAACTGGAATAAGGGTAATTATTTTAATTCACTATCAGTGGTTCACCTTTGTTCTCTGCCACTATCGAAGTTTCAGCTTTATTTTGCTGACCAGAAGTTTTTAAGCAATTCGGAACCAGAGTAAAGTGCATTTAAAATACTAACTACTTCTAATAAAGCTTTTTTGTTTCATATTTCCAACTATAAATTGATTTGTATACATATACTTTATCAGCTGTAAAATTCACTTACGAATTTCAGAATTTTTTCTCACAATATGCAAAAATTTATTGTTAAAGACAAGCAAAAAACAAATAAACATATTTTCCTTATACTCAAATGATATTTACTTAACAACTTTTAATTTTTTTCTGCTGCTAAAAATAAAGTGAACAACAGAAACATGAAATGTACATTTTTTCATTTTATGTTTGTTGCAACGAAAAACAAATCCCTAAAATATTTTTAAACTCGTTTCTAAAACAAATTCTCGCTACCGAGACAAATTTTTGTTTGTGAAGAGTTTCGCCTGGAAGGTGCCAAAAAGTTTTGCCAAAAACTTTTAAATTTTCATGATGTTTTGCACTTTTATTTATTATTTTTTCTTTTTCATACCTTTCAATGAATTTTGAATGCAAACAAAACATTTTATTTATTTGATTTTCTAGTTTTTTTATGTAAATTTGTTAAACAAGAATAATGACTGCATAACTGAAAATTAAATAAAAACACATGCAGGATATAATAATAAGGACACACGAAATTATAAATATATTCTAAAATTTTTATTTAGTTCTACATAAATAAAATGTATATCATAAATTACAGGTGTCGAATTTTTCTATAACATAAATTTAAAAAAAGAATACAGTCCTGCTGTATTCGAAAAATTTATGTTATTAAAAAAATATGCCTGGAAAAATAATCGAGACATTTTATGTTTTCAAAACAAACTTAATTGTTGCTCTCTAATCCAAATATTGTTTTAATATTTCGCAGAAGCGCCTTTCATTTGAATTACTTCTCCGCATCATCGCTTCATTGAACACACAAGATTGGGCCAGGTACCCGGGGAAATGCAGTACCAATCTTCCTGAACTTTATGGCACATTATCTACTGATTTGTAGATTTTAACGTTGCAAAATAGAACACCCCAGAGGTGTTATATGGCATTCGAATGTAGTGATTCCGATGGCCACTGCGGGTATTTGATATTGCTCAAACGATGATTTTTCACTTCGGGCGGAGTGCCTGGGATCATTATCGTGTACAAATTCCCTTCTTAACGGCATTTGTTCTTCAGGAAATTAAGCAATTTGCTCCGAAGTATATTCAAACAATTTACAAACAATTTGCTTATATCCATAAAATTGGACGAACCCCAGACATTCTAATGACTAGAATATTGTTTCAACTTTGATGACCAAGGTGTTGTCTGGCAAATTCCTATCTTTTTAATATATTTCGCTTACTGAGGAGAGGTACTTTTCAGCCTCTCGTAGCCTATTTCTTATCGTGCGGCTTGTTACTGTAGCACACAATTTATTTTTAAGACCATTTATTGAGTCGAAGGGTTCTTTTTCTAAAAACGAATGAAAAGTTTGTAGAAAACTGACGTTTTACGCTTTTTGCCTCTGGTTCCGATGGAATTTGTTTGAGTGAATTGCCAATGACTTTGGCCCTGGAGATGTAGTTTGTGTAGCTAAAAGCACTTCGGATTTTAATGTTTGAATCACATACCATCACGACCCAGATATTGAAAATAAATCAAACTCAT
This sequence comes from Gymnocheta viridis, assembly GCA_956483585.1. NCBI lineage: Eukaryota > Metazoa > Arthropoda > Insecta > Diptera > Tachinidae > Gymnocheta > Gymnocheta viridis. The sequence continues at coordinate 96,242,539 of OY101442.1, read as the reverse complement.
AACGCATCAAATTGCATTTGAGTTAATCACTGGTCATTATCTTTTCCACTTTAATGAATTTTTTATATAAATTTTATTAATATTTAATTTAAACGCTGCTTAAAGAAATTTGTCCTTGTTATTTTTTCATATAAATTTAATTCTTTTTAAAGTTCTCTAAAGAAAGCAATTGATTTTAAAAGAACATAATAAAAAATTAAACTGATAATGCAATCATGCTGTGTATGAAAACATTCCTCAGTGAGTTTCATCTCTAAAAGTTCAGCTTAAAAAACTCTATGACATGTTATTAAGAAGGAAGATTTCGTCCCTATTATATTTTCCCGCACTGTATATGAGCCTAAAGTAGTTTTGACAAGAAAATATTTGTCCGGCAGTTTCATTTGAATGTTTTTAATATATTTTAAGAAGACTTTTTAACAAGACTTTCTACAAGACATTCAGCAAAAAGATATCAAAAAGAAATGCTTCAAAAAATACTTGTGTGCAAATGAATTTTATCTAAAAAATTCTTATGATTTTGCAGAACTTCAAGGCATTTTTTAGAGAGCAGAACTCCGCAATGAAATGAAACAGAAAAAATTGTTTTAGAATTCTTGATAGTGACTATTTTATGGACAATTTGATGACATTATTGTTTGGGGGCCAATGCTTCCTACACAGAATGTTAAGTGCGAAAGAAAAACAACTAAATAAAAAATATGTTCAAATATAATTTGAAGGACTTAGCCGCGGTTTTTGCAGAAAAGCCGTAATTTTAGTTTTTACTTTAGTTTTTACTCACTTTACTTAATACAATAAGCTGCATTTCACAACTAACGCGTCTAATGTTGGCTTTTAAATGCTCAACTGTTTGTAGTCTATCAATGACGGCAAGCAAATTTACCTATCCCCAGGAAAAGTTGTCTAATGTCATCAAATAAAAATGGAAAAGCTGACTTTTTAATAGATTCTCTTATGTGGAATCAATCGTTCCTCAAATACTTCTTGCATTAAATTAATTGCAATTTGTATCACGTGTCATGTGAAGTGACTTGTCACGAAATACTAAGAAATTATATCTCTGAATAGCTCAATTTAAATTTTATTTCCTTATAAAATACCCGACACATTAATTTGGATTTTCTGTCATAATTCAATGAACTTTAGTTCAATTATGAAGAAAATTTGTTTAAACATTTAGACTCATATGCGTAGTCACGTTTAGTTCCAACTTAAGCCTGATCTAATTATAATTGTAGCTAAAGTTATTCATAGTCTGCTTAGTTCCATCTAAAAAGCTAGTTTCAGGTAAAACTAAACTTACGCTGAAAATTAAAAAAAAAAATTAGTAAAAAGGAAAAAGATTAAAACACGTGGACCTTGCAGTCTATCTGTGGAACTTCCGCTAAGCTCCCGCTAACTTTTTCATACAAGAAAATTAAAAAAAATGATTTTTTCGATTAAGATTAAATTTTTGAGTCCAAAAAATTAACACAGAAAATTGAATCGCCAAGAATTTTTGAAGTTATTAAGATGAAGCTCTTTTTTAAAATTTCGTCAACATACCGCATGGATCAATCGATTTTCTTTAAGTTTGCGGCATTAGATGTTGTTTTTTGTTTAGCAGTTTAAAAATTTATTTGAAAAAAAAATTCGTAAAATTTATTTTCGAAGATTTTTAAAATCTGCTAAATCGCACGAAATCTTAATGAGTTCAATGACTTCAGGATGCGTCAAAGTTGCTGCGGATCTGTTAGGCCATTCTCGTAAAAAGAGTCACAAAAGATTTCTATGTTCTCAAAACGTCGTTATCTGATGAAAACTCAATTTTCGAAAATAAGGGGTTTAATCAGTCTTCCTATTTTTGATAGCGGGAAGTTAAGACAAAAGATGTTAAAGTAATAAAAGGGTCTTAAATTTACAACTGACAAAACTACTCCCTTAAAATGGTTAAAAGTGAATTTTATGCATGATACAAATTCGGTAACCATGAAGAAAAATTCCTTATTGATGCAATTTTAAAGTTTTTCAAAGATGCAAAAGACAAACTAGAGATGTGATTTCTTACAGTAAGACTTTGATAAACAATTCTAATCCTTCAGAACATTAAAAAAACAAAATGTAAGACAATTTTCTTTTGCATAATGTATTTAAAATACCAACCAGATATAAACTGAAATTTTTTTATTTATTAATTTTAGTATTTTTTTTAAATTTATTAATCGAGATTGCCTCGATATCTTCTTTCAAAGATTTTCAACAAACAAAAGTTTTTGATAAAGTAATTTTAGTAAAGAAACATTTATCTATACAAGATATCGATAGCAGGGATGTTTTTATTTTTTGTTTTATGGTAAAACTAAGTTGAACTTATTAACAATTGTCAGGAAATCGACTATGAATAGAAGTGAATTCTGGGTCGGTAGCTAAATTTAAGTTGCATGTTAACTAGTTTCAAATTATTGTGTGCCTATGAATATCAGCCATAGATTTTAGATAAATTGACATCTTCTATTTGGGGTCTCTCGATAAATTGAAATTGTCTTTCATGTCCCTTTACAAAATGAAAGAATGAAATTTGGTTCCTTGATTAATTTGAAGTTGTGTTAATATCATCTTGCATATTGTTGTAAATTTGACAGCGACAGTTCATTGGACGAACACAGATTGAAGGCGCTTAAAATTCAAACTAAAAAGAAGAATTTAAATCATACTCCTCTTTACTTGATTTTGCTTACACCCTTCTCTTGGCTATTTGAAATCTTATTATTTCAAATGCTCCATCATAAGAACTTTTCCCTTGGGTTTGAAATTATCGATAGTTGACTACGTCTTTTATGTTTAATAATAATCTATTTTAATTAAAGCGACATTTCTCTAAAGTATTTTTGACAAAAGCTCAAATTCTTCTAAGCTGTTTGAGACTAAAATCCTTTTATACAAATCCTTGCTACATCTTTCTTTTGCTCGACTAATAGATAATTAAGAAAATACAAATTACTCAAAACATTAAGATTTAATTAAAGTTTCCTTTATTTTACTTACGCTCCTTTCATTGTCAAAGTCTAGTATTTATTTTAGTTGTTTTATTAGAAAATCTAGCAGGTACCTGTGTGCTTGTCTTTTAGTCTTTAAATTACAAATAATAAATTATTATTATAATTTAAGAGCCAAAATGGAAGGTCCTTTTCCAAGACTATTTGTTTGAAAATGGCTGTAAAATTAAAATTAAAAATGCGTATACAAGGCAAGATTTCCCATGTCATTAAAGAAAGTTTCAAAAAGAGGCGGGGGAAACAGATAAAACGAAAACTAGCAAATATGCTGCACCTACAAAAAAAAGTAAATTACAAGGCAAACACATTTTCACTGTCAATGTAAACATTTTGGATGATACGAGTATTTGTTACAGGCATGGAAAACGGAATAATACTTTTTTTTCTCCAGTCTAAAGCATTAAAAGAACTATTTTCCAAAAGTAAAATAAAATCGAATTTGTGAGTGTAATAAATAGAACGTTGTTAATCTGGTTCGAGTGCGATGCTAAATTAATAATTTAGTTTTTAGTTTTTTTATTTATTATTATTAAGAAAGGAATAAGGAGCAGCTAATTACAATAGCAGAATGGGCAAAGCTGTTTCGACAGTAGTCGCCACTCCATCATCATAAGCGTTCTTGAGTCTTAAATTATCAATAATTTTTATATATTTGCGATCCAATCAATTAAACTTTTTTGCCAAAAAAGTATTTATCTTATTTATTTTCAAAAATAGGCTCTTAATTATAATAAAGGACTTTTCACTTATTAATCAGCACCCTTTTAAAAGTCTTTGTTTTCCATTCCTGTTCTACCTAAAAGTTTCTAACACTCTCTCATACATAAACGCAAACACACTCAAAGTTGTAAAAGAAGAAAGTTTCATTATTTTTGTTTATCTTGCCGTTCGTGTGTCTTTTCCCTCTACTTTTTTTTCAAAACAAACAACTAAGCGAAAAGCCCAACTAAACGAATGTCCTGCACAAATATGCGCTGCCAGATATTTAAAGGGATTTTGTATTTTTCAGCTTCAGTCTTTATTTTTATTAATTTACTTACTTACCTTGTGTCTATTGTGGGTGTCGTATTTACTTGTGGGAATGTTAATTCGTTGGGGTTTCTTGTAGTGACAGTCTTCCAAAATCTGCAAGTAAAATTATTATTAAAACAGTTGATTGAAGTGGGTTTTTAAGATATTATTTGAAAAAAAAAAATTCCAACAAACATGCAACCATCCAATAGACGAAAATACAATGAAAATATTTTCAAATTTCAAATTATATCAGGGTTGCATTTTTTGTTAATTTCCGTAATACTTCAAAAAAAGGGGTTCAGGCATTCTTAAAGGTTGAAAATCCAAGCAATTTGCGAAATTTTTAGTATTTTATTAAGATCTACTTTTTAAATTACTTAATAAAGGAACTGTAAAATTAATAAACTCGCTTTTGTTTACTACGCCTTTCCCACAGAGAGAAAAAGTTCTACATTGTTGTTATCATTTCATGATTTGTAATAAGAGTGCACGTATTAGAAGCAACTTTTACAGCTTAGAAATCTCAAAATACAAAACCGATCTTAAGCTAAGTTTAGACGATATATTGAATCAGCATATTTATGCTAAAAAATTTGTTACAAGTGCCGGCATATCGTGCAAATTTGCGAAAAATGTTGAGCAACATTGATTATTTCGTTTGAAAATTTTGACAACTGATCAGTGGCGACAATACCATAATTTATAACAAATTTATCGTTTTTCGCCTTAAAATGAGCAACATAGTTTTTCTTATAAAAACAAAAAAATGTGTTTATATAAAAAAAAAATAAAAAAAATATACAACAAAATAATTTTAGGAGCTTGTACTGCAACGTATCAATTAATGCAAATCTCAGCTGCTGCGGAGGAGCTCATTGAAGACATATGGTCTGCAAAAAGCACTCACCTTCATTTTATATTATATTAACACTATTTTCCATTATTTTAATTATTTCTGGGCAGTAAACTTAAAATTAAAACCACAACGTCCAGAAATATCTGATCAGCTGTTGTTTGCAATTCCGCACGAAATAAGTGGTGCTTAAATTATTTCTCAGTTGAAAAATATGTTGCCAGAAAAATTTCGTATGTTTTCACAAGATGAACAGAGTACAACTTCAGTCATATTATTTTGCTATTATTTCGGATGAATTTTTTACGAGTATATAGACTTTTGACAGCAGTTCGCACGAAATAATGAACAGAGTACCATGCTTAAACTCAAATTTTTTTAGCATACGTATGTTTAACAGCATTTGCTAATACTTTTTTAACAATACCAACAAACGTATGTTGTTAATTTCAGCATATCGTGTAGACAGCATATTATTAGTGCTTAACAAATTTCCTGCGTATGCTGACATATGTACATATACGTTATTTGTTAAAAGGCGTATGCAAGCTTTCAGCATATGCCAAATTCATATGCATATGCGCCTTATGTCTAAATCCAATCATTGGGAAAATTTGAATGTTTAATAACATTTAAAAATTGACGAAACAATAAAAGATAGAAAAAGTAACCCACATTGCAAAAAACGCGAAATCCCACAAAAAGTTGCAAATTTTTTAAAAAGTCAGCGACATTTGTAGCCATATAACCGTGTAGCCTGCTGTCGTGAATGTGTTTATATCTTAATTTAATTCAATTTTGTACTTGGTAAGTTTTGCAAAAGCTAGTGATATTTCCTCCGACGACATCATTTATGTTTATTTTTATTTTTTATTTATATTAATAAATTTTATTCCAAAAATTATACGTATTAAAACATAAATTGAATAATAATTAAAATTGCTGGCAAACTTACTAATTTCACGAACAAATGTTTATACAACTCAGCATATAAAGCACCATATATAATTCAACATATCGTATAAACACAAAAATCGTTTGCTAACTCTTACGTTGACATTTCATTTGCTGACATATGTTGACATCAAAAAGTTTGCTACTTCCAACACATCATGCAGACGCTGATATGCTGATAGAGGCATTTGTTATTATTTTCAAACATATGAGTGTTAGCATATATATGCTGATTCAACATATCGTCTAAACTTTTCTTTAGCAAAATATAGATTACACACAGCTGCAACTAAATACCTTGAAAAGGGTATACGTTTATTTGAAAAATATGGTCGCGCCTATTAATTATAAAGATGTAGTAATAGATAACTGCAATATAAATAATTAACAAAACCCTGAACGTAGAAAGACAAACTTAAAAAACGCAAGATTTTGCGTTATTGGCAAAATAAAGGAAACCTGAGGATGCACTCTTAACAAAAATGTGGTGTCTCTTTTAGTGATTCAGAATTTTGTACACAGAAAGAAAAACGTCGTACTAAATTCAAGTATTTTCTACTTACTTTGAGTACGAGTCGTACTAAAAATTTTGAGTTAAAATAGCAATAAAATTTACTTTAATCAAGCCGAAAACGGGATCGCGATTCCTTTAGATACCCAATCCTTGAGTTTTTAAAAATGAGTACAAAATTCTTTAATAACATGAAAAATATTGAATCAACTAAAAAATTAAATTGAGCACTTAATAGCCCGTATTTAAATCAATCTTTCTGTACTTGATTTTAGTAAATCTGGGATTACCGTACTTTTCACGCCGCTTGGGATTGATTTAAGTACGGATATGTTAATTTTTCTTTTGAGTGAAGGATATCATTTGCTTTTGATCATCGCATCTCACCAACCGGAACATCGATTCAATTAAATTATCAATAGTTTCCTTTCATATTTTTTGGCATTAGCTTATAACTGCATCTGCTAAAGCTTTCTTCTTTGGTATATTTTCGAAATGGTATTTTAAAATGTTTTTTTTTATTTTTTTTTTTTGCGAAATCCTATAAATTTTTTATGGTCGTGAGATCTAGCGAGAGGGCTGGGCCATTTAAAAGCACATAGTATCTCGTTGCATAGTAACCTCTCGGCTACAACTATGGATGTGTTTTCGGTGTCGTTATCATACTGAAATCTCCAAACTTGTGTAATGCTGTTCTCTGCGTGTGAATACACAACATCATTTATGTCATTACATAATTTATGATATGAATAGCACCGATTATATGCCCTGAAATACTGCTCTACACCAAAATGTTGACACTGCCAAACTCAACACTCTTACTCGTGTACTTGGTGGGGTCCAATCGCTTTCACTGTGGTCGTCTTACAAATATTCTTCCGTAACTGACTCTTAAATTATCTTTAGATTTGCAGCTGAACTTATTTCATATCTGTTTTTACCAGCAAACAATACCAGCTTCATTTGCCCTGCAGCTAACTGCCCGAGAATTAATTTCTAATATAGATTATTGATAACCTTCTCAGTTGCTATTTTTAGAACTTTTTAAGCTCTCTTGCTACTAAAATTGTCTTTTTTTGGAGTAGTTTTAGGGGGCCTTCCTCCTAAGCGTTGGGTCTAACAATTTTTTTATAATTTCTGGGTTTGCGGATTTATTAATTGAATAAAATGTGTATAATATTTTAAGTCATGGAAAAATAACCATATACGGACACCACTACGTGATAAAAGACCAAAAACAAAGACCCGTGTCTCCCAGTTTTGCCAAAATTCATGCACTTTTTGTTAATGGGCACCCAAAGATTTGGGGCCTCAGTGTCATTTTTCCAAAATACTGATCATTTTCTCAGGCCCATATCTTGCAAATCGTTCGGAATTTTGATTTACTCTCTGAGGCAAAGTTGTAGATCTTGTCATAAAGAAAAAAATTGTGAACATATAAAATCAAAAAACCTTCATCTTCAAGATAAAAATCGCAAAAAACTAAAAAAAAACTATTTTTTTACATTTTTTCCACTGTCCATAGGCAGCAAACCGTTAAAAATTCAAGCGAATAATCGACTACAAAAATGTACCTAAGACTTCAGTAAACAATATTTTAGAACATATGAACTTCCTAGGAATGATTCTTAATACCATTTAGGTAGCGCTCAGTAAGCCGAAAAAGTGAACAATTTCCCGAAATTTTTTTAATTTCATTTGATTTTTCTTTACTTCAACATTGAGATACATACTATGCTATCTTCTACATAATGCAAGCGTTTGCTGTATATTAATGCAACTGAACTACACTACAACGTTGATTTTCTTTACTTCAGAAATGCGTTTATTATTTTTTTTAATAATCCAGCTATTTTTTTTAAATTTAAAATTTACGTATGATTAATATTAATTTAATGTTCAAATCAAATATCACTCATACGGTCTAAGAGCTTCACTTAAATGCAGGGTACATATACTATTAATGGAACCAGCAGCTAGAACAAGGGAATAAATCCAGAAACATGCCTCAGAGTTAAATGTATGAAAAAATGTATAAATTATTTTGCTCTTCACATACTTTTTTATACCATTTAAATGAAATCTAAATGCTTTTACTTATGATTGAATAACAATAAATCAGATTAACAAATAATAATGTTTACTGATACATAAATAAACTTCTTGGATTTATTCTCTTCTTCTAACTGATAAAAAATAAATAAATAAATAAAATTAAATTTTTCAACAAAGGTATATTTCTTTTTAGAAATAATGAATGAATTATTTAACGCAATTATTCGTCATCGTTTTCAGAAGAGATAATATTATCATAAAACTATTTGAGTTCGTGTCAGTTGTAAAAAGGGATTAAAAGACGGATTAATTCCCTTCTTCCAACTGACTCTTTTAGTAATCGCATGAAACTCTATTAAATATAATTGTTATACAGCTACGTTTCGAGAAAATAAAAAGGTGTACAACTCAACTATGGAAAAAAAATATCATGTAGTCCCTGTTTCCAACTGCTCACTTCGTCAGCTGATTAGCTTAACTGATCCCTACTAAATTGCCAAAGTTTGTACGCAATGGGAATGAATTATTGAAAATTAATTATCTTGGTGTTTAGGAGAAGAAAGAAAATTGTGTCTTGTCTTTATTATTGTAGGAACAGTTATACTTAAATAAATATATGTGCGTTGGTTAATTGCATCGAGTTTTTTTATCTGCAAGCGGAACGCTCTCAATTGGCAATATTGCTGTCTGAGACTGAATATTTGTCAGTTCTCGGTTGATGAAAAAGAGAAAATTTTCGCACTAAACTTTAAAATAGTTCAACATAAGCCACATTTTTAACAAAAGAAATTTGTGTAATAAAGCAAATAAGGACTTTACAGTGGTTACATACAGATGTCCTTAATCTAGTCCGCACATTTTATTTTTAAAAAAATAAGTCTTTATTTATTATACGGGTAACCACATCTGGCAACTTTCCCAAAAGCTTTAGTTTAATGCACTGCTATATTAGGGGGTTTCCGATTTTCAATTCTAACTTTCAACCTTGAACTCCGCTCGTTGATATTTTTGAAAATGTACTTTAATACAATTCTTTAAATGTTAGGGGAACATATTTTTTATCTTTTGCATATAATCCCCCTGAAGATGAGATTAAAAATGTTTGTTTTTCCCATATACCTTGTAACAACCCTACTGTTCCATACGATACATACGATTAACGCTTACAATTTAATGTTTTGTATATTTCTAACAACCTTTTAATATAAAATATATTTAGGTAACTGCACACACACATACGTAGCTAGTTTAATATGTGTTCACGTGTACGAACATACTTACCTTTCTTTGAACATGCATATTCATGTTATTTGAATTTATCGTCTGTATTTCACACAAATGCAACAAAGTCTGACTAAATAAACAAAAACATGAAACAAACAACAATTCAATGTAATGTGTCAATGCTCTATAAAGTGGTGGTGGTAGTCTATGTTTGTTTGTTTTCCATGTTTGTGTGTGTGTGTGTGTGTGTGTGAAAGGGCGCTCATAGATATGTTGGTTGCTGCTAAGTATGTGTTTACTTTGATTGTCTGTAGTTTTATGCGTTGGTGTGTTTTGCCTTAAACGTATAAATCTTGCCTTTGTTTGCGTTTGTTTTGTAGGCTTTTATAAATTTATTTTTAATGTTAAATTTCTACTTAAATTTAATGGCTGCTGCCTTATTTTGTACGAAATTCTGCATATTTTTTTTCTCCATTTATTCTAATTATTTTTTGTGGCCTTCTGTGGGTAAGAACCTCTTCTTTGACTTTTTTAAAATTTTAATTTGAATTATCTCACATTTAAGGGCAACAAGAGAGCATGGAGAAAGATTAGTTGATTTAAAAATAAGATTTCATTAAAGAAAATTTAATAAATAAACTGTTTTTGACAATTTTTAGCATATGAAAAATACAGTTTCTTACTCCCGACCGAAAAAGAGATGCGTTTCAAATTTAATGTACGTGCTAGTGAATCCAGCGGCCGACTCAATCGAAATTAATATTAAACACTTACATAAATACATACGATAAAGTACAAAAACAAAAAACCTTTTAAATAAAAAATATAATTATGATTATGCACATCTATGTAAAACCCCGTTTAAAAACATATACGAGTAAATCTTTCCAAAATCGGTATGGTATTACGGACATAAAAGGTATCTAAAAAACGTGTTTGCCTATTAATAATGTATATGAATGTATTTCTGCACCTGTGTATCCATGTGTCTGGAACCGGTATCATAACTTCTAAGCGACTAACTCACATTCAGTTTTGTTTGCAAGTGATTTAATCGATTGTGTTATTAGCAGGGACTTTGATATCTCGGACTTTTTCACCTCCCTTGAAACGGGAATGAAAAGATGACATTACAGGGACTTTTCGGGAATCTTCGAAAATGTGAATTAACTCAATAAAATTAATTTAAAATTAAATGCATACCAGGTAGTCGCAAGAGAATTTGCCTTGACAGATCTCATTCTTGCATATCAAAATAAACTGTTCAAGACAAATTTTGACAATGAAATTATAAAACACAATGAGTCAGCTGAGCAGTCGAGTTCACTTGTTATGAATTCGCCTTGACAGGGAATAAATAAATAAGGGAGAGGGAAAATAAGAATCAGCTGTTTACTTTTTGACATTTTATTTTGTGCGAACGCGGAAATTCATTAATAAAAAACTTAATTTCTGTTTGATTTAAACAAAATAATTTTTTATTTAAAAATACATTTACGTTTAGTTTTTACTAAAATTAAGATTAGTATAACTTTTACTATGCTTGCGAATGAACTAAAAGATGAGGAACAGAATAAAATAAAACAGTCTGATTGTTGCAAGAAAAGAGATGAGCGGTGCTTCTAATGCGTTGGAGTTGCCATAATCATCCGGGCCACTGTTAAATATCTTCGGGGGGTTTTCCCTTATGAATTAAATTTTTCCCCAAAAAAAATTCTCCTTTATCAGACTGATTGGCTTTTTCAGGCATTTTGGCAGTTACGATGCCAAAAATACAAACATTTGTCGGTATTTTTTTATAATTAAATTTGATGTTAAGCAAGTACACTAAACCGTCTCAATTTTTATTCTTTTTTCGAATTTCCTTCATGAACATCAATTTTCTTAATCTACTCTAAAAACCAAGCATTTTGGTGTATAACACTTAAATATTGATGAACGGGAAGTGGTCTCCCAAATCGTTTTTTTTTTAGGAAAAATACCTTTTTTCCAAAAAATGGAAAAATCTTGCTTTAGTAAATTGGCTTTAACTCAAGCTTTTCTTAACAGATTTTAACTTAATTATATGCATTAGAAAAATTATTAAATTTCCTAAATGTTTCTTAAAGCAACATTGCCATTTTGTTCGACGGTTTTTTACAAATTCAGATTTTCAAGTACGAACTTATAACTTTTTTTCCTTTTTTTGCTTACAAAGTTAGAAGAGACTGATGGATACATTAAACATATTTTACATGCATCGAAAATAAAATTAAAGTTTTATTTTTTTATACATATTTATATGATGAGTTGCGTGGTCTCACTGCTGTCAGCTTTAATTGTTTCTTTGATAAGTTTTTTAGTCCGGAATTAAGTTGCATTTGCTTCACGTCTCGGTTTCTTCGCCACTGAAGGGCATTTTGTTTGCGGTTGCTTTCCGATCGAACGAGCGACGCAGTCCATAGAAAAGGATGTGGCCGATTGGCGAGAAAATAGTAATCATAAATCTTGAATATGAATATCAACTGTTTAGAGATGAAAATAACAGAAGGGAGTGTTAGTAAGCTGCTGGGGGAATCTTATCTCATTCATACAATTTTAAAAAGCAAAACAGAAGCGCATCTGTTTGTAACTGATAAATATCTTCTGCATTTGTCTAAATGAATTAAGACCCAGACTCCTGCTAAAGCTTGAATTCCAAAAGAAGCTAAGTTTCTCTTCATGCGCAAGCAGTTGGTGTTCGTGTTCTCGTACTGAACTCTGGAAACTTTTCCAAAACTCGCGTAACCGTTCATTGCGAATAAAGTCACCTAAAATTGTTACATACGTTTATAATATTTGTCTTCTGAACCTGAACTACCGATGCAATTGCAAAATCATCAAAAATCGTATAGAAGGACATTATGTAAAATAAATCGACTTCGATTGCCTTTAATTTTTTGTACAGAAGACTCTCTATCTTTGATTTGATTTGATTTGATTTGATTTATTGAGTAGATTTTCTAACACAACAAGAAATACATATCTTATAATTAAAGTATTAGAATCAGATTAGTTATATTAACGAAAAAAATGATGATTCTATAATATAATATAAATAACAAATATAATATAGTAAAACAAAATATAAAAAGTGAAGAGTGGAAAATTATGATTAAAAGAATACATTTAAACATTAGTAATAACAAATTGAAATTATTTTCATCATAATTGAGTTTACTAAGAAAATATATAAATATAGAAGAAGAAGATAGTATTGAAAACAAAAGTATAAAAATTATTTTATTTATCTCATATGCAAGAAAAAAAAAATAAATAAAATTATATATAAAAAAAAAAAATCGTGTTTTAAGTGAAATAGTCGTAAATTAACTTCCTAAATCTTGTTGCGCTGTCGGTGTTCTGAATATAATTCGGAAGTTGATTCCAGAGACGTATGGTTGATATTAGAAAATGACATTCTGAGGCATGAGTATGATATCGTAATTGAATAATATATCTACTTCTTCGCGATCTTGCGAATCTAATACGATCATATAAGTACCTAGGTTCTGCTGTTACAATAATTTTATGAAGGAAAATTAAGCTTCGCGCTTTCAAAAGGTTACAGAAAGATATGCTCATAAAGCGACGGGAATATGCACTTACTCTATCAAATCTTTTGAGACTGAAAACGTAACGAATTATGTTGTTATAAGCAACATTAAGTTTTCTCATATCCTGGTAGATACATGCAGCATATATCTCGGATGCATATAGGAGTGTTGGCAGTACATATGTTTTTGCTAATAAAACTTATATTTAATGGGGTAAAATACTGAGTTGTCCATAAGCTCCGTAACATGCCATATACTTTACCACATGCCTGGTTCACATGATCAGTCCAGGTTAAAGATCTATTGAAAGTCACACCTAAATTTTTGGCAGTGTCTACAGATTCAATTTTTGAGTTACCAATGAAAATATCCATGCAAATATCAATTCTCATATTCCTTTTGCATATTAATAAGCATTTAGATTTATTTGGATTGATTTTTAAGCCATTAACAGATGCCCATGTAAAAATCTTATTCAAGTCTGAGTTCAACTCTCTTACTCTCAGTCCAATTAAATCCCTTGTACCACTAGGATACAACTGAACATCATCAGCATACATTTGTATCTTAGAGTAATTAAGCCATCGTGGGAGGTCATTGGCATATAGCGAATAAAGCAATGGACCAAGAATTGAGCCTTGCGGCACTCCTCTTGAAATCCTCAAAGCACGAGAAGCTACTCCATTACTAACGACTGACTGACTTCTATCAGACAGATAGGAATTTATTAAACGTGTAGCATATTGGGAGAAACCAAAAAGTTTCGACAATTTCATACAAAGAATGGAGTGGTGGACCGTGTCAAATGCTTTGGAGTGGTCCAGCAGTACCAAAAACGAAATTTCATCATTATCCAAATTACCTCTAATTTCCTCTATTACATCCGTAAGTGCCGTAATACAACTATGACGAGGCCTGAACCCAGATTGGCGCGCAGTCAACAATCGATTATCATTCACATGTTTGTATATCTGGCCGTGTAGTATTCGTTCAAACACTTTAACATATCAACATAATGAAAATTAAATTCACCAGCAGAAACACGAAGAGGTGTTAAATTTTCATAGTAGTCCATCTGGACATTAGGTAGTGGAATGTTTACAAAGCTTTCATTCAATGTGTTTACATCCACATTAATTGGGATAGTACCTGACTTTCCAACACCAATATTATGAATATATTTCCAGGTTTTCCTGGTATTGGTAGCTGCACTAAATTTTTCTAAATAGTATGCGGTCTTATCTCTTCGTATTTTAGCCACAACAGACCTTCTCGCCAAACGGTACTCGGTCAAGTACTCAGGTGTTTTGTAACGTTTCCATCTACGATAAAGGTTATCCCTGCGCATTTTAAATTATTAAACTACAATTATTAAAAAAGTATTCAGTAAATTTATTATTCGAGATATGGCTCGATATCGATAATTAAAAAAGAACAAACAAAACTTTTTGAAATTGTTCAAAAATAATAGAAAATCTTAGTGTTCTTAAATGTTTGTCTGATTTGAACTTTTTATATAAATTGTTTTTTTATTATATTTATATTAAAATAACTTGCTTTTCAGTCAATGTCCACAAGTGTAAATGTTGTTTTATGCGTTTTTAGAAGTTTTGATAAATTTCCTTTTGCACGTTGAAAAAGTATTTCGTTATGCCATGCTGGCATTATAAATTCCAAAAAGAAAAGAAAAAAGGATAAGATTTTTACAAAAAGCAGATAACCTGACACAAAAGCGAATGTAGATGAACTGTTCTTGCACAAATGATGTTGCATGCACACACACAAATTTTAAATGGAAAAATATTTATGCATTATACGCAAACTGATTTTTATACATTCTATATTTAGTCATATTGCAATAAAAGAGAAAAAAATTCTAGATGTTAAATACTTTAACTTTAATCTTCACTCACAAATACACCCCAACAATCCATGCTGCGACGCTCCATCTTAATTCTGTAGAAAATTATGTCTATGTATGTATATGAGTGAATATATATATATATGTGTGTGTGTATGTAATCGGTTCTTTAAATATCTTAAGTAAACAGACGGTCCCAATATGTTGATTATAGATTTTTCAGAAAAACAAATATTTATTTAAAGACGAGTATCCTGCAGCCAGCAGTCGTGGCATTTGTGAAATTTTCATAACTTTCATAAGTGTTTTTGTGTTGAAGTTATTTACATATAAACACACATACGAGTACATATGTACAGGATGCTCTGCACTTTCATTATGTGAATACGTATTTTGCATATTTAAAAGTGGTAGAGTGTTGGCAGCCAAGTTTTATATTTAGTTAGTTGCACTGCCTTCTGCCGGAACAAGAAAAATCCTTTATGGGAAAAAATATAGAGGCAGTAGTGGGTGTGGACATGAGAAGTGATAGTAAGATAGCAAACAATTAGCGGGAAATTTCTCTGGTCAATCGACCATTAATGAATGTGTTTTTAAAGTAAAATATATTGTGAGGCAAAACGAGCGGGTTTCAGCAACAGGTTTACTAATTTTATTGGAACGTATTCCATTCAAATAATGATAAAGCATTGCGTAGATGCTCCATTGAGTCAACAAATCTGATTACAATAGAGTGTCCCATGAGTCCTTCTCCAGCACGCAGTCGAATAGCTCCAAAGTGTATCGTTTAAGAAAAACCAATATACTTAAAAAAAAATTTTTGAGACTTAAAAAATGTGATTAATTAAGCGAAACTCACATTAAGATTCTAACGTCAACATGGTTTAAACTAAGATCGCACGGCCCCATTCAGAGTATCATTCATATTCTAACCCATGACCTCAATTCGCGACACGTTTGGTGTATTAATGAAAAATAATTTTTAGGGTTTCATCTTGATATGGGCAAGTCCCAGAAACAGTGCACCAGCTAAAATTTCTTGAAATTTATACGACTTATTTTTATCCCTTTTTAAAAAGATAATATTCTTTATAGATGTGTAATTTTATAAATAAAATAAATGTATTTCGATGATCATTAATCCACAAATTGTAATCAAATCCTACACTACCTTCTGATCTTCTAGTTTCATACAAGAAATATTTAGGTATTCATATAATTACTTTAGTGTTAAAGAATAATGGCCCGCCCGATCGAAATCCATATTTTCATACATTGAGTTGACTTCAATTTTAGTTAAAATATTTTGTAATTATAAAAGATTTTTCAAGCCTTAGGTCAATTTTTATAAAAAATGTAAGTTAATTATTTTTTATATAAATTTACCTAAGGCTTGAAAATCTTTTATAATAATTAAAAAAAGTTCGAAAAAATAAGAGATTATAAAATATTTTGTGTTTACTATTTACTATTAAAATTAGGTATGAACTTCAGAATAGAGAATAGAATAGAAAAAATGTAACGTGCCTCACAAAAGGTTGACGTCTATTCATAAAAAATCTTTTGGATGCAAATAAGTTATTTTAGAAATCTCTTATATTCGTCTTTCTTTTAGGAACCAAATTTTGTGTACTTTATTATGCAAAATTGGCTAAACTTTATTTTTAAAGGTTACTTCTGTTTTTTTTAGCGTGCGTCATAAATCTTTGAGATTAATTATTTCTTAAGAAATACCCGCTAAAAAATTATTTTTTATGGATTTTAGGATTCGTCAAGCTGAATTTGCCCCTATCTGAAACAAAATGATTATTTTTAAACAAAAATATCCGATGTTTATTTAATTGTAAAAGACAGATTATGCCATTAATAATGGGAAACAATATCAGATAAATGACCGCCATGACTATCCTTCCAGCACCATATTTTCATTTCATGAACATTTGCGGCTTTTTGTTCTCGATAATTTCACAAATTCCACATTTGAGTTCTTGAATCGATTGTGGGCCATTGGCGTAGAATTTATTATTCACTTAGCCCGAAAGAATAAAGTGTAAAGATGTTAAATTACAAGATCTTTGTGGCCAATTATGATCATCTCTTCAATAAATTAAACGATGGTATCGTAACTCTTGTGCCACGTAGCGTAGTCCTGTTCAAAATAAACTTCCTTCATATCAATATCTTCCGATTCCGGCCATACAAAATTAATCATCGCTCAATTCCAAATATCGACGAAAAATATACAAACTTTGGTTTTTCTCAACACTTTAGGCTACAACAGCAATATTCCCTGTTGTTATTGAGCGTTAAGAACGAGTTGGCTTCTTCACATCAGTATCTTTTTCCAACAGCTTTAATTTTGCCACCAGTTTCACAAATGCTGGCCGAGAAGGTGCTTCACGACGACCCAAAAATGTTTTAGTTTTGCGAAATGTGACCTCGAAATTTTCACAATTTTTTGTAGTGAATTTCTATAATTTCAATGAATTGTTGAAGCGTATATCGTTCCATTTCATTAATGGCGTAGTTTTTACTTGTCATCTGTCACGTAGTTACAGGTTGAGTCATGACAACTGTTTAAATGGCGGGATATTGAAAATGAAACAACTTATGGGAACACCCTGTGTAAGACTAGAAGTTTCACAGAGAGTGTCATATAGAAAAGTATGAAATGGAGTGGGAGAAGGACGAGCCTTCAAGCGCTTCTCAAAAAATTCACTAGTCATTTGATGACATCACATTTAGAACAACTTACTTGGGATGATCCCTGATATAGTTCAGTCGAAAGAAGTTATCACCGACATCAAAAACAAAAAGTTTGTACAGAAATGCACCATGTGACACTCTCACGAATGACTGAGAATTCTCGAGAGTTATTTAAAATTTATTTTTATAAACACACACAAACTGTAAAGGTTTTTTGGCGAATGTGCAGAAGAAGTACCCAGGGTATAGGCAGGAATCGAACCTCCAGACCAATAATGTAGAATATTATCCACTGGTCAACGGGGGTACTTTACTTTCACCGAAATTAAATTATTTTTAGCAGATTAACTCATTACTTATCAAAGAATGTTTTTACTTGAAATTAAAAATATTTTTTTTATTTAATTAAATAATTTTTAAAGAAGACAGTAAAAGTTAAAATAGACCAGCTGCGAAAATATGAAGTTTGTGGGAAACAATGTACTTCACCACTTACGAAGATTTCGTAACACACGACTTCCATATATTTAATCGCATAATCGATAGCAATAGAATGTTCTCAGGAAGTTTATTTTCTTTTCAATATCATTTCTTTATATACAGACCCACTGTGCGAACAATGAGAGATTATTAGCTTTATATTAAATTCTTCAATCATTCAGATAAATAATATTTTTTTTATTTCCCTAATGTTGTGCGAACAAACTAATAGTATATATTTAAAATATTTCCCAACAGTAGTTTTAAAAAAAAATAAATTATGTGACCTGGTAAGTAATGGGCATACTCTTCTTTTGGTATTTTTCAAAAAATGTCACGTTTCTGCAAAACTGTCGATTGTCTACAACTTGCAATTTTCAAGACCTAAATACGGTGTTTGATGTACAAACCGTCCGTACAAACAGTCACACACTTGTACGTAGAAAGTGAAAGAAGACCTCTTTAGTTTCAGACACAGACACAGAGACGCTAGAAAAAACTTGTTTCTATTTTTGGTTTCCTTTTTTTTGTTTTTACGAAAATAACTTGACCTCATGCAACCCATTTTTTTATTATTTACAACAAAAGTTACATTCGGTTACTCACAAATGCTTAAGTTTGTTTTGTGTAGAAGGCATACAAATGAACTGGAAAACCGCATCCTTATGTGACTTTTTGCTTTAATACGGTTACAAAAGTGCTGACTGACGATTGACTTGAGGGCAAATGTATGGCATATACTCGTACATGTTTTTTTCTGCATTTAATTTATTTTGGTTTTAACATTCAATTATAAGCGAAATTTAAAAGAATTTTTTTTTATTTCACTGTACTTGTTCTCCGTTGTTGAATGTGTAAGGAAAATAAATTACATGCTTTAAGTTTTCAGAAATATTTATTTTTTTTCGTGACCTCTTCAACTTTGATATAATATGAGGTCGTGCAAAAAACATGAACAAATTATGGTATATTTTTTGCGATTATTTTAAGACCTCCGCATAATCAGTTTTTGTAAGTACCTCATAATAGCCTTCTGTTTCGAAGATGATCAAAAGATAATGATTTAAGTCGAATCTTGCTTTGTCGAGCTATTTTAGTAAATTTGTAAAAGAAATCGCTGGGACCCAAGTCGGTAGAAAAGGGCGGATGAGGCCACAACTCAAAACTGAAACAGATTTTGCCATCGAAAAATCTCATTTAAATTCATTTACGAAATTGTCCTAAATATTGATGCAGTTGTGAGATGAACTAAAACTTATTTAACTGCTGTTAAAAAAAATAAGCAAATCTATTCATAATAAAAAGAGAAACCCATGACTTAGACGGCACTTAGACGGCATTTAGACGTTCAGTTTTCCACATGTTTGGTTATTATTTATACATTTGTTAATCCGATTGTAATAGAATTTGTATTTTTGGGGATGAAAAAAAAAATTAATTAAAAAGGCATGAATGAAAACCTGGACTCGAATCGTCACATCCGTGAACATAAAACTCGTCACGTTAAAACGCACTTTTCGGATTATTACATACGTGAACGTACTGTATTTTGTAAAAATCAAGATTACAACATCCGTGACCGTATGAACGATCGTAAGAGTTTTACAAAGATTTTAAAATTTGATAAAATATGTAAATTGAGTGAAAATGTTGCGAGTTAATGAAATTTTCCTAACATTATTATGATCCAAGAACTAGTCATAAGAAATTAAATACAAACCAAAATTATTCAAAAAAAAAACATTTAACCGGTCTTAGTGCTTTAGGGTCAATTCCTTCTTACGACTCATTTACCACACATTATATTGTACTCAGAACGAGTGAAACTCTTGGTAATCGTAAGTCATCATGTTATTCAGTTCTTACGATTGACGTATCATGTAATCTTCTTTCCTACGACTGCCGATGCGATCATGGATGTGACGATTCGAGCCCTGCTTTACTTAAATTCTCTTTAATAAATATTTATATATTCTGATACTTTAAAAATATTTAAACTAAATAAAAATTAAAAATATATTGCATAGCTCAAGGAGCAAGAAACAAATATTTTGTCCTTTCGGTTTACCTATTGAAAAAGCTTACAGTGACGCCTTAAACCATGTAAAATTCGTATGATTTTTTAGGGAAATATTTGATATCTGAAAAAGTAAACCGAATGGGAAAATTCGTTGCTTTTCCCTGAGAAAGACGTGCATAATAACAATATATTAACAATCAAAATAAGTGAAGTCTATAATCGGAGCATATGCACGCATGTATTTATGTGATTTTTGAGATAACAATGAATTTACAGAAATGTGTTTCAAAAAGAAGATTGGACAACCGCCTTAATATCTATTCAATTTATTATTATTGGAAAAAATACCAATCGTTTGAATTATTCTTAAGAGTTTCCAAACTTTAGTGTTCCATTCAATATATTCTTTAATTTTAATCAATATTCAAGAGCTCGGATTGAGCAACAGCTTTAATTTTTAATTAAATTTTGATTAACCAACGATAGGAGGGCGGATTGGTATTGAAGCCAACTAAGTAGGAAAAAGCCATTTTTTTCAAAAACCATTTATTTCCCAACATAGTCAGTCTCCTTTTAGCTCAATACACTTAGTAAGACGATATTCCAACTTTTTTATACCAGCTGAATAATACGATTTTGGGAACCCCTAAAATACGCGTTAGTTTCGGTGATCACTTCGTCGTTTGAGATGAATCTTTTTCCTGCGAGCCATTCTTCCAAGTTTGGAAACAGGAAAAAGTCACTAACAGCTAAATCTGGACTATATGGTGGATGATCAATCGATCCGAAGTGTATTTCACGTAATTTTATCATCGTATCTAATGCTGTTTGAACCGGTGCGTTGTCTTGAAGAAAGAGCATTTTTTTCTTCTTGAAATGTGGTCGTTTTTTCTTGATTGCATCATTCAATTGGTCCAATAATGCACGATAATACTTTCCTGTGATTGTGGATCCTTTTTCACAATAATCGATGCGCAATGTTCCGTGTGCATCCTAAAATACAGTGGCCATAACCTTGTCAGCCGATTTCACTGTCTTCGACTTCTTCGGAGCACTTCCACTAGCTTCCACCCATTGTTTTGATTGATTTTTGGTTTCAGGTGTTTAGTGGTGGCCCCACGTTTCATCAACAGTTATTAATCGATGCCAAAAAGCAAAAGGATTACGCTTTATCAAACACCGTTGTGAAGTGGTCTGTCGAACTCTTTTTTGTTCGACAGTGACCAAACGCGGCACCCATCTTACCGATAGCCTTTTCATATGCAAATGCTCATGCAAAATGTTGGACACACGTTCATATGATACGATCACCATTTCGACAATCTCACGTAACTTGACTCGGCGATCGTTCATAACGATATCGAGGATTTTCTTGATATTTTCTTCAGTAAAACCACCTCTTTTGGCCTTCCTGTTGATGGTATTGTTGCAGTGCTTGTTCGGCCGCGTTTAAATTCAGCAATCCAATATTTTACCATATAATCTGACAGAGCAGACTCACCGTAATGTTTATCGAGCTTTTCTTTTGTCTCTTTCGCCGTTTTATCTTTCAAATAATAGTGTTTAATCACTGCACGAAATTCACTTTTCTCCATTTTTCAAGAAACACAAAAGTTGCTTAATTCAAACGACTACAACAAATAAACTAATCGATGAATTTGGGTGAAATTTTAACAGCTGACTAGGTAGGTAGCTAGGTAGCTGCAATATCAATCCGCCCTGGTAATTGATAATCTTAAATTTTAATAATTGAATTTTTTATTAATAATTAAATTTGAATCATCAAAGTTTTTGATTAATCAAATAATCTATTAATCATTAAATTGTTCAAACTTCAAATTGATCAATTAACCATGATTTTGCTTAATCAAATGGATTACCTAATCATAAATTTAAGCAGTAAATTTTTTTGATTAATCAACCAATCGATTAACAAAATAAACTTCGAATCATATAATAATCGATTAACCAGATTTCGACTAATCAGAATGTTTGCTTATTCGTACACCACCAATTAGTTCGAAAAACTAGTTTCAAGCTGCCATCATATTGAGCGGGCTGGATTCCTTTTTTATACTTCGAAACTGAAAGAAGTTCTCTATTTCCAACTCGTTGTTGGCAAAAATCTCGTTTTAAATTTTTTTGGTATTTTGTTTTTGAAATTCTTCTTTATTTAAACTAATAAAGAAAGCCTTTATTTAAATATCAACATTGCACTGCCTTTCTTGTTTGCCATTCAATCCTTGCAATCTTCAAAACGCCTAAATTATCCTTTAACACGAAAATAATTGAAACCTTTAGAATTCTCCTTTTGTAAATCAAAGTTGGACAATTTCGTTTGTTTGTATGTATGGGTGTTGTTGTTGTTGTTGGAATTTCTATCCTATTATTTTGGAACATCATATCCTTTTGGAATGTGGCATTTCTGTTTAAACCATCTATTGCAATTTTTTATAAAAAATATAAAAAAAAATTATTCATGGTGCTAGTTAGTGTTTAACTATACATGAACTGATGGTTATATGTAAACAAATACACTATTTTATCTTGTCACACATGCCTGAATATGAATCTAAATGTGTTGGTTATTTTTACACTGTTGCCGGCATTAAAAGCAACAGCTTTTTGTGTGTGTGTGTGTTTGTGTGTGTGTAATCTACACTCTTATGAACCCTTGGAAGCTGGCAGTCAGTCACTTACATGTGCTGTCTAGTACTTAGAAATGTAAAGCATCTGATACGATTTAGCTCCAGTTTACAAGGATGTGCTGGAATAAATGCATACATACAGACACACTTACAAGTACACAACTGTGTATGTTTGTATTCAAATGCATGTGTCTCTTCCTATTTTTTTTTAATTTTGTTTGTTTGTTGGTGTCTGTTTTTCAACCATATTCTAATATTGAAATACATAAACATATACATACATACACTTATTATCTATCGTATGTATACATTCGAGTTTTTTGTGTAAATACAATGTGTTTGTATGCATTTGTTGTCAGTAATGTAAGTCAACACATTTGGCCTACATTTGATGAGATATTTTTTTTTATATTTTTATTTTTGTAGCTTTTTAATCGACCTAAAATATAAACAAGCATTTCTGCTTTGGCAACATGATGAATTGGACTGCGACGAATGAAGAAATGCAAAATTACAAAAAAATTAAAAAAAAAATAGTAAAAGACAAGCTGCAACAATAAAGAGTGTATGGTCTCTGTACACCCATTTACTCTTACCCTTTTTTATATAGATACAAACATACATACATAGGTATGTACTCGTATGTATGTATATGAATATTATGTACTTGTGGTACTGCCTGCTAGCGAGTGCGATGTAGGAAAAAAGTAGGGTATTGTTAGTTAAAGGGGCTTAAAAGATTAAAATGGTATAATGAAAAAATAATAATAAACAGCATACAAAACGAAAAGGGAAAATGAAACACACAACAAGTGCCAACAATGACTTTAAGGCAGACTGTTAAGGAATGAACTATTTTTAAAGGAATTGGAACAGGAAAATGTTGACTCGGAGCAGATTAAAAATTTGTCGTTAAAGATAATTAAATAGAGGTTTTTTTAAGGATACTGACACTTTATTCCTGAGACAATGGCTATGCATATTAACCTGCGAACTTTTTACTCAAATTAGTCTTTTTGTCAACTGTTTGGTTTGTGGAAGCAGCTGAGTTGTGGAATCCGAGGTTCTTGGAAATTTGTTGGTCCTAAAATTTTTAAATTATTTTATATTTGGCTCAAATTTCAATCTGAATTTACCCATTTCTTTTTTAGCTTAAAAATTTTTTGACAAATTCATTATTTTATTAAAAGAGTACTATGAAAAATTTTTTTTTAAATTGGGTAAACTCAGATTTGAACTTGAGCCAAATTTTCAATTTCAAATAGTTGCTGGTTGAGTCATGACAACTATTAAAATGGCGGGCTATTGAAAATTAAATGCTTTATTGAAACATCCTGTAGATGCATTATAAAATTAATCCCAAAATCGATTTATTCTTTTAAATATCGTATATTTTTTAAACAGCAATTTTAATGTGTTGCTCTCGAGCAACAAAACACACTGTTTTCTTTTCTTTATTTTAATTTTACAATTTTAGCAATGAACATTTCAGCTATTTATTATTATTATTGAAAGTTGTGCATTTAAATGAAAGGCAGATAATGATAATTTCAATTAGTCGACACCTTTTTAATTTTAACATCTTAATATTATTTTCCTATTTGTTTATGTTGGTTGCATTTCATTCTTTCACTCATCCACTCATTCATTTATTTCGTAAGAAAATTTCAACAATTTATATTGAATATTGATTTCATTGTTGTACGTTGTTATTGTTGTTGTTGTGCTCTATTTATTTCATTTGTACAATAGTATTCATATCATTTCTATTGTATTTGTTGTCGCATCATATTATTTCTGAACATAAATTAACTTTTAACTTGGCAGCACATCACAGCTGAGCTCAACTTTATTACCATTTCCTGATATCCCGTCTTTGGTTTCCATTAAACTTGGCTCTCCTCAAACTAACCCACTGTGTCTCATTTGTTTGTGTTTCTTTCTACACGTATAAAAAGAATGTTAAGCAAGCAAGAAAGTGTAAAAATAAAATCATAAGTATAGGTGTCACACACACACATGCACAAGTATATTTTTATATGTAAACTGAAGTGTGCGTGGAGGAAGGACATGTTTGGTATAACTTTAGACTGCATACAATAATATCGATGTCTATGTATAAGTAAATGTATTTATGTATGTAGTTTGCAATTTTTATTAGGGTAAATAATATGAGAAAAAAAGAACTAAGATGCTGTTGTGTTATTTCTTGATTTTGGTATTTTTATCTCTTTGTCTATGTGTTTTTTTTTGTTTAGTATTAGGGGGCTTGTTATTACAAGTTATGTTTTTTAACATTATTTTACAAACAAAAAACATATTCCCCACAATCTTTGCAGAGCAGTCAAAATGTTATGTAAGTGTAGTCAACTGAAAAATAAATATAAAATAGATAAAAATTCATTTTAATACCGGTCTACTCATATTTCACTTAAATCGATATAAAAATTTAATAAATTTTACATATTAAAAATTTTACAAATTACATTCCGTAAAACTAATAAAAATCCGTAATTGCTGTTTTCATTAATATGTTATACGATATAATATTTATTATAATAAAAAAAAGTAATTGACAAAAAAAAAAGCTGATAACATTAACTGAAATCCGTGTTTAGTTTTTAAATGAATCTTAAAATCAGTTAAAAGGTAAACTTTCTTAAGATTTTAATATTGATTCATATCAATGTTACTAATGGCGAGTTCTTTTCTCAAAAAAGTGTAAAATTGTTTGCCCTTTTTATAGAAAATTTGCAATGTAATGATTTTTTGAAATAGTAAGTTTATTAGAAAACATCACTTACGAGGCAAAATTTTTGTCTTAAGAAAATTTTGTAAAGAAATTTTTTTTATAAAATTTAAAAAAAATTTTACATTTTTGTAGAAAATAATATGGCATAAATGAAAAAAATTTTTAAATAAATTTTCAAAAATACTTTGAGTGTACGTCAGAAATAAACGCCGGGATTTAGCTGGTTAACTCAAGTGATTCATAGCTACAGGAGTTTCAATATAAGTACCTGAGAGAAAACTACGTTCGATATCGAACGAAATCTAATACAAAATTTTTTTTACTTTCTATGGAAATTTCGTACGATATCGAATATCGTAATTGAGCCCCTGTTCTCTCTATTATTCATCCACAGAATTGCCTGTGCTTAAATTAGTAATTATGAAAATACATTTAACTACTCATTTTTTTTAAAATTGGTTTTGCAATTTTTAGAAGAAATACTTTTTCGCTTACCCTCGTAGCTGTTATGTTTATCCTATTTCATTTCCGTTTGGTGTCAATGTGTTTCTTATTTTTCTTGTCTAAATTAAAAATAAAATGTTTATATTACTTTCTATGTTTCTTTTATCTGCTGAATATCAAGGAAACAACTAGAATTTCATTAAATAGCACATCATTGTCAAAGTGAAATGAAAGAAAGAAAAAAAACAACAAACTGCAAAATCATTGATTAAAATTTGTTCTTTTTATACAAAGTTTAGCTTTTCAGTCTTTTCTTTCACTTATTTATATTGTCCCACTACCCTCGATAAAATCTTTAACATTTTCTTTATACTGAATGAACTCCAAAGAAATGTAAAAATAACAAAAATAAAATGTTTTTAAGAGCAGTAGTTCGATGCATGGCTTAAACAAATAATCCTTAGATTTAAGCCGAAGAAATATATTTTACAGGCCTTTTACACAAAATAATAGACCTTTGTTAAATTATTATTTTAAATTAAAAATATGCAGCTTATTAACATATTTATTTTTATTTTTCTATTACAGCTTCATGAAATTGGTGAGTCGTTTTTAATATTAATAAATTCTCTTTATTTAATTTAATTTAATATTAATAAAATACTCGTTATATTTTTATAAATTTATTCAAATATTCTAGAATGATTTTCGATTTTAATTTTCGCTTAAAATATTTTGAAAAAAAAACATTACAAACCAATTTTACATGAGTGGGGGTCATTTAAATCTCCAAGATTTAAAACTCTAACAAAAATTCTTTATCAGTTTTTGTCTTATAAAGATTTACTACAAATAATTGCTATTTTTCAACAATATGCAATTACAGTGACAAAGGAATTGTGAAATGACCGTCTGTAGGATTGGTTCAGTTGACCCTCTTGTCATTTTTAGAAATTCAATACATTTTCAAAGACAAAAGTTACCGATAGAATTAAATTTTTTTGGACTTCACTAAGATATTTCTGCTCTGATTTTTATTTTTTTCTAACTGTTTTGAATCGAGCAGAAGCTAAGCTTTTTGTGTACATTTAAACTCTTTAAGAAAGCCAATCTTGCGTAGAAATATTATCTATCAGTAGCTTAGAAATTACATGCAACTGTGTTCAAAGTAATGGGGGACAGCTACATTATATTCGGCAGTGCTCAATATTTTACTTTGAAAACTTTGATATCCTATGATATTATATCGGCAGATACTGCGATGTATGAAAAATAAATAACAAAACGACACCACGAAACTACTCTCAAATTAAATAATTCCCAATAAAAAGGCCCAACAGAAAATATATAATAATGTGCAGAACAAAATTACTCCCAATGATTGGGATAATAAAAATCAAAAGTGAACAAAATCCTAAATGAAAAAACCCCAAAAGAAGTGGAATAACTCCCAATAAAATAAATCCCAATGCAAATGAAATAATTCCCAATACAAAAAGCCCCAACAGCAATGAAATAACTCTCAATGAAATACGAGCCTACTGAAATGAAATAACTGAATTATCCAAATCTTTTTATTTATTGAGATTATGTGAAGCAAAAGTTTTCTTCACGATGTATAAAAATTTTATGAAATGCAATTTTAGGAGAAATGAATTAAGTCCCAACCAAAAAATTAAAAATCTCAATTTCAATATTTTTCCAAGGTAAAACGGGATTACTCCCAACTGAAAAAATGCCCAATCAATAACTCCCAAATGAAATAATTCCCAACAAAACTAAAAAAAAACAACCAACAGAATAAATTAAATAACAACAAATTCATGTGCAGAATAAAATTAATCACGATTTTTTGAGGTAATGAAAATAAAAGAAAATCTCCTCCCAATAAAAAAAAAACGCAAAAGAAGTGTAATAATAAAACATATTTCCCAACGCAAATGAATTAATTCCTAATACAAAAGGACCCAACAGCAATAAAATAATTTGTAATTTATTTTTTAAAGATTATGCGCTTCGAAAGTTGTTCTTTAAGTTGTTGAAAAACAGTGTTTTCTTACTAAAATTTTGCAGAAAAGCTTTAATAAATTTTGTAACAAACACACAAAAAGTGCAATTATATTGTGTGTTTCTCAGAATGTTTCATTCGCATTTGAAAATGAATAGAAGTACGATTTTATGTATTGAAATCCTTGTTCTTGTTCGTAAATGTTTATTGAGGTTTTTACAAAAGAACATTTAGATGCGGTTTGCCAATACTAAACGTTCCACTTAAGAGCTGCATAACGACAGCCATTAAAAGACAAAAGGAAAAAAATGCTTTTGATACTTCATCTTCGTCTTCTAGTTGTAAAACTTCAACTACTTTTACATCTGTGATTGCAATTTGCAACTATAGCATCTTGACGAATGTTGAAATTTTCACTTTACAAATAGTTCTCTTTAGCTTTCCCTTTCTCACTCACTCTCTCCCTCTGTGGTGGCTGGCAGAACTTTTGTAGATATTAGCGGAGGTATTTAACTGCAAAGGCGAATACAAGTTTTACAACCAGAGAAGTAACAAAAACTGTAACTTTAGTGAAAACTTTTCACATCAAAATGTCATGAAACAAAATATCAAACAGAGAAAAAAACTCTTATCTGTAACTCCAAATGCCAAATAAACAAAATTATTTTCCAAACAAGAGCAGACCCCCATCATTAATTAATAAAACCCTGTTGTTATATTTCTGGTGAAACATCAATGAATTCAATAATGATAAAAATTAAGTGTGGCTGGCAAACAATGGTTTTATACTTGTGCTTTGTATATCATGAAAATGCTGTACGTTTCAATATGTTTTGCTTTGTTATTAACCAGCACTTTGAATCACTTCTATCCTTAGACAATCATGTGTAAAATTCTTTGATGTTTCAGTAGAAATAGAAGCACGTTAACACTTAAAATTAATTGTAAAAATAAAAAATTCACAACAAAATGCTCTCAAAGAACTACTTAGAGTTCAGCTCATTCATGATTTTAATAATGAATGGTATGACCATTTTTTGCTGGACAAGATCAATTTGCAAAAGCACTCCACTTTGTCAAGCCTGGACACTTCTGAATTTTGTTGCAAACACAAAAATCCTACAAATTTCCTTAAATTGCTGTCTAAGTGCTTAAATTCTGCACTGAAATGCCATTTGTATGGAATTTGTGTAAAAAACGATACTTGCGAACTGTGGTAAACACTTTTCAAAAGAATATGGTTCAAGGATTTCATCTACATTTTTAGTTTGTTGTCCTTATTTGTTGTTTTATTCTCAATAGAACGCAAATTGCGGAATCTTAATAAACAAAAACTGAAAAGAACTCTGAGAAGTACTCTAAAAACGAGCAAGTTGCTTTAATGTATTTTTACTTTTTGACAAAATTTGCTTTAAGTATTTATCGATTTAGTTTGAAAGCATTGATACTCGCAACATTACTTAACAATGAAGATGCTCAAAGAAGTAGAGATGAACGTAATGAAAGTGGTTTTAACTTAAACGAGCTCTAATGCAAGTTGGAAAAAGTTTTCCGTTGTTTGGAGGGTTTTTATAAAATTTGGGAAAAAGTTTTTATGATTATCTACACGTTAGAGTGGGAAATAATATTTGTTAATTACAGCGATGCTATAAAATCCACGCAGAAATTCTGTGGCCAAGAAATAAAATTTTGGAAGTTTTACAAAACAATGTCCGGCAAATTTAAAAAAAGAGGATTCAGCTGGGTTTGCAAATTATTATTTCGCGTTGTGAGTTTCTTGTTAAAGTACTTCATAGTTTCAATATCGTTTAGCGTTTTATTTACCGTAAATTCTTAATAATATTTTATAAAATTATTTCTATACATCCATCTAAGCACAAAATAAGTTGCTGACAGTACACTTTAAAAAATGAATCCTTTAATGTCCTTTGACATACGAGTATTCAAAAAGAAAAACTTTTGCACTTGAATATTTGGTAACATATTCCGAAATTGTATGCCTCTTGCTTTTTAATAAATATGGTCATTTAATGGGTGTTTTCAAAAGTACCGCTACCATTTAGATTGCCTATAAATAACTTTGTTCAAAGAAAAGAAGGAAGTTTGGTCTTCATAAAAAGTTTATGTGATCTTTACAATTTCTTCGTTTTTTCGTTGTTGGAAAATTATATCGGCTTAATGGTGCCCGCGATTCGCTATGCAACTTTCGACTCTTTTTAAGGCATTTTTCATGACATCGCTCAACATCTCAGACTGAATTTCTTCAATTTTGTGACGAATATTGTCTATAAGATATTGAATCATTTGGGGCTTATTCACATAAGCTTTTGATTTAAAAAAAAACCCATAAGAAAATGTCTAATGCTGTTAAATCCGGAGATCTGGCTGGCAATGCTAAATTGCCATTTCGCGAAATTAGTCTTCGTTGAAAAACGTCATTCAATCAATAATTCAATTGTTGAATTAGCTGTCTGTGCTTTGGCCTCATATTCCTGAAACCACATGTCCAATAGTCCTTGTTCATCCATTTCAGGCACAAGAACATTTCGAATCATGTCTTGGTACCGTTCAGCAGTAAAAGCAACTCCCACAACTTGGTCGTTTTCAAAAAAAATAGGGACCAAAGCTGTTTCCAGCATCAATAAAAAACCACACCATACAGTTGTTTTTAGTGGATGCAATGATGTTTCATGAATTAATTGAAGATCCTGTGTTCCCCAAAACCGACTGTATGTAAATAATGTTGTAGATGTGTCCATTCAAATCTGTAAAATTTTTCTGTTTTACTTTACTTGGTTTTACTTATCAACACCGTTTTATTTAACCTTAAGAAATTCCATTATTTATAGTGACTTTTATTAGCGTTCAGAGAAAAATTCATTTTCGAACTTCCCTCGTAGTTATATGAAATACAACACTGTTCCCATCAAGTACCACCTATTAATAGACCACTGTCAAATGTTGTGGAAGTGTCGTCATTTACTCTGCGTTTAACAGCTCTTTAAAACATACAACCTCGTGTATATCTCTAAAAATGAAAAAAAGTGAATTTCAAGTGCTCATTAAACATTATTTTTTGCGAAAAATAAACCGTCAATCAAACCAAGGAAAAGCTCGATAAATACTATGGGGACTCTGCACCATCGATTTCAATGGTAAAGTGCAAATGACGCTGAACGTTCTGGACGGCCAATTGATATCAGTACACCCGAAAATGTCGAAAAAAATCCACGGTATGGTGTTGGCCGATCGAAGAGTAAAAGTACGTGAGATTGTTGATGTCATAGGCATTTCATATGGCAGTCTGGTTTCTATTTTAAGTGATCAGCTGGGTTTAAGAAAGTTGTCTGCAAGATGGGTGCCGCGTCTGCTCTCAATTGACCATAAACGTAAACGTGTGACAACTTCAAAGGTTCGTTTGGAGTTGCTTAGCCGTAATCCGAATTGGTACCTCATCCGCCATATTCTCCGGATTTAGCCCTTAGTGACCATCTCCTATTTCCAAACCTAAAGAAAGGGCTCGGTGGAAAGTGATTTAGCTCCAACGATAAAATTATTCGCCAAACAAATGTCTATTTTAAGGACCTCGAAAGATCCTATTTTTTGGAAGGGAAACAAAAACTGGAGAAACGTTGGATTAAGTGCATTGAGTTAAAAGGGGATTATGTTGAAAAATAAATTTTTGTTTTGCAAAAAAATGTGTTTTACACGGACTTATTGCTACGCCCTTGTATGAAGAAAGTTTTGCGACCAATAAAATAGATACTTTGCCAAATAATAAAGTAATAATTTATTTTTAAACAACGATGTGTTGCTTAGTGTTTGAAACTGTGACGGTAATCTGTTCCAGAGCCTAATTTTCTAGTTAAGGAATTGTCTCGAAGAGATAAGATATTTAGTCTATTTTTAATAAATCAAATTTCTACCTCGTAGAGATTTGACAAATACAATTATTTTGAATACGGGTAAAAGTTTGAATAGCCCACAGCTTTCTTAACATTCCTGCCGTAATACAAATGTGGTTAGACCATGAGAGTTAAGCGAAGACGATGGAACAAAGTCAATTTTGTTATTGTTAATTAATAATGGAGCGTTGTTATGAAGTGTTTTCTTATTATTTCTGGATATGAAAATGCATTTTGATTTTGACGGATTTATGCGTAGAACGTTCATGGACGCCCAGTGTTGAACTCTATTAAGATCATTATTTATGTAATCAATACAAGAATTAACACTGTCTATTTTGCTACTTCACTTCAATTTTACATCGTCAGCATACATTTCGATCATTTACTCAAACAACATCCATCATAACTCAAAAACCTCGTTCGTCAGAAAACGAGTTTCAAGTTTTTAAATTACAAACACCTGAATCGAATAACAAGAAAAATATTCTCCTTTCAAGAGGTGAGTAAACAAACGATTTTTATACAATATACAGAACGAATCGAAAGTTAACTCTGCATTTTAAATACAAAAATCATGTTTTTTAAGTTATGACGTTATTCCGGTAAATGAGCGATGTGTACTCCACAATGATCTAATTTGTCAGGAAGATCATTTAGATACAATTAAAACAGCACAATGATCCTAAATAGAGCCTTGTGGAACCTCTCTGTCAACTTCAAGAAATTTTGGTTGTCACAACAGTTTGCTTGCTATTTAAGAGATATGATAGAATGAAGAACGTACCTGTCCTACGACTGGTTAAAATGAAAATGGTACAAGAAGTTTCTGAGTTGTGACTGCTGAAAAGAGGACATTTCACAAAAGTAGAACTAAAGTGCTTACAAAATTCCCTCACTAAGCGTCGCATCGGAAGATTTACATTTAATTTTTTAATTTTCTCGGGAGCAAAAAATTGATAGTATTTATTTCTATTCTTTTATATTATTTATGGTCATAGATTACATTAATTACGTATATTATAATCTTGTTAAAATAATAATGCTGTTGCTTGGGGCAATTAATATCGAACGAAATCCCATATAAAATTTTTTGAATTTGTATAGAAATTTCGTTCGATATCGAATACCATAATTTGCCGCCTGATTTGGACCAAAATTTTTTTTTAGAAAGTTATCGTAATCTTAAGAGATGCTATACCCACTGAAAAGCTAATACCACCCATAGAGTGCATTCTGCTCTAGGATGGTTCAAGTGCCGGTTCTTAAGAAACCATGACTAGTACTAAGGATACCATCACAAGACAAGTACGTAAAGGTTAGGTCTAGAACCTGTCACCGAGTATCTTAATTATGTCAATTAAACCCCTCCAATTATAACGCCATGTAAAAGTTACCGGTACCTCTGACAAAAAGTTCCGGAACTCGAACTTTGCTAGTCCCTGGGAACCAGTCACGTGACGTATGTATCCTGTTGCAGATTCTTTTCTCTCAAGGGTTGTTATATAATAACTATCTAATATCAATAGCAACATAAATGATGAAAACAGTAGTGCACGGCGGAAGAGCGGAGACTTATTCATATGTTTCGGGTACAAAATAAGTCCTACAAGTAGCATATTAAGTTGGACAATCTAAAAAAATTTTTGTTAATGTCCTTAAGATAGGCTCCGCTCCTAACCAAGGGGGAAGGCCTGTCTAAATATGTGTCTTCGAATTGGTACTCATGTGTTGCAGCCTGTTGCTTATGGGGGTGCTGGTGGATGCATTGTATTCACCGGTGTTAAGAGCACTGTGGAGTAGGACCATGTTGGTAGGCGCCCACACAAATCTTAGACTCATTGTCCTTAAGAACGCAATAAGGACTTGGTGCTGTGAAAAAAATCAAACTCAATTTCGGATGGATTCAAGACCTCTTTAAGTCATGGCAGCTAAAATAAATAATCAAATTAAGCCCAATGCGGATGGATTGATGAATGGATACGGATTTCGCAGCTGAAATAAATGATCAAATTTCAGTAAAAACAGAGCGGTATCAGCTGTGTGATATTAATCTTGCGGGACGAACACCTGGAAAATTTCATTGTTTAAACAATTGAATTTATAGAAGAGGAAACATTTTACAAATTGCCATAATTGTCATGGTATGACCCAGAGGGAACTATAAAATAGCATAATATACGTTGGAGCGGTGAAACTAAAACTAATTTACTTAAGAATGATGCTAAGCGAAAGCTAAGAAGACCAAAGAGTTAAGTATTCAGTCCACGTTATATTAAATAAAAAAATAAAAAAACAAATGAACATGGAGCTTTTTATTATGATGTTCATAAGGCTGTTATCTTTTTTCATGGCCAAATGTGTAATTAAGTTCTTTAACAAGTTTCATTAAGCTGGACTTTTCGGAATGTTTTACTGAATATTAAAGGCCTAAATATGTATTTTTCTCATACAGTTTAGCTAAAAAATTTTGAGGATATTGAAAAATTAGTGGACTATCACAATCCTTGTTTGCTTAGCGGTACAAAAGAAATGTCATAAAATAGTCATATGCTTTCCTACGATACCAAATCAAATAATTTTCGTTTAGAAATCCCATTAACTGATAAATAATATAATAACAATATTTCGCTTTAAATTTTATAATATTTACAAAATATTCCATTTAGAAACTCTTTTCTTTTTACTATAAATTTTTAAAGAACACATACAATGTATGTATATCCTTTCCATACCACAAAGAGCACAATCAGGATCAACTAGAAAAGCAAAACCTAAAAAAAAAACATTACATAAAAAACG
Source organism: Gymnocheta viridis (assembly GCA_956483585.1). Taxonomy (NCBI): domain Eukaryota; kingdom Metazoa; phylum Arthropoda; class Insecta; order Diptera; family Tachinidae; genus Gymnocheta; species Gymnocheta viridis. The sequence goes on along the minus strand of OY101442.1, from coordinate 96,207,689 downwards.
CCAGAAACAACGAAAATAAAGTTAAGTGTAATGAATTGAAATGTTAATGGCTGTTTAGCGTTTGCGAAATTAAAAAAAAAAAATTATCAAAATAAAAAAACTTCAACAATAACAAAACAACACATTACACTATTATATTTTATACATTTCGAAAATTCTACTCAGTCATTTATTTATTTGGAATGTTTTTATTCGTTCGTTCCTTCGTTCATTCATTCATTCATTTAGTGGCATCGAGCATCTTGTAAAAATTTCAATTCATTTAGTGTTTTTCTGTGTCTTCAAGCTCTTGTTCCTTTTCCATCCTTAACGTTTTTCAACATTAACGTTTTGTTTTTTCTTTTCTTTTTTCTTTTTTTTTTTTTTGTTGGCTGTTAGTTAAGTAAGGTTACTTGAAAATGAATAATCATTACAAGGACGAGAGGGAATAAAGTGAAATGAGTGATTTAGTGAATAAATAAATGGGAAAATGCTTGAATATTTGGCTGAAAATAGGAATATGAATTTTGTTCTGTGTATGTGTGTTTATTTTGTTTTAGTAGATTAAACAAAAGTTTTTCCAAACAATTTAATGCTAAATTTTGCACTTGTATTGTAAGCAGCAACACTAACACATACATACGAATACATTCAAAAATCTACGCACTTGTTTACTCCAAGCAGATTTTTTTTCGTATTTCATATGAGAACAGTTGGAAAAATGTCTTGAAGCACTATTTCACTTCACAGTCAAGTCTTATAATTGAGCATTTGCGATTAAGCAATTTTTCAAACATTCCAAATAGTATTAATATTTTATGTAATTAGTTGAACTGTTTCAAGTATAAGTTGAAAGTTCTTGTTACTTGGCACGAGTCTGACCTTTCTAAATTCTTTTTTAATATGCAATTTTTGATAACTTCAAATTATTTTTATTAAGAAAATAATATTAATCTTCTATTTAGCAGAACATTCTGGCTTTCGACACATCGAAAATAGTACTAATCCGTTCCGTTAGTACGACGATTGGCGTTGTTCTTATCTTATTTGAAATAAAATTCAAACTATTTTGAAAAATGATTAGTCCTGAACATCATGCACGGGATTTGCACGTGAGTCAAACCGATGGAATTTCATTTAAACCAAAATAAATACGTGCAATCAGTTGAATTATGAATTTCCTTTCATATTTTATTTCCATCAGCAGCAGCGTAATGAAACCATTTAAGAAAGCAATTGTATTGTTCGAACATGGGAGTAAAATTTACATTTGTAAATTATTCTCATTGGAATTAGTATTTGTGTTTCAATTTTAATTTCTAATACAACGAGATACAATATCTTATAAATTTCAGTATTAGAATCAGGCAAGTTAAAGAGAACATTGGATATTTATAATTTAATTCTAGTTAAAATTAAATTACAAGTTGCTGAATCTAACTGCCTATTCGTTGATATCGAAAGAAAATTTTCTTTCGAATTATTACATTTGAAACAAAAACAGCTTTTAAAATTTTATTTTTGTTTTAAAGAAAATGTTCTTTCGATATCGGCGAACAGGCAATAAAAGTTTTTTTTAACAATATTAAAAACAGAAAATAATAAAAGAAATTAGTATTTAATAATATCTTTTTTTTGCATTGCATTGATTTGAACTCGGTTTTGGTTAAAAAATGGCTCCATTCTGGCCATTTCAATTTCTTTCATTTCCTGAATCGACATTCCGTAAATAATAAAAACATATATTTAAAGATGAAAAATAAATTTAGTTGAATCTTAGATTTTAATCGGATTTATTTATACCATTTTATATTTTGGATAACGCTTAATTTTTCTACTTACATTTACTAATTGCACGAAGATTCAGATAAACATTTTTATTCTTCAATTTTTTGCAATTGATTTGATCCATTTTCCAACCCAAACAAAACCAATCCCAATCTCTAGCCGGTCTGCAGAAAATAAGCCTAATAACTAAATTTTAAAAAAGGTTACGAAAAATTTTTTAACAATAATTTCTTAAAATGTATTGCGTTTCTTAAGCGTTTAGTGTCCTTATGTAGGCGTTTCCAAGAACGTATGGTAAAAATAAAAAATTTACACTCAGAAATGACGGATTCTTATAATATAATTTCCTCTAGACCACCAAGCAAACTGTAAACATTCAAAAAGATAATTATGTTCCTGCGTCATAATAATCTTGTTAAATAGAATAAAGCTTCTGAACTAAGGCAATTTAAAAAGGACATTTTCAATACCCGTCAATAGAACAGGGACACATGATCAAACTTTCTATGGCTAAAAATCTAACGCATAATATTATTGAAGTTCGTGCAGAATTTATTGTTGTCCTTCGTGTTGGATCCAGTGAAAAGCTCAGATGCGTATAATAAAGTCGACAATAGATCAGTTTTTGCTCGAAGTAACATAGACTTTATAACATATACTGCACTTTGGAGAAGTACAATTAGCAGGTCTGCTTATTCTTTTTCTTTTTTCTTTTCCGAAACCGGCTTGGATACAGTGTTGCCAATATGTGGCTGGAATTGAATTGAAATTTGATTAACTACCACGCCCACAATGTCACTCGTATTCGTTCTTTCGTACAATTACATTTGAAAAAAAAACAAAACTTTAGAATTTGTTTTTGTTTTAAATTTAATTTCATGAAAAAAATAATTCGTTCGACATCGTGGGCCAGGCACATACATATATATTCTCCCGCAAGATTATTTAATAGGATTTGTGCAGGTTAGATTTCTGTTAAACGTTACACCGAGGTTTTTTATCGTATCAACTATTTTAATTTCTTGCGCCGCAGAAAAAAATAGAACCTTGAAAATAAAAAATGTATTTTGAATTATTATAGTTTATGTTTTGAGAAGATAGTTTATACTGATTTACATTTTTATAAGATCATCCATGAAATGGGTAAAGATGGTTAAATAAAAATGAAATTGTCAAATAGCTGCAATAAACTTTTCTTTTGGCTAAACAGTATGAAAAATGGTTTAATCTAGCAAGAGGAATTAGCAACACTGGATAGCTTTCTAGTATTTTTAAATTAAAAAAAAATTATGTTCCCCAATGAGATATTTCCTTAAATATTTTCTAAACGTCTTTAAATTTTGCTGTCCAATTAATAAACAAAGCATTTGAAACATATTTTTGATCCGATATTTTTTAAAATACTAAACCGATAGGCTCCTCGCCGATATTGAACTAAAAATTTTAATATTAAAAAAGCAACAATTTTAAAGTTATTTTTGTTTCAAATGTGATTGTATAAACTATAGAACTTTTTCTTTCTATTATTTTAAAAATATCGGATTCAACAGATTTTTTTTATATGTTTTGTTTATTAATCAAACAGCAAAATTTAAAGGCATTTAAAAAAATATTAAGAAAATGTCTCATTGGAGAATATAAAATTTTTAAATTTAAAACTAGAGAACTTTCTAGTGTTGTTTATATCCAAATGTTTATATTTAATAACTATTAAGATATAAATAGCCCAAACAAGTTTCTTTTCCCAGATCTTAATGCGATATACATACAAATTTATATAAAAATTTTTTAAATCACCTGCGAAACAGAAAAAAAATTGCAAGCACTAAAAAATGATTCATGCACGAAAGGCTTTGCAGTTGTGTGCCAGAGTAATCTGTGGACCTCAACTACCATCCGTTAACTGAAATATTCCTCTAATATGTACATGTGAAAGGTTATCTTAATCAGATTAACCATTTTAAAATGTCTGATTTATATCAAAGTTCTGATTTTGTAATATCAAAACAAAATATCGTGTCAGAGTTTGCATTGAAAATAACAATAAAATACGAAATTTATGTTTTCAATACTAATTCTCATACTTGCATTTCACATATTTATTTATTTCTCCGAATTAACTGAATAAATTTACTCAATATTTCCACCACATGGGAATTCTATTAATCACTTTTGAGGCTACCCTCGTTTAGCATGTACAAGCGTTCTTCTATTTGCCAAGGAAAAACTTTAGGATGTATTTATACAGTTATTTTGCTTGAAAAGTCATCAAAATTTGTCAAACAATAGATTGTTTCATTTGCATCATCTCTGTCATATGTTTTTCCGTGCCACATGCAGTACGTTTCAAGACTTTATTTAAAATTCATTTTAAGGTTTCTTTGTTTCGCTCCGTTTTTCTTTTACTCATTTTCTTTTTTTTACTTATGGATGGATGGATGTGTGTCAAAGAAAACTTGTTAAACAAAAGTCACATTTAGTACATATTGTGTTTCACTCATGTACACAGACACATAAGGACTCGTTTACAGCCGTTTTAATATACTTTAATAAATTGTTGGGAATGTATTTGTGTGCTTTTCAGTCACATGCATAGAAAAAAGTTCATGCAGATTTATTAACACATTCACTTTAGCAAATTCATAAGTTCACAGTCAAGTTGTTGAATTAAATTTTCTTTATAATTATTTCAAGCGTTTTATTTAATTCCGCTTGCTTTCTTTTGTCAATTAAATTTTGGATTTAAATGCTGAAAGAAATACATATGTATGTAGGAGTATTGCGTATGTGTTTTAGATTTATATTTTTAATTATTTATGGAAAAAGGAATTTTCAGCGAAATCTTTTAAAAAGTTTCTTTGTCAAAATTAAATTAATAAAGTTTGCAAAATATTCATTAAGAAAATCGTGATTGAGATTTTATTTTATTTTGTTTTAATTTATTATAACTGACTGTGACTTTTGCAGATGATGCAGTTTTTAAATATTTTTAGCTTAGAATTTATAATTATCTACATCAAATTCAGGGTTGTAAAAATCAAAATCACACTTTTTTTGAAAACCTGGATTTGATAATAAATTATCGGAAGTTTTTTGGTGATAGAAAAAAATTAAAGAATTAAGAAATAAGTTTTTTTAAAACAAATTTAACAATTTCCAAAAGTTGTCAGGGACAATGACAGAATTTCCATTTCATAATAGCCCCAAAGCAATTGAAAACAGTGTTGTCTGGTTAACTTGAATGTGGGACTTAGACACAAGTGAGTTTTTCCGGAGTTTTAAAAGTAATTAAAGTAATTTATTTTAAGTATATGTGGGGCACTCTATTTGCGCTTAATGATTTTATTACTTGTTTTTATTACAATCCCAGCTACACTCAAAAGAAAAATTAATCCATCCGTACTTAAATTAATCCCAAGCGGTGTCAAAAGTACGGTAATCCCAGATTTGCTAAAATCAAGTACAGAAAAATTGATTTTAGTACGGAGTATTAAGTGCGCAATTTAATTTTTTAGTTGATTCAAGATTTTTCACGTGGTTAAAGAATTTTGTACTCATTTTAAGAAACGTCAGGATTGATTACCTAAAGTAATCCCGTATTCGGGTTGATTAAAGTACATTTCATTGCTATTTATACTCAAAATTTTGACTACGACTCTTACTCAAAGTAAGTAGAAAATACTTTAATTTAGTACGATGTTTTTCTTTCTGTGTAGCATAGGATGTTTTTTAGACGATTATGTTTTATATACGACTCTTAAAAGAATCTTCTGATGATGATCTGACGAGTAATAAAAACAAAGACATCTACTTTTTTCTTGATTATTACTTTTTACACATTTTCTGATACGCTCGTCTTTTAATCTTGAAATTTTTAATATGCAAGTCGTAATAAAATCTTCTAATGATTATTTGAAGTGTACGAAAACATTATACTTTGTTTAACTACACAAATCTTAAACGATTCCCTCTACGATTAATATAAACGTCTTTCGCTGTGTCATGGAAGAATCTCACAGAAGAATCAATTCGTTTAACAGTTTCTCCCGTGCAAGGAATCTTCCACGATTAAAAAAAAGCGCTCGTCGACGATCAAAAACGTTCTTCATGAGTTCCCAGTAGGCTCTTTCACGATTGAAAATGCTAGCTGAGATCAATCACATTAACAACATAGACATACATTTGTATATTGAATTCTAATAATTAGGCCGTGGAAATTTATATTTTCTTTAGGCGTCACTTCATTAATAACTTTTTCTGTTTCAGTAAATAATATTTTTAATTTACATACATATATTTCTGACAATGTTTTTGAACTTTAAATATAAGAACATGCTTGAGTATTCTTTTATATTTCACATTTGTGATTTATACGTAGATAATAATCTTTGTAGTAACCTATTGGTAATTATGCGAGCCAAGTAGTTGTCTTCAGTTAAACTGCTGAGTAAAAATAATGATTTAAAAAGGCAATAATTAAGTAATGAGGCATCCCTTATTTTTGTAACTACTTCCTAAAGCTGGTGTTTGTTGTGTTATGCTTTTATTTTTTTTATTTTGCCACTGGCCTTAAAAACATCAATACGAATTCTTATTAACATTTCCTACAAGTTCTTCTAAAACGCAACACATCTATTCTGTTTATTTTACAAAATTTTAAATATTTAATTACTTTTACAAAATGGTAACTTTTGTTTGACAGTTCAAATAACGTTTAAAAATCAAACAGTTTGTTAACAAAAAACATTTTAAGCTCTGTAAAGACTTTCTAAGCGCACGAATAGCTGATGTAAAATGTAGATTGTTAATTTACTTAAATGATGTACATCACTTACATGGCATGTTTACATAAAATGTGCCTAAAGCAGCGTTCCGGGCATACAATTCTATTCGCACGACAGCTACGTCTGGGCAATACGGGCACAGCAACGCAAAATCTGTTGAAACGTTTACAACTTTAACATTTTAAATTTCCGATGATATTAAAAATGTTGTATTATTAAACAAATTTCGCGAAATATTTTTAAAACGGCTTTTCCACAGTCAAAGTTTTCTTTGCAAAGTTTTAATTTATCTGGGAGAAATTCAGAGAGATGAATAGTTTCTTATTTTGTCTTTTTCCCAGCTGAATTAAACTTTGCAAAGTAAATTTTGACTGTGGAAAAGCCGTCTAAGAAATGTAAAGCTATAAGTAAATTGTTTATTATTTAAAAAATAAGCGAAAATTTATTATAGAGTTGAGGGAGCAAAGAGGTAGAAAAACTGGGATATTGATTTAAATTTCAGCCCATTATAGTTAAAATAAATAAACCGAGTGCTAGTCGCACTTGAAATTATTGGCATGGAATCACAATTACAGTAAGCTAAATAAGTCAACAAACGGGTAGCTTATATGTCAGGATTTACATGAGAGAAATTTATTTCAAAACTCGAAGGTGCTAAATTAAAAAATAAAAACAGTTCCAATATGATCAAAAAATAGGGATTAAGAATTTGAAATACCCGGTTTGATTACACTAAAACTAAATGAAAAAAAATTAATAGAATAATAATGAAAACATGAACGATTGCAAATCCATTGTTGACATTCGACGACAGCAAATTTAATATATGAAACTATTTATATGTGACAGACAGTATTTAAAAAACAGCACTAGAAGACTGAAAAGGTAAGGTCCTCTTTATCAGTTCAAATGCATGTCAACAACTGAATCAATTTATACAATCACGTTTAAATTCTACTCAAACAAAACTCTCGCTCACAGATTTTTTCTAATACTTTCACGTGATTGAAGAAAATATTCGCGATTATGCTTTACTCCCACCGATCAATTAGCGATATCTTTTCCCACTCGCTTGGCCGCCAACAAATAATTGGAATTTTTATACAAAATATTACTTGAATCGTAAGCTGAATGTAAATAAAATTATATGAGGAATAATTTGTTACTTTATCTGAGAGCCATTCCGAAATTGAGTTTGAATGCACCAACTTACAATCGACATATTTCCTACACTACTCTGTTGTTGGTACCAGGGCATTTTATGTCTGCGAAAGACTGTTTGGTATGTATGTTTGTGCTTTAGTCCAGAATGATCTACTGGTCTGTGAACACCATTATTATATCATATTGACAAATAGAGCCGTAGTGTTTGTCAAAACCTGAAAACCTGATATCTAATTCGATCCCTTGAATTAAGAAGAACTGGGTGCCATTTCACCCAGGTGATTTCAGCATGAAAACCGAGAACCTGTCATTAACACAAGTTTGGAATGGCTCATGCATCAGAATAACTTAATATTCCTTAATATTCCCCAATTGGCGAATCATACCCGAAAAATTTACCTTCCAGTTTGCCTAAGGATCATTCCCATGAATAAATATTCGCAATTGTTGTTCGGGAATGTTTGAGTCTGGCAAACCTCAACGCTTTAATGTCGCTCGATGTCAACTCAGGAGTGGTTATAAAATGTGTTACATCTTTAAATAACTTTGCACACATAATAGACTAGCATTATGCTTAAATTCTAGTTACGGGAATCGTGCAGATAACAGGCGCGCTGACTCCATGGTTAATAACGATGCTTAAAGTGCTTTTTGAGGTTAGGAATATTATTTGGCGTCCTGCAGGGATATACGAAGCGGTAGATTGGTTCCTGAGAGTAGCCAAACGTGTCTCGTCATTTTATATATTATTGACTACACAACACAATACCAAACAATGCACCTTCTACAAATCCCATGGTGAGACACCGAAATATATTTTTCCCGACTGTGTGGCTCTAATATTTTATAGCGTTAAGTTTCTTGTTTCACCGAACAACACAGCTAACTTTGTCAGCATACTTGGTGTTCAGGGCCTGTTTGAGATGTTCATATTTCAAAAATAGCTTAATATTGCTCTGCTCTATGTAGCATTGTGTAGTCAAGAAAGACCATTCTGCTTCGACTCCGTACTTTTATGCAGAACATTTCCAATTCTGCTCTGTTTTTAAAAGTTTTTCATTAACTGATCTTGACTAACAAATCCACTTTTAACACCAACTGTAGTTGCGTATGCACAGTGTGCGATAACATGTACGTACGTTACATTCAAGTGAACCGTTTATATATATAAAATTGTTAGAGTGGTGGCAGTAAATCATGTAATTACAGTTATTCAATATTGTTCTCTACCAATACACACACTCACATAAAATTAAAATACTTTAATGTATGTATGTGTGTATGTATGTATATATGTATGTATGTGCGTTTATATGTACGTATATAGCACACACACACCAACAAACAACGTTTGATAATCATGTTAATTACAATCAATATGGCTTCCGTTTTAAAATATTGGCATGAACAATATTGGAATTCATGTTTGTTTTTGTTTGTTTTGTATTTGTTGCATCTATTGTTGTTGTTGTTGTAATTACGCAGTAACGTTTACAACGTTATTTATTTTGCACAACAAATATTTAGTATTTAAAAAAATGTTTAAGCTGTTTGATTTTTTTTTTCATTTATTTTTTTCGACAGCTCTTTGAGTGGCGAACATTTAAATTTAATTAAAAATGCCTCGAGTTTCATTAACAAAGTAATTGATATTACTTTGTACATACGAGGTTCGTTAAAAAAATAAAAGGGATTGTAACAAATTTAGTTTCATTGAGTTGATAAATGCACACTAGTGTGGCCGTTAGCTGTATGGAGAATTTTTTTTTCTGATTTCCTATATTCTCTCCCCCCAAATCGTTTCAGTTTTATGTAAAAAAAAATACTAAAAATTTTTATAGCGATAAGTTGTGTTCGCCCCTCAAGGTTGGCCTTCAAGCCCATTTTGCGGGGAGAGAATATAAGAAATCACCAACAAAATAACGGCCACTCTGGTGTACATGGCCCTGGAGTATAATATAAAATTTCGGCAGTATTTATTGTTTACTTTGACTGTGTGCGGCAGCCGCTAAAGTTGGGCGGGTTTTTATGAGCTCGGCGATTTTCGTTTTTTAATAAAAATGAATCAAATTCTTGGCATACTGTTGGATCATATCTAGGCTCAACTTTCGTGATCACATTTCTATAATGGTAAATAAAGTCTATGGAGTACTTGGATTCATGAATGGTCCTTATATTACAAAACTTTTATATACTTCTCTTATTCGATCAATTCTTGAGTATGGATTAATTGTTTGTTATTCCATTCATCGGTACAAAAACAATTTTTAATTTTCTGTCTCCGTGTTCTTGGTTGGAAGGAATTCTTATGTCTTGCCGCCGTATCATAGCAGACTTGTCAGAAACGCTGCTTGCACAATGAGGACTACTTTGAAGGAAACAACATAAATGTAGACGGATAAATAAACATATTATTTTCAAAAAAAATTAATTTTTTTAACTCACCTCGAATAATTTATATAATTTACTTTTTAAGGAGTGTTTCTATAAAGCTTGGGAGTTGAATAAAGTTCCAAACGATTGTGTATTATATTTGATTAGTCAGATAACCGTTTAATAACAGATACTTAGTCCTGATATTTCGGCACTGTTAAATAATATTTTTTCCCTAAAATTTACACTTTCGCTTAAATGTTTCACAATGTTTAAAATTGTTTGAGAGGCAGTAAGCCCGGTGAATATGTGTGAATTTTTCGGAATCCGTACACAAGGTGTAAAAACGGAACTTTATTGCTTTCGCTAAAATGTCTGTATGCATGTCTGTCTGTCTATCACTGGCCTTATGGCTTGAACCATAATAGCTAAATATTAGTATGGCCGCTATATTAACAAATACATATTATGAATAATAATAATACATATTTTTTTTGATATACAATTAATAGAACTAGTATTTCGTATGGCTGACGCAATCCACCATATTCTAGTAATTAAATATTAAGGCCAGTATTCATAAAAAATAATTTGTATTTGAAATGTATTTTAAGACATATTTTTCATACAAATTTTCCTTAAAATACATTTCGAACTCAAATTATTTTTTTATGAATACGACTGCAAGTATTTGAATAAATAAAAAAACAATATAAACAACTTGAAACTCATTAGCTCTCTTCTGTTTACAAAGTATGTGTAGAAAATCCTCTGGCTCATTTCTTTGCGAAAGCAAATTGTACAAAAACTCATACATTTGTTTATTTGCCTTCTTTATTTTCCAATTTGAAGCTGATACATACACGTGCAATAAGTGTTCTTGAATTAGTAGCAACTTTAAACGCTTGTAGCTCTAAAATTAGTGAACCGACTTTAACAAAACATAGATTGTGCACATTTGTGAATAAATATCTTCAAAATGATATAAGTTTTATCAAAATCGGCTTATGATGAGCTTAATTATATGATATTAATTATATAGACTAAATTTAATAGCAAATAATAGTATCAACACAATTAGAAAATTTTATTATCAACTCAAATGGGAAAATATATTATCGATATCTATGGAAAGTAAAATAGCTCAGAGGCATTTTTTCACCTATTTATTAAACGTTTTGCTGCTCTTTTTTCTTCGTTTGATGGCTGTTGACGAGCTGAAGTACAGAATGTAGTATGTTTTATTGAAATATGTAAGGTATCATGCGAGGGTTTAAAATGAACATCACATAGACAGAAAACATGCAGGCATTGGGAATTGTCGTAAGGCTGTGTATTGGACCTTTAAGAAATAATATGAAATATATGTATATATAAATCAGCTAAAAATTAAAAGATCTCGGTCTCGCACTCTTCTGAATTTATTCTTAAATGCAGATGATTTCAATTTCACAATTTAGTTGATGATATAATACATTGAGCTATATATTTTGTATTTTTTTTAACCGCTTAAAATATTTTTTGAAGAACTAATAATTACAGCAAACCGGTCGTTTTTGTTTTATATGAAATCGCATACTTTTTGTTGTCATCGAGCAAACGAAAAAAAAAACATTATTGCGATTTAGCGCTTTTTTGTAAAACCTTAAAAATAATGAAAAAATCATGCCAGTTGTGGTGGACAGCATAACAACACAAGGACATTTCAATGCTAAAAATAAATACAAATTTCTATAAGGAAACGTAAAGGAAAACTAAACAACTAAAAGAAACCTTGAACGTTGTGCAAGGATTTTTACTTTCAAACAATATATTGTTGCCATTGTTTGTTTCCTTTCAACAAACAGGTAAAAATTTAATATTCCACATAACAATGTCATTTTTAATTCATAAGAGAATGAAAAACGAAATAAAAAACGTTTTCAATAAATTAAATTGCAAATGTTTACAAGAAAGTAAAAAATACTCAATATTTTTTTCAAAAGTAAAAAACAACAATGAATACCTTTGAGGTTTAACAATGTCATAACAACGTTTAATATCCATTTGTGTGTATATATATATTTTTTGCTGTTGTCAATGAAAAATGATATGATAAAATGGTTACCGTGCACAACGGGCAATAAATCTTATTACATTTTCAAAAAGTTTTGAACACTTATTAAAAATATTTAAAGAAATTGATACTTAAAAAATTACTTCACTCCACTCAAAATATGACTGGCCAGAATAGCTTAATGCTTTAAAATTCACAATTATGATTTATTTGATTCCAAAGTTTTATTGTTTAATTAACAACTGTCAACAATCAACAACATTAAATCAAATTTAACTCTGAAAATTGTAAACAAGCAAATGTAAGATCCAATTTTTATGCATCAAAACGTACAATTTTTTAAAGCAGAAAGGGAGAAGAGATATTCACCCCTATTCCAGTTAGCGACATCGACGTCACGTTAACACAATAGCAAAACATTGGGGCCTGTTATACCGTTGTCGAAAACAACTGACTACTATTGACAGGCTCATGTTATTTTCTAGACCTTATAGAACAGAAGTACACCGTCATTACACTAGATTGTTCTCGAGAGCGAGTAGACAAGCTCCAATGTTTTGGTATTATGTGGACGTGACGTCGATGTCGCCAACTGGAATAAGGCTGATTGTTGTCTCCGCTTAGAAATGAATTCAAATTGCTTGAATATTAAACAATTTTATTATACTGAGTTCAGACATACAATTTAATTGCGCAATTAACAAGTTTTACAAAAGGCCTTAATCGAGGTCGATTTCCCATACAATAGGTCAATTAATAAATTTTGCAATTAATAGTTACAGTGATGCACACTGATTGAGTACAATTAGAAATGCAATCCTTGTCACAATTATGTTTACTGTGAAGTATGTTGAGTGAGAGGAAACAATTCTATAAAAGACAAGCCATATAAACCAGTTAGTATCACTAGAACTGTAGACTAATCTGTGTACATTGCAATTGCATAAAATTTTTTTGTCGTATTCCGTGTTATATAGTGTTTTACATTTTCTTCCAGATTCATCTGTGTTGTCAGTACCACAAGGATTTTTATTTGCTTTAACAGCTAGTAAAATATTTTCTACTACCTGGTTGATCTGTGTTCAATGCTAATAGAGTAAGCTAAATTGAGATGTACGAACACTAACTTTAATTGCTGAATTAAAAATAGATTGTCTCAATTAAGAATGCATGTCTGAACATAGTATTGCATTTTTTTAATTTTAATAACTATTTATATTCCAATTTTCAAATATTACCAATTAATTTTTTTTTATTTGACATTTGTAAAATTTAGAAAAAAAGTTGTATGTGTTGCACAAATATTTTTCATAGAAATTACCAAAAATTGAAAACTGAAATCTAATAACATACAACTCAGACAACAGGTTGTGAAGTGAACATATATATTATAGGCTAAAGTTCGTACGGAATTGGACTTGCAAAATTCCTTCAAGAAAAAAGGAAAGTTAATTATCTATTTATAAGTATTTAACTATTTTCATGTGCCGCGCTGATATTTAATATGAAGCTTTATATAAAATAAATCGCTTACTACTAAAAAAAATAATAATACGAGAACTATTCAGTGAAACCGCAAATATGCAATTGCATGTTTTGTTCTTATGCAACCTCTGCAGGCGAAGAGAAAATATTTATAAATTTTGGAAAATTTTTATGAATTTTGACATCGATATATTAGTGCTTACATGCTTTTGCTTATTTTATATATTGCAGTCTTAAGAGCATATTTGCAGCATATTTTTAATATATAGAGCATATTCGAGCATATTCCAGTATATTATGATACTTTATTTAAACTTTGTCGGTAGAACTTACAAATGTTTTCGCAACGGCAGCAAAAAAATCTGTTTTAAATTCATCAGTTGAAATGTGTTGCTACATTTTTGTCACCTGCATCTCATTTCCTGTCTACATTTTTGCCCAACAAAGTAGTTTTGAAATATGATGTCAAGGAAGTGGTATCTATCAAATAACATTATTGTGCCGCGATCTGATCAGTAGACGTTGAAAGATGTATTTAATTATTTATTTTTTTCATTGCTGCAAATGCCAAATCATCGGTAGACCTTAAACCATATTTTTGAAAAGTTTCAAAATGCATGTATGTATGTATAAAACATGCTAAAAAACCCTCCACAAACTGAAGTTTTTGAAAATCTTTGAAAAAAGATATCGATACAATCTCGATTAATAAATTTAAAAAATCAAAGTCAGTATTTTGTTGTTCATTACAGCAACAATTACAAAAAAATCGCGTCTGATTTTAACCAAAATTTTCAATTCTGTTATCGAGATCGTCATAGAAATTGAAGCACGGTTTTTGTATTTTAATCATTTGATTTGTTTCTTATTCTGTTTGCTTTATTTTTATTTTATTTCAAATGTAATTCTGGGTTACTTCAAACAAGTAACTTTTGTCTCTTTTTAAGAGCATATTTTTTTAAAGCATATTTACTTATTTGATTGCATATTTAATACGTCTAAAACGGGGTTTTAGATCATAATTTCAGTTTTCTTGATTATTGCTGTTTCAACACAAACGATTTGACTTGGCACTTCAACCGGACATTTTGATATATTCGAAATGTGTTCAACTTAATTTAGATAAGTTTCTAAAGGTCTCACAAATTTATGTATTTATGGGGTTTTCTAGCACATTCTGCTGGAACCATCCACGGTCATAACTTTCAGTTCGGATAAAAAAGAAATTGATTGACATTAAACATTTTTCCTTTGAAAATAATTGCAGTGCAAATTAGATTTAATTTGTAAATTTCCTTTTCGCATATTAATATTTGCTAAAATCATGGACATTAATTTGGGTAATTGGTTGTCATGTACTCGTAACTATAGCGCTCGACATCGGTGGCCTCCATCCAATGTAAAATGAAATCAATGCATGAAATGTTTACAGTAGAAAAAATTCGCTAGAAAATGCTCTGATAATATTATACTTCTATATATTATTATTTTCTAACACATTAAAGAATAATGTCCTTAAATTTATATTAGTTTTACGCTTTTCATCAATTAACATTAACATTGAAATGCGCTCTTTGTTTCTTAAAAAATTTCCTTGCGTGCCACGGTATCGAAAAATCAAAATAAATATAAACAAATTCCATTCACAGACATTTTTTATTTAAAAAAATTAATAATAACGAAGGATAAATTGTAATTATAAAAGGATAACATTTATCATTTGTCTGCATGTGCGTAAATGTTAATCGAGTAAATATGTGGGCGCGAAATGATCTTTTTATGATTAATAAGCAATTAAAACAACCGTGTTTTTAATTACTGAATGGTGAATTTTTTTTATGTTTAACAAAAACACCAACTTGAGTTACGAGCAAATATCAACAGCCAACATCAAAAATAACAAAAGAAAATTATTATGGAAATATTTAAAATATTAAAACACATTCGGCCAAATTTTCACATCTCTTGCTACACAACATCTCTCATAGAATTTATTTTCAAAGAGGTACCCAGCAGTTGCTAAAGTGCCAGTGTAGGTATTTTTAATTGATGCATTTATTTATGTGTTTCAATGATTTTGATCAGAAATTGCTGTAATACTGCCTGCCCTCTTGTGGGCCATGGAGATATGGCAGTTTTTAGGGCAAGATCGTGTGGAGGTACAAACGTGGTGGCGTAGTTAAGCGTACTAATATACATTTCCTCCCCTGCATTAATGTGATCCTCACCGACTATTGATGAAACTTTTCTTCACGAGACGAGGAAATGGCAACCGATCACCCTTCCCTAGAGGGAAATATCAATAAACAAATTTACGTCATGGGTTCGGACAAATGCCCTGAAGACCACGAATATATATAAAATAAGTCTGTAGTCCTGCCCACCATAGTGCGTGATCTGGACTAATTACCGGTCTGGAGCGAAAGGAAACACCTAAATGTATTAATACTCCTGGGAAGTGGCTATTGCAAAATCTTCTGTTATTCGGTCGTCATCAGAACTACAGGGCATATTCATAAAGCCATGCTTTTAAAAGTTGTAAATATTTAAACGACAACTTTTTAAATAAACATAATTAAAAGTTTAAACAGCAAAAAAAATTAAAACGATTTTATTACATTAATGGTACATTTGCTGCAGCATTTTAAATGTTTATTTTTATATCTTTTATAAATATAATTCTGCTAACAGTGATAATATTAATGAAATGCAAATATAAAGATATTATTCGTAATTTATGGCACGCTTGCTAAAGCAAATATTATATTCAAATGTTTGGCACATTAAAAAAGTGTGGCTGCAAATATATAGAAATTTTAGAGTGGTCGTCAAAAATGCATTTTTTTGCGATGCCCCTAAACAGCTTCCTTTTCATTAAATTGGAAATTTTCTTTTTTTTTATTATTAAAAACAACACGTCCCTCAAGATGAGCGAAGTTAATTTTTTGGTATAATCAAGTCCTTTCTGAAAATAACTGATTCCAGAGAACGGTTTGATTGTTCCATTTTAAGCTTTGGAATACAATCGGAGTTCCACAAAAACCAACTTTCGGTTGATGTTCGGTGTTCACAGCGCATCGAATTTTAGATAAATTGTTTATAAATTTTATTATGCCACAAAGAATGCTTAAAATATTGAATTACAAAAGGTACAACGTTGTCAAAATAAAAAGTTCTTATGTGCGTTAAAGATGTTTTTATTAAATAAAAAATATCACCATAATCAAATTCCAATATCCATGGAATGGAAAAATGGTGGGCTTCGAGTTCGGTGTTCGAACTGGGTTTGCAAAATATACCAAAGATCGGGATCGGCCTGGTAAATCGCATTTTCTGGCGGTTACTAAAAATAATGTTCAACCTTTTTGCATATTATGCATATAAAAAATAAAGCCTCTCAGCAATTGTTTAAAATATATTTCATATCTATTTCCGTCATCAATTTTACTTACACATTTATTCATTCGCAGTAAAATTAAAATCATATTAATATTTCATTGTTAATTCTCATATAAAACATTTTTGTTGCACATTAAAATTAGCAATTGAACACAACACTTTCATCCTAGAAATTGTAGTGAATATTAATAAATGATTGAACGAGTTCAATTTACTTACATCAGTATGAATTATCACCTCTTTCAATACGGTATAATCACATTTTTATTTTAAATTAATATTTCTTTTTTGAAATTTATGTGCAACATTTATTATTGTTAAAACATTAAACATTCACTTAATTTATTTTAAAAACTTTTTTACTCAATATTTTTCCTTCCTTCACACATTTTATTTGTTTAAACGGGTTTTCCTGAAAGCAGAGCAGAGCTGGCAGTGTTTATTAATTTATATCATTTTTATTGTTTTAAATTAATTACTATTGTTTGGTTTATATATTTATATATTAATATAAGTGATTAAATTTTTTGTTAACAACTTCAGTATTTTTTTTGGCTTGTTTTGTTGATTTATTATTGTTTTATAAAGCAATTGTTGGCCGCATTATTATAATTATTTTTATTGCTTTTAATTTTTTCTTTCATAATTAAATGTTTTATTTGTTTTATTAGTTTTTTAATTGTTATTAATTTACATAATAGAGTATTTTTATTTAACTGGCGTACTTTTAATTATTAACTATTTAAATTAAATATGTTTAATACACTATTCTAATTTATTATTTATACCAACAATTAATTGCAATTTTTGTAGATGGGGGATCTGCAAATAAATATAAAATAAGAGACATTGTTAAGTTTAGTTGTGGTTGTTAAATAACACTGTGCTACAAAAGAAATCAATTTCAGTTTTAATATACAACAGATAAATATAAATAATATTTTAGTTTTCAAAATGCATGACATCTGCCGTGACACACATACATACATATTTTGACTTGAGAACTTCGACACACCCACTGTGTAATGAACCATACGCGAAAATCAGAAGTACATAACTCTCCAGCTAAACATAAGACAAAAACAAATAAAACATGCAACCAGCGTTGGCACTTTCTGTATTATAGTACAAAATCTGTATTATATAAAAACATTTGTATTACGTGTGCACCATGAAATTTGTGTACCAGTTTTGTACTATTTTACTAATTGCAGAAAAATAAACAAAATTAAAACAGCAAATTTACTAAAGTACATTTAGAATTCCTTTCATATTCTTTTGAAATTTTAACTAATTTGAATTTAATTTTTCAATCAGAATCTCCAATGTTATACAAACAAACAAAAAAAAAACAAGTTATAAAATTGCTTAAAACTTTTTATCTAATTATATAAAAACAGGTATTCTAAAACAAAAAGACATATTTGATTAATCACACAAATGAATTTATTTTTGTATAACAAAATTAAATGTACTGGTATATTGGTGTCGCTCTAGAAGAGAATATTTCGTTTTGTTCCGAATCAGAGCAACAAAAAATTTATACCGATTTCAGAAATTTTTACATTAAAGTTATTACCCAAATTAAAAAAATATTCAATTTTGATGATGACCTTTATTGCTTTTATAGATATAGTAGATCCAAAATTTGCACAATCTTTTGAAATAAAATCGTTATCAAATTTCGAAACCAGATTTTCTTCCGTTGAAATAGATTAACGAAAATTAGACAATGAGTGTCGCGACGAACATGCACTTTTGGACCACAAAGAGCTAAATCTTTCATATGACTTAGATGTCGAAATTTATTGGACAAAAGTTTTTTAAGTAAAGTATTTTATTGTTGAAACTATGTTCCCAAATTTAGAAACTTTAATAAAATTTCTTCTAATACTACCATTTTCTAATTCTTCCGTAGAAAGGGTTTTTAGTAAGTTAAACAATATTAAAACCGATTCGAGAAATAAATTGTCAACTGACACAATTGCATCTATGATTTTTACGGAAGAGGGTATTCAATAAAATGGGGATGCAAATTTTGAACCTACTGGAAAAAATAATTCTTACTTTTTATTTTAGAACAAAAATCCATTGATATTTTGACGGTACAAAAACTGTGACCAGTGAAATAATTTAAAATAGATATATGTACTTAGATAGTATATATTTAAGGAAATAATTTTTACATTTTAAATTACAAATACAGTGCTCTACTTATGATTTTTAAATAAGAACAATATGTATTGCTGAAAATAAAAAAACCTTTTGTCGATTTTTTTTTTATACTACAGTCGAACTTCCATAACTCGAACTTCTATAACTCAAATTTTATCTATCTCGATTCGATTGGCAATAGCGTTAAGAGAGAAAATAACATGCAGTTCTTCTTCCGTAACTGAAATTATAATAACTCGAAGTTCGCCATAACTCGAACGAAATCACAGGCATATGAATACTAGAACTCGAAGTGATTTGCTTATTTATCAGCTGGTTTATTGCATACACACATAATTGAAGTGCGTTGTTTTGAATTAATAATTTTTTTTTTGTTGGGTTCCACCGTAAGTGGAACGGTGAGTGTTGGCGAGGCTTCGATGGACGAGACTTTTCAGTATCCTTCTAGAAATGGCGTATAAAATTCTTATCGAACATTGAATTTATATTTGCAAACTACAACGGATGAGCACTATAAGGCTTTGAACAATTTAGAGTAATTTTTTATTGAAAATAAAAAAATTAATAAATTTTCAGTCACTAATTTCAAAATACTTTTTCAGTTTATGTTTTAAATAAAGAAAATATATTGATCATTTAACATACGGATGTAATTGCAATTGTTTTTTTTGCAACAAATAAATTCTATAACTCGAAGTCTCCGTAAGTCGAAGGTTTTTTTGGGATAATGCTGATTCGAGTTATGGAAGTTCGACTGTATTTCATTTGATTTTGTACTAGTTTTACCTAACTTCTGTAAAATTTTAACTTTCTCTGGTGGTAACGCTGGTTCGTTTACAGAAAATATATACTTTGACTGAGAACACAAATTGAGAGTGTAAAGTTACAGTTCATGGCTGAGTATTTGCAAATGTTTACTGAAGAAATGTTTGCTAGTGAAATTTCAATGCGAATTCATAACAGATCAGCTGATTATTTTTTGGTCCTTGCATCTCCTTACATTTGATCTGTTTTGTTTGTCAAAATTTGTATATGTTTGATGACGTTGATTTTGTCAAAGAAAGGAGATATTTTTCAAAGCGAATTGAATTGGATTTGTGTGAATTTGCCGTGGTAAAATTTAGTAAAAAAATCATACAATTCAAAAGGTAAGCAAACAGAAGTAAGAAAACAAAAAGTATACAATTTGTGAATTAATTATTTAAAAACTGTAAAACTGAAATAATAAAATAATAAAAAATAGAAAAAGTGAATACTCTTAATATTTTTAAACTATTCGTTTTTTAAACAAGTATATGCCTTTAAAAAGAAACTAAATGTTGTAGAAACCAGTATACAAACTCAAATAAGAATAACATAACAACTTTCTTGTCTTTGTGTTATTTTAACTCCTTGGAGTTGTGAAAGTGTCAACTATATGGTTACTTAGTACTGCACGTCTTTTTAAGTTAATCAATAGCAAAAGCAAATAATCACATACTTTTGAATAAATTTAATCAGACACAAATTAGCTAAATAAAATAAAATAAAAATAAATTAATGGAAAAGATTACAAAGATTTAAAAACTTTTGTTTGTTGAGGGTTTTTAGCTAGTCTATATACATGCATTTCATTGGTGCTTAAGCCAAATCATCAGTAGACCTTAAATCTAATTTTTAAATGTTTCAAACCTCTTTACTTATACAAAAACTTTTAAAAACTCAATAAGAGTTATAATACATGCATTTCATTGGTGCTATATAGACTAGCTAAAAACCCTCAACAAACAAAAGTTTTTAAATCTTTGAAAAAAGATATCGAGGCAATCTCGATTAATATAAATTTGGAAAAGATTACAGAAAATAATTTATATATATTTTCTTAAAATGTTCGTGTTATAATAAATATTGCATCGAGTAACAACAAGAAAAAGAACTGAATAGTCGCAATTAGCTGTTTTCTTAATCTTAATAATTTTTAATAGTTTTCCGTTCGCGTACTTTTTTGGGCAACAACTTTTTTTCACTTTATTCAGTAATTACTCATTTACTGCATTTTATTGTTTATGTTCATTGTATTCTTTTCCCAAAACTAAATAATTTTATAATATTTTCGAATTAAATTCGTTTAATTGAAAGTTATTGCATAAGAAAAAAATTAGAAATCACCGGGCAGCCAGAGAAATTAATATGAAGAAATCATAAAACTCTTTATCGTAATAAAATAATTCGGTTGAATAAACCTAAAAAGCGAAATGAGAAAATATTAAAGGGTGATGAAAGGATTAAAGCCAAAAACAGCATGTTTTCCGTTCTACTTTAATGTTGTCTTAATCAAAATAAATATAATACGAATTAATAAATTAATTAAAGACCTCGAGCATGATGTAATCACTTTAATTTATATTACAATTTGTTAATTTATAATCCTTAGAAATATGTGTCTAAGTATCCTCATGGCAATATTTAAGTTTTCAAAGGCATTTAAAAAGAATGTTCTTCTTTCATACGAGAGCAGATGAACTTTTGCGACCTCAAATGTTACGAAAAAAGAAGAAGAAGAAGAAAATGTTGATGAACAAAATTAAACCAAAAATAAATAGCCTTGAACTGACTTTTAAAGCCTTTAAGACTGTTTTATTGCATGTGTATGTGTGTGTGTGTATAACATTCAAAACAGCACACAAACATCAACAAAAATTGCGTAAAATTTATATAAAAGAAAAAATTATGATGCTGAAGATGAACAAAGCTGATATTATTCATGTTTATGTATGTATGTATGTATATTTCTTCATAGTGCCTTTGTCCTAATATTAGAAAAGCTATCGGAGATAAACACAATTCGGTAAGCTCGTGTGGGTGCTACTGATGAGCCATAAAAAATTAATTACGAACGAATAGCAGCAGCAATGAATAAACGTTTTTAAAATTGTTTTGCTAACCAATATGATAAATTTCCCGTTAATCAGTTTAAGGATACACTTACTTCTTATCCTTCATTAAAATATATCCTTTATTTAAATAGTTAAATTTTAGATACAATTCTGATGAGAATACAACAAGATTTATTAACTTTGCACATATTTCTAAGAGAATGGTATTTAGCTCTGTTAATTTAATTTTAATGAGAGCAAGGACATGCCTGTCTCTCTTATATACTTAATTTCAAAAATATAATATTTTCTTCAGCATAAGCAAGCAACTAATTTAAGATTTATACGGATAATTTCTGTAAACCAGTTGATAAAAGATTATGCCTCCCTAACTGTCATACATCGTTAAGTTTAACAAATTAATTTTAGCTACGATTAGAGGGATAATCCAGCAAAAACTGAAAACTATTTCTATTTTAATTCTTTTAATCTATGCGGAAAATTTAAATTCAATAGCAGCAAAGAACTGCCTAACTCCCATATATCCTTGATTTTCAAAGTTAAATTTTAGATACAATTATGATTAGGAATGCAACAGAAACATACCACTATTTCTATGCTCTTAAGGTTTTGTAATAAATTTTATTTCAATCAGTGCAAGGACTTGCCTACTCGTATACATTCTTTAGTTAATTTGAGTTAAAATTTTGATCAGAATAGAGCAAAGGTTGGTAGCTATTTATAAATTTAAATTGTTAATCTGTGTATCAACAAGTTTTTTTTTATTTGTTGTGGGTTAAGCTTGACTATATTATTAATTTCTTTTGCTTTAATCGGTTCTCAATTTAAAAAATTCGGGATAGTCCCATAAGTATATGGTTATCTTAATATAGAAAGGCCCTAAGTACTTTTTTCAAAATCGATTGATTTGACCTATTTCGATAAGAGATCCTTGAAAAAACTAGTTAGGGCCTTTATATGTATATTAAGGTTTCATTATGCATGTTTCTATATAAAAATTAAATAATGTGCGGTAGTGATAAAATTTCTCAAGCAGCTTAGTGAAGGTCATCCGGACTTTTTTTGAATACATAAAAAATATATATATTCTATATTATTAATAGGCAAACAGGATTCTTTAGATCCCTTCCCTTTTACGGCCGTAATACTGAAACAACTTTGAAAAGATTTATATGTTTTTAAACGGGTTTTTACATAGATGTGTGCAATCTTAATTTTATTTAAATCAATTCCATATTTAGAGATCTATAAGCGTTTAAAGTTGCAACTAACACATGAACACTTACTTCACATGCATGTACATATTAGCATCAACTTGAAAAATAAATAAAGTGTGCATGTGTGTTTGTCCAATTTGCTTTTGCATACAAATGGGTCAGAGTCTTAAGTTCTTTATTTAAAATGTTTTATGTTTTTGTATTTTATCGTATGTATTTATGTATATGTTTAATATTAATTTCTAGAATGCGTTCAATTGAGTCAACCGCTAGATACACTATTATATATTAAAAGCAAAAAAAGGCATTGTGTAGGGTACAAACATAAAACTTAAAGTTCACAAACTACCATTACGCACCACATTTCTAGTTAAAAGTTTATTTATGCAAACAATAGGCAATATTGCGACACATTTCTACAACTACTACAACAAATTATTTACTTTTGCAATAGTTTGCAGATTATTAAATACGTATTTTGCTGAGAATTCTGTAAATATGGCGCCATCTAGTTATAACTGGGTATACTACATCAACTATGAATAATAATTTTAGTTGTATTTCTTATTTTTTATGTATTAAATGCCAATTTATTTATTTTTTAATTTTAAGTTGTTATTAAATAAACCTATTTTAAAATTGACAAACGTTTGAGTTATTATTTTGGCTCGAGTTTAATAGCTGAATTTCAGCCATCTTTTTCAATTTTAATTTGAATTATTTTTATTTAAAAGAGCAATTTTGCAATATTGAATCACCAGACTAGGCGAACGCTACAGTACTGATTAGAAAACTTTTGATATTGTGGCAAAAAATATATTATTTTTGTTTTGATAAAGTTAGAACAATGAATTAAAAAACATTTTGCTGCTGATACCTCCCCTTCGCATTCGACTTTTTTATATCGAAAATTTGCTATTATAACCCAAAACTAGTTATTTTTATACACATTCTTTTTCGATTTTAATTAACATCAGGTCAGGAAGTCAGGCTTTCGAGCTAATTAAATTAAAATTATTAATATAAATTTATTTTTTAACGGAAAGAGTGCAGATAAAACTATTATTTTCTTGCAACACTAAAGAAGAACGAAATAAGATGCTGGTTTTAGAAACCGCAAAACTTCCTCATCAGCGTTTATTTGAGCGTTTATTTAACTTTTTACGATGCTGTCAGTTATTTTCATCAACCATTTAACTGAATTATTTAATGATTAATATTACAACAATCATTAATTTTTCATATTACTTTTTATAACATTCTTGTATTCTCTAGCTTTTTGCTTTTTATTTTATTTATTTTTAATACGTATTTATTTTATTAGTCCCGATCATAAATAATGTGGACTCAACTGACCAAATAAAATAAACGTTTCTTGAAATATTCGTTAAGAATTTTTCGCTTTTATATTAAAAAGTTTGATTTATTTTTAAGGCATAATTGAAATTTTCAAGTCCTTAAAAAAAGGTAAAAAAACAAAACGAATTGATAAGTTTTTAAAATTCCTAGTCGCACATATTTCCCTCGACTAAATTACGTAATGAAAAAATCAACAGAAAGTGAACATGCCTTCGATTGTTTCTATTTTTTTTAAATATCTTTTTGTAATTAAAACATGTCTAGTAAATGTACAATATGTACATGTACATGAGGCATATTACTAAATACCCATTGACATACATTTGCATCGCTGCACATATTCATTTAAATATTCATGTCAGATCTTTCTTTTAATTTCCCCCATTGAACAGTAAATGTCCGTGTTGCTTTTAAGCAAGCGGAAATTCTGCGACAATATTTTTATTATTATAATATATAACATATAATATATAATATATTATAATTATTTTATTTAATCCACTGCTAATTTTTGCAAAAACTGTTAGCCTTAAAATTATCTATTATTTCCCTCCTTTATTATAATGATGACGAAGCTTTTCTTTAACAAACACATGCACATATAGTTGGTTACATTGTAATTTGGCTAAGCACACACACACATACATACTCATGTTTATACGTTTGCAAATGATGACGACAAAAATGTTTCACTTGTGTTTAATATAATTGTAGTGGTGTCAATGATGTAGGTTTTTTGCTGATTGCTGAACTCAAGGCCATTTCATATTTACATTTGTATACACAAACACACACGCATGCAAACAGTTTTATTTACCAACACATTCATATCCACAATAGCCCTATTCAGAATCTTGTGCATTTGAGATTGTATATTTTTGCAAATGTAAA
Organism: Gymnocheta viridis; assembly: GCA_956483585.1. Classification (NCBI taxonomy): domain Eukaryota; kingdom Metazoa; phylum Arthropoda; class Insecta; order Diptera; family Tachinidae; genus Gymnocheta; species Gymnocheta viridis. The sequence goes on along the minus strand of OY101442.1, from coordinate 96,182,143 downwards.
CATTTTCCATCAATCGTGAACGCGGTCTTGTTGGTTTCATTCGCAATACTTTTTACATAACACGAAATTCACAATCAGCCGTGTAAAAAGAATTTTTTAATATATTTTTCAAAGTCATATATGAATGTCAAAACATTTTTCTGGTTTTTATCACCCATGAATGTATAAAGCAAAATATTTTTTGTCACTCAAACATTTATGAAAAACAGCAGCCAAATTTAAAAAAAAACATAAACATACATTAATGCATGGCCAGAGAATATTTCGGTATTGTGGTTTGCAATTAAAGACGTTTTCTTTTCTAAAAAAAATGCAACATTTTTTGCCTTTTTATTGAGAATTTGCAGTAAAATGATTTTTTAGAAATAGTTTCTTTATTTTTGTCTTAAGAAAACTTTTAATAACAATTTTTTGATAAAAAGAAAAATATACATGCATTAGCACCAATAAAATGCATGTATGTATATAGACTAGCTAAAAAACCCTCAACAAATAAAAATTTTTGAAAATCTTTGAAGGAAGATATCGATGAAATCTCAATTAATAAATTTAAAAAAATACTCAATATAAAAAGAAAAAGAAGTACTAAATTTTTTTACGGAGAGTAAACATAAACTAGAGCTTGTTTTGTCTTGTATATTTGCAAAAGAGTATCAAATGCATCTCTGTATATTTTGTTGTTGTAGAATTAAAATACACTCTAGCGTTTTGCAAATGCTATGATGCAATACCATTTGCACAAGATTGTGAATACGGCTAATGTATTATATTTTGCACTTTATTATCCATTTATTAGCTTTAACGTGGTTGCAGGTGATTTGAGTTGTTACTTCTAGTTGTTGTGGTTTTTATTGTTCCTTTTTTTCGTATTTTTTATTTATCAGCGTTTTTTATTTGGGTTTGAACTGGTTTTAATACCTTCTACTTGCCTAAGGTTTTAATTGTTAGGTGTTGTATTCAGTAGAAGTTAAATACGAGGGTTAATCAAAAAGTGAATTTAAGTAGAAGATCTCAAAGGATTGTTTAAATCTAGTAAGAATTCTATTTACTAGTAGTATGACAGCGAGCATACAAGTAGTTTTTGGTTTTGCGATGTTTAAGAATTCAAAAACCTCTCAAATAGCTTTAAATTAAAAAAGTTAGGTTTTCCATACTTGTTGCCAAACATTCAGAAGCTATGACATAAAAGCTTAATGATCCTTGAACTGAAGCCGAAACAAAAATGCAAGAGCTCAGGGTGCTTTAAAGTTTTAAGGCTGTGAATTTCCGTTGATATAAAATTTTCTTATATTCGGTGCAAACAGATTGGATATAACAAATAATATATTTGCTAAAATTGCACTAGCAGTGTAAACAGGCAGCCTTGTGGCCGTAGTAAAAGGACTGAAATATAAATATAATATCGGATCTGTGGTCTTGAACGGTTTCGGAAAAACTTCCGCTCAAAATATTGAATTAAAATCTAGTGCTAATTTAGCTGAAGAGTTAAGAAGAGCGCACAACTTCTTAGCACGGGCCACCAAAGATATTCACCAGTGATGCCAAATTGTTTCATATGAAGCCTGAGTGTAAATTTTCGCAATATAATCACAGCTTCTTAAAAATATTCACAAAAACTCTACTCACATGTGTGAATATATTTTTTTTACTTTAAGAGATAATTGCTTGGAAAAATTATTTTTAATATTTTTATAAATAATTGTATAGTTTGGTTTCAAATCTGACCTACCAATTTTATTTATTTTTTATTAAGAATTTGGATAATTTAAAATTTTTTTTTAGGAAAGTAATATTGGAATCGCTACACGCTAGCTGACGAGGCTTTCTTTGTTCAATTTAACCACTTATCACGGTGGATACTAGTGACCAGAAATATCAATTATTAAAATTTAACAATTTAGAGTTCGTTCTCTATTTTTTAAAATCAAATCACTTATGAATTATGAATAAACGAGTCATAAATAGAGATTTTTATAAATAAGTTCTTAAATGTTGAAAAAACAACCTAAAATGTTTAATAATCTTTTTCATTTATGAAATTCTACCAAAAATAATTTCGTTCGCATACAAATATATTCATATTTTTTAATATACACAAATTAGTTCATTGAGTTAAATTAACACGAATGCAGAAAAATAGAATTTTGTGATTTGTCAAATCTAAGTTCGGCTAAGTCAGCCGTAAATTTACATGCTTCTTGCCTTAGTATAATTAAAATATTTATTCCTTTTTTTGTTAAACGTTTTAATTGTTAAAATGTGGTTTAATCAATTTTGAAATATTTTTCCGATTTCAAATTTTTTTATATTTAATTTAATTATAACACTTTTTGAGTTTTTTCTATTTCAACATTTGATTTAAGTACAATTTCTTTCCATTTATTTAATTTTTTTATGTTCGACTAATGTTTATGGTTTTAACATTCGTTTAATTTTAGAATATTTCTAACAAAATCATTTTTGTTAAATTGGTTCGTTAATTAAATTACGAAAGCTTTAAATTAATTAAATTTCTTGTTTGCATTTATTTTAAACTTAATTTATTTCATTTTAACAAAGTTTTGGATCTTTTGTGTGATTTTTGATTTTTAAATAGATTTCTGTTGTTGTTCAGTTTTTGAAGATTTTAAATTTTTATTCATTTAATAATTACAATTGCATATCAAATATATTTTAAACAGCTCTCCAACGAGGTATTTTGCGACGAAGTGAAATAGTAAAATAATTGAAACTTCACTGGAATAGTTGCTCATTAAATTATAATTTTTGTTCTCAATGAAAACAATTGGAAAATATGCTTTATCGAACTTTTAGCTCTAAATTATCATAAACGCAACGTCTAACAATTTTCAGCAGAAGGTTTTATTTACTAAATTGAAAAAAAGGAGAAGAAATTAATTCGTTTGTGGTTTTATTGTTAGTTCTTCCGATCGATTTAATTTTTTTTGGGAAGTGTGTACTTTTAGACTGTTCATGTTGTCTAATGTTTTTATTTTAGATTTGATGTCCGTCCGTCAGTTCAACTGCTTTGAAGCCGGTTTTTTTACAAGCATTATTTGAACACTTCATTTAAAAGCTTTTCATTACATTTTTTTTTAATATTAAAGAGTGTTATGTTTTTCCAGTTACACTCGGTATTTTAAAAACTATAAAATTGTTCACACTTTTATGATCTTTAGCTATTTTTTCAGAAATAAAAATTTATAAAAATTAAGCTAAGGGCTCGATATTTTTTATAATTTCAAACTTGACCTTGGATAGTCAGAAAGTTCTTTGCTAAGCAGAAATTTTCAATAACATAACTTGGTGTTTGAAATACTCTAATTGTGTAAAGTGATTCGGCCGACCGAAGGCCGGTTATATAGAGAACCTTTCGAATGCACAACTGGTATTTTAAAATAGCATTCCCAGCTCGAATATCTTGTGTTACAAAATTGAAGCTTAATTTTTCAGGGATTAAAATAGAAAAATCGTATTAATTTTTTGTACTAAAATTAAAAGTTGAGTTTTCTTTTTTTCTCAACACTTTTACCATTTACGTATAATTAATATTTATTAATCGATTCAATTAATTTCTGAGTTTAGTTACAGCTGATTAAGGGAGCTGTTGTTAATAATATAAGTGTATATTTTTTTCTAATTTCAATAGGGAAAACGCATAATATATTTTTTTAATTAATTCTAAAAGACTTTTCAATCGTCCCTTACTGCTGCTGTAGCACTAAGTTGTGGTTTACTTGGCTTACTTTGCGTTTTTCCTAAAATTTCATTGACATTTTATGGGAGTGCGTGCTACTTTATGACGTACAAAAAAAGCAACAATATTTAGTACAAACATACATACTCACTCATACTAACACGAACACACATTGAATGAAACCAACTTTTATAAATTTAACTTTTAAAACATGTTTTTGTTTTTGTTTTTTTTTCTGCAACAGACACAAGAAAAAAATTTAAGCGCCAATAACAACAAAATACAGCAAACGTCCTTAGCCTTATTTTGTTACAATACATACTCACTCTTATACTCACAATCACACACACTCAAACACACACACGTAAACACTCAAACTTATACAAATATAAATTGTGAGACACCCAATTATTTAATAACTGATATAAGGATCTGAACAGCCCCATACGGGTGTAAAAAGGGTGTTTTAAAGGAAAAAAAGCAGGGCGGGCGTTAAATTTGTTATTTTTAGTTCAGATACTATTTAAATATTATGCAATTTAAACTTAATAATCGTGGTGTTCCAAATTTAATTTAATATTGACACAACTTTTTTGTAACTTACTTTATTTTTAAAGAAATTTTTTATGCTTGTGTATTTAATATTTCAAACACTATTTTATTTTTGCTATATTTTAACATTGACGTCAACTTTTTTTGCAAAAAAAAACTTATATTTTTGGGGCAACTTTTTTCAAGGGAGATTTTATTGTATATTTTGTTTTGCTTGCTATTTGTTTTTAACTTTCACTTTTCATTGATTTTTTTTTCTTGCAGGAAAAAACATTTCTTTATTTTTTTCGCCTTAAATTATCTTCATCAAATGATTTTAGTAAATATTTTTCTTTTATAATTCTATTAAGAAAAAAAAAACTTTAAACGTTTAAGTGTTTGATTTTATACTTATTGGCTAAAATATTTATATTAATTTTCTTTAAAATTTATTTTTTATTTGATTGCACTTAAAACACTCTTGTTTTAAAATTTGTTCCAAACGCTTTAACCACCAAAACTCAACTGATTCTGTGAATATGTGTTAAGTACCTTCTGAAACACATCAACGAAATCTTTTAATACCTTCTTTTTTATTTTTTTTTTATTTTGTTGGCTGTTTGCACGAATAATAATCTCTACTCAGAACATTTGTGTAAAATACTGGGAATTTTTCATTTAGCTTTTGAACACAAACCTGCGCTTTATTTATTACGAAAAACATTCTCTCAGTGTATGATTCTCTTTACAATTTCACTGCTTTCTTTTTCACTTTCTCTTGTGGAGAGTGTATGTAAGCGAGTATGTGTGTGTGTGTGATTGTTTAAAATAAAAACAAAGCTTTCTGTTTATGTTTTTCCCATAAACTTTTTTCAACGTGTTTTGTTTTGTTTACATCTTTGTCTGTTTTTTCTTTTTGTATCACATCCACAGCAAGGAGGGAATGGGCTTGTATTTGTTATGATATGTAAAGTGCATGTATGTGTATGTGTTTTTGTATAATAATTCTTTCAATTTATTGACAATATTTTTCCTAGCGGTCAGCTCAAGTAATTGCAGGACCGCTATACTTCCCTGCTGCCGTGGTTGTATCTATTTGGATCAGTTAAAGTATGCCACAGGAATTTTCTTATACAACTTTGGAAAACGCGATCTCATCGCAAATTAAGGTTATAAATTTTCGAAATATACAGCAGTTCGCTTGCAACACTTTGCCTTATGCTGCTTGTAATACTACCTGACCTACGATGTCGAACGATATCGTTCTTTTGTGAAGTTACATTAAAAAAAACTATTTCTAAAATGTTGTTTTTGTTTTATATGTAATTTCACACATCGTTCGCCATCGTGGGCCAGGCAGATAATGTTTATCACTCAGGGACTATACTCCCTGTTTTGTAAATCAAGCAATTTTAAAGTAAGTGATTTCAAATCGAGCTGATTCTGAATAATTTTTAGTAGGAAATCCAACTTATTCCAGTTATTTAAATAGTTTTTTACGTTTTGGACCTTTATGTATATAATTCATGTGAACTTAACTTTCAATAAGCGATTCAAAAAGTGATTAATTTTATAATTAGTACTCTGTTCAACATTATGTTTATATTTTAAATGTTTGATTTAAAAATTAAATGAAAACCAATGAACAAAAAACTAATATTAGGAGCGTTTGTGCTGCAACGTATCAATTATTACAAAGTGCAGCTGTTACGGAGGAGCGGTTTGAAAATACACGTTCTGCAAAATCATTTACCTTCAGAAGAGAATTGAACATTATTTGTACTCAACGAACTTAAAATTAATACCACAATGCCAATTAAAATCTGATCAGCTGTTGCTTAAAATTCTGTACGAAAAAAATGTACTTATATTATTTGCAGTTGAAAAAAATTTCTGCCAGAAACATTTCGTACGTTTTCTCAAAATAAACGGAGTACAACTTTAGCACTATTATTTTGCAATTATGCAGCATGAATTTTTTATATGAATATTTGATAGCAGTTCGCACGAAATGATAAATAGATTAATTTTATAAATCGTTCCATTTTGAATTTTTCGATTTACTCAATTTGCGCTATTTTTATGGTCTATTTTTAAAACGTAGTCCGATGGTTGCTGCAAACAAAAAATTAGTTTCTTACAGAAACTAATGAGGCAAATTTACCGCTCTGCTATAAATTATCTTTCATCAGAAAACAAACCCGTATTTTTCATATACATTTTGCCAAAGAACATGTAAACTGGGCAAGATATGAAGCGAATACTGATTCTAGCTGTAATTTAAAATTGACCGAAGAAGATTTTAAAGATGGCCAAAGGTAAAGAGACTGAACTTCAAGTATGCCAAGAAAACTGCACACCTAGTTTACAGCTTTCCGGACGTTAACAATCCCAAACAAAACTCTAGGGCTGTAGCAAAATGGTTAATTCCCAACGAAAATATATTTTGAATTGGCCAGCTCGTCGTCAGATCTCAATCCCATATAAAATCGATTGGAGATTGTAGATCGTAAAACTCTTATCCGACTTTAAACCAAGAAAAAAGATTTTTAAGAATGTCAAAGGAAACCATTGACAATTTAATTGGATCAATGCAACGTTGATGTGATGCAATGATGAAATGCAATGATAGTCTTTAAAATATTAAATCACTTGAAGCGACCAAAACTTTTTGTTAAAGTGAAATTAGTTTCCATTGTTTTGACAATATCACAAAAGTTTAAAATTTTTAAGTATATTTTTCTATTTTTCAAATATTGTCAATTATGTTGTATTTTTTTGAATATACATGTGTAAGTAAAATTACTAATACAACACTAAAAATTTTACATATTATTTAAGAATTATTTTGGATTTTCGACCCTTATGAAGGAAAAATAAATATTTGGAAATGTTTTCATTTTATTTTTTATATTGGTCCTTTTTGGGTACTTACATATGGTCCTATGAATCCATAAAAGCCTTAAACTCCATTGAAAAATTTTAACAGTATAAATAAGAAACTCTCTAATATGAAAAGCTAACCAACATTTTTTAAAAAACTTTCTGCTTAAGCTTATTTCTTTTTAAGGAATTAGTAAAATTTTAATATATAAAAATTTCCAAAATCAATCAAGAAGTCGATTTGAATTTTTTGAAATCGTCTGTACACAACAAGCTGATAATATTAATGGCTTCTAAAGAAAATAAATTATTGGTTTAAATCAAAAAGAAAAAAATATGATATAAATGAAGACCGTAAATATTAGATTTTTTATTTTATTTCCAAGAAAATTTTCTATTTATTCTTTTATTACTAAAATCTAACAGAACATAAATTTAATTCAATCAAAACTTCTAATAACTGTGCAGTATTTTATTGTCTCCCACACCAGCCAATAGAGAAATTTCACAAAAATAATAAATTATATCATAGAATATTTCTAAACTAAAATACTCCTAAACAGGCTGACTCTAACAATAACAAAATGTGCAAAGGAAAGAAAGAATGTTATCTTAAACGGAAATTGAATATTTTGTTGCTTTATAAGATGTTACAACAACAGTTGGCTGTCAAAACAGATATTCTTCAAACACAAACAGAATTATGAGTTGGTCTTTCTACCAACTAAACAACTGAAATATTAGCAAATGTTCTTTTTATTTAGCTTTTTTCATTAACGTACTTACGTACGCTCTTACTGAAACTCATCGTCATCATCATCATCATCACTATCTTCATAATCATTTCAATCTTAAAAGAAAAATATTTTCTTCGTAATTTCCATTGATGTCCTTGAACTTAAAAAAACAACCTTTTGATAACAAACACACAACATGGCCATGTTCATGCAACTGGAGATGTTTGTGTAAGCCTAAAGGCAGACCCAAATAATGCTAAAGTGTTTGTGGGAGAGTGTAGCTGAAGAAGCTTTCATTTTGGTGTTTGTGTGTGTGCTTTTGAGAATATAAAAAATGTTTTTTTAGTAACATTTGTCGGCTGTATCATCGTCTACATCCAGTTTGTATGTATTTGTTTTATTCTTAAATAATTTGTATCTTCGTCTGTTTGTATCTTTAGTCTCTATTTAATTTTGTGTTTCTTCTGGGACTATAAACTCATACACCTTGAAATATTCCTTGGTGGTTCAATATTGTGCATGTCACTGACATTTTTAGCGGAGAAACATTTACGACACAATTTAAAATTGATTGTGTTAAAGTTTCGGTATATTTTTCTTTGAATTTGAATTGAATTAAACGAAATTGACATCAGCAAAGTAGACATAATAACTTCAAAAGCATCCTTTGTGGTTGATTAGTTTATTATTTTTTAATTCAACATCTAGCTACTTAGGTTGACAGGAAAATGCTTATCGCAATAAGTGTAAATAAAATATAAAATTTTTTATATTTTAAAATGCGTAGAAAATATAGAAGTGCGATCTCCTGATTTTCAAAGGATTTCGTTAACAGTGAAAGTGATTTATAAAACAGCGCTCATTTAAAGAGTGTCCGTGGACACGGCGACTCAGTTATTTTTACTAAAACATAAAAAAAATTATGCAATTATGTACATACATACGTATATTAAAATATTTTTTTGCAGTAACAACATTGAATTCCTAAATACCTCTAATTTGTATTTTAATTGTTACTGCATTTTAACATAAAAGAGATTGTGAGAACATAAAACTGTTACTGTAAAATTAACATTATGTTACTGAATTGATTTTTTATTATAAATCACTTGTTATTACAGTAACAGTTACAAAAGTAACACTGCAGTGTAGTAACATATAGCGAAATTTCTGTAAGCGTTATTTAAACACTGTTACTTAAAAGTTTTAATATATAAAATATTTAAGAAAAGATCTATACAGGTAGCCGTTAGTTGATGAAATAGCAGGTGAAGATATGTCGCCAATCTCTAGTATGAAAATATTTCGCGTTTTAGAAGTTCAAGGAAAATACACTTTTAATATTGGTTTTCGTCGGAACATTAAAATAACTTCGGGTATTGTGGAACCCCTATTTTTGATTTGACGCTCTCCAAAAACATATTAGCAAAATTCTTACCGGATTGATTGTAATATAATTGTTAATCGATTGCCTAGCTGCGTCTAGTGCAAAAATAATTTTATTTTAATATATAAAATGTATACTTGAATAATCTAAGACATCCCAAAAAAAAAACATTTTCAAAATGTGATGGTAACGTGGAACCCCCCCCCCCCCCCCAGATGGGTAATGTGGAATAATAAATAAGAAAACAACTTAAGTTTCTTAGATAATGTGGCATTTTTTATTGCAATTAGTTCAAAATGTATGACAAAGGCTTGGTTTTACCCGTCCTGGCCCTCGGAATTCTATAAAATGTGGTTTGAAAAACATGGTTTTTCGAGTAATGTAGTTAGTTCCCATTTGATTTTTACTAATTCCACTAATTGCCGATTGCCAAATTTTTGTTAACAAATATAATAAAGTTTAAAAAACTTATAAAACTAAAATTCCAACCAATTAGAAAGAAGTGTTGTTATTTAGTTTACTATATCCACACAAAAATAAAAAAACATTTACAAAAAACTATAATTTGGAACAAAATAATGGATTGAATCGCACTAACTGGAAACTAACAGTGCGTCCGTATTCATTGCAAATCGGGTAATCTTAATATTTCTTAGTAAGCTGTGTTAATTTACAGCGAGAGCTGTAATGGGGGGTTCCACAATACCCTCATATTCCACAATACCAAAAGTTACTCTACTGTAGCGAAAGTGTTTGAAACAAAGCAGATGTAGAGGGCTCTATTGATAAACGTTTGTTTTTATATAATCTTTAAAGCAACAAATAAAGTTTTATACATTTCGCTCGAAAAAATACTCAGAACGACATAATAGCAGCAGTATTTATTATGTATCTGTTGCTTTTTTATTTGTTATTTCAAGGTTTGCGCGAAATTTTTTTTAATAAAGAACACGAAATTTTATCTTAAAAGTAGTAGAAATTATTTATGACCATCGATGTGCGATGCATATTTATTCAGTATCTAAAATATACATATAAAAAAATGTAATAAACACCAGTATTTCTCCCATTTCCTCGTCTTTCCAAATTTAATTCCTTACATCAATTTAGATCATGTTGATAATAGCTTTTCATAAAAGAAAAAAAACTTGAAAACACATTGTAATAATAAATATAATAATGTTGCTTTATCTATTGGTTTTTGAAAATGACACTTGACGCAACGAAGCGAAGAATCTTAAGGTATCGTAAAATACGGCAAAAATAAGTAAGAAAAAAATATGTAATATAAATTATTCTCAATAGTGAATTATATTTTGACGTATAACATGGAGATGAGGCGTATTTTTATGCATTTGACAGTCTGCTTTCATCATTTTCATAAATGTTGCTGTTGCTTAGGCTGCTTCAGAAGCTTTTAAGTCTGCCCAGGGAAAATTTTGTGTGTCTTGTTGATAAAGTTACACTACACGACAGTTAAACAAATAGTATCGCCATTATGTTTAGAAAACTTAAGCAAAGAATTCAGAGAAACATGCAAATAAGAAAATTATTGTCTATATTTAGAGTTAAAGCTTATTAAAAGCTGCTGCAAAAGTGCAAATTTGTCGAGTAGTGTTATTACTCTATAGCACACGATTGGCAAGGGTATGAGTTTTACATCATACTCTACTCTTTCATACATAATAGACATAGTATGATGATGATGATGTGTTAAAGTAGCCAATTTATAAGAATATTTTATATTAGAAATATATTTCATCGTTGTCCTTTCTATTTTATTTTATTTTTTGCTTCTATTTAATACATAAATGTCTATGTAGATTATAATAAATAGCAATATTAAAATGTAGAAATAATTTTTTCAATAGAAAGCACTTAAAATAATATTTAAACATTCATATTTAAGAGATGAGCTGCTGCAATCATATAAATAGTTTGGATATGAAATAGATTTAATAAAAATTTTTATGCAAATTTTGTTTTACAATGTAAATTACAAGTCCAAACTATTTATTTATACACACTAACAACACCAGTTTTCAAAAAATCACTTAACTTAAATCATTTTCAATAATTGCCGTAATTGAATCAATTATAATATTTGTAGTTGATATCATTAAACTAGTAAACATGCATGTTTGTTTTCAATGAATAATTTTATATAGTCTAAAAATTAATTAATAATAAAAGAAAGCTGAAGCTTCAGTAATGTGTCTGCCAAAACGAAAAGCTTCAGGTTGCTTGCCACAGTTGGGTTTTCTTGCAAATTTCTTAAAACTTTTGTAAATAATTTCATTACTCCCTCCTTCCTGCTGCATAATATTAAAATTCAAAACGTTTAAACATTGTTTTGGTGATGTCTCCAATTTTTTATTTTTCTTGAAATTTTATTAAATTATTCGAGTTGCAAAATGTTTAATCGTTTTTTGTTAATTGTCATAACTTTAGTATCATTTATAATAATTAAAAAGTTTTTTTTTCAAAATTAAAAGATAAACAAAAATTAATTACACATACATATTTTTATTCAAAATTTTTATAAATTTTTTTGTAGCGTAAAAGAAATGCTTCCTTAATACATTCCTTTTTTCTAGAGGTAGCTGGATTTTATTGCCATATAAAAATAGCTCTTGGGTTACAAAATAAAAAATTTTAAAAAAGTCATTATTACTAATTATTTTATTATTATATACATATACTATTTTATAACTCAAAAACCTGATTGGTGTTCATTTTAAAACGTATAGAGTAAGTTGCAAATAATATAAAACTTTTCAAGAAAAATCTATTCTTTTTAGTCTTGCTTAGTCCTTAATTTTATTTAAAAAATTTTTAAAAACTTTTGTTTTTGAAAATCTTTGAAAAAAGATATCGAGGCAATCTCGATTAATAAATTTAAAAAAATTAATTTGAAAAAAATAAATTTTCGCTGTAGTACGAAATTTAAGACAATTTAAAAAAAAATTAAATATATTGAGACTCGATATATTCTTAATTTTGTATTAGAATTTATTCTTTTTCTAAATTTTCTTACAACACCAAACTAAACAAATGTTCCAAGTTATATAGAAATCGGAGACAAATCATGAAAAAATTTATTGATTTTTCATAGAATTGCAGAAAATTCTTCTCTGCTGCGTATGTTGAATTTTTAATTAAACCCAGAGCATAAAAATTACTCATACGTTCAGAATCCCTCCTCAAATAAACAATTACAAAAAATATAATTTTTTTTAAATCAGAAAATTTTACATATTTAAAAATTAATACATATTTTTCAGAATCCTTTATTAATGTGTTCCCTGTCACCATACATAAGTAAATTTTTAACGGTTCAATTAAAGTAAATAAAAATTAAATACAAAAACATCAATTGTGAAATGGGAAAACACTAAACAATGGCAGGTGAAATCCTTGGTTCTATTGGTCATATTATATGTGCGTGCATACATAAATACCAAGTCGACTTAACACTTAGCGCTCGCATGGGTAGCTTAAACAATTTGTATGAAATATCCACATTTTTAAGTATGTAGAAGTAGGTAATAAAAATGAAGTTAAACAAAAAATATATCTTTTAAATCACTGTGCACTACCGCAGTAATTTTAAACAAATTAAGTGTGTTGTAAACATTAGCACAGTGACATAAAAATAGTAGAGAATCAAACATGTGCGCGTAGTTTCATATACATTCTCTGCATTTTATGGGTCTCTCTCTCATGTTCTCATTATATTTTGTTCACTCTGCAGCAAAAATCCCAGTATTTTCCAAGCAAACAACATTGAGTATACGACTACGACTACGTGCTAGTAACAATTAAATACTGAAAAACTTAAATTGTTTTCATTAACGAAAACCATACAAACTAAAAAACAGCAAACAAAATATATAAAATTTAACGTCTTGTAAAGTAACATTTTATTTTCAATCTGCTTTACAGATGCTTTCCATTTGAATATTTAATGCGTATAATTAGCAGAAAGTTCAGATTGTTCACTTAAAATGCCAGACACTTTGATAGCCAATAAAATAAATTTTTATAGCTGGTACAAATTAATATTGTTAAAATATTTAACAGTTGTAGAGTCTCGCTGCCATGTGATATGGCTGCACATACTTTTTAATAGGTCTCCGTGTTAATTTGGACAGAGGCTAAAAGTAATTTTTTCTAACACCAATATTAGAGGTAATTGCTGATGTAGCCTTTACTGGGCGTCTAGCTCTACTACAAATAAATACATTTAGTTTCATTAAACTACGCACCCATAAACTTTTATGCTTATACACAAATATATATGCTGCCACTACTACCACTACACACACCACTGTCGCTCACATCAAGTTTGCTTTAATAAATACAACATTTACTGTCGTTTATGACCTTGAAACAGGCTGATGCTATTTACCCAAAAAATATGCTAGACTTACACACACACATAAATACATTCATGCACAAAAGGGACATTTCTATATAAACAAAACAAAAAGTACGAGGAGAGAACGAATCACAAAGTGAGAGTGAGAGAAAGTGGGTAAGAGATAAAATATATTAAACGTGATATAAAAGCTACCATATTTTTTCTATACACATACATACACATATATACATATATACATACATATGTATGTATGTATGTATGTATGTGTGTATGTATGTATGGATGTATATTACTTTCCATAGAAAGAGTCAAAAATCCAATGCATTTTTACGTTAATGATTGGAACTTTAATTAAGTTTTTTCAAAGCAGTTTTCATTGAGGATAAAAGCTTTATAATAATTAATATGAACTGAAAATAACTAATATTTTTAAAACATTTATGTTTTTAATTCTGAGTATTGAACCTACACAGTGCCAGTCATATAGACTAAAATCAAATAATTTTATTTTTTATTCTCCATAAATAAAAGAAAATATACTATATTTTGTCAATAAAAAATTTTAAAATTTTCTTAAGCACAGAAAACAGTTTGAGCATAATTATTTAGAATAAAATAATTTCATAAGTGTTTGATAATAAAAAATTGGAATTATTTCTTACACGATATGCTTTTATTTTTGTATTTATGAATTTAAAAAATAATAGTTGTTTAAAGAAAGTTTTAAAATGTTTTATTAAAAATCTGTGGAATTTATTTTTTTATTTTTATGAAGTTTGGCTGATAAGTAAAAGTTTTGAAATGGGATTGTGCCGGTTCTAGGTTCAATACTAAGAGTTTGGAAATATTAAAAAAAAAATTATTTTGAGTTCATAACGCCGGAAAAATAATAGACATAACACGAATTAAGCTGCTGTCAGGTTCAACAGTCAGACAATTTTTCAAATGTTTGTTTTTTAACAAAAGTTGTGTTCAGTTCATATTATTAATACAAAGCTCTTAACGTCAATAAGAAATGTTTTGGGAAAAAACTTTATATAAAATGCATACTATTTATGTAAAAATTTATTGCATATTCGTAGAGCAAATTCATTAAAAAGGTGTGCAAAATGGCACCAAAAAATTTTTAAAATCGGTGCAAAAATAGCATCAAGCAAAACAAAAAATTCAAGATTTAATAAAATTGTATATTATAAAATTTTGGTTGCACATCACAATCATTGCAATCATGTGCTTCTTGTACTTATAAAGATAAATGATCGTATACTGTCACATAAAATAGTTAAAAGCATGAACAAAGACACGCTCGATTTCAGTAGATATTACTGTAGCAAATTCCAGTTTTTTTTAATTCAGATGGAAAAAATGTTTCAATATACGCATCCGTTTGGTTTTTATTAAAACACTTAATATTTCTATCAGGTCGTTTTAACTGGAAGGTTTTATAAAATTAAAAAAAAAACTATTTGCAAGCATCTTGAATACATTTTTTCACTTGGTCAATAACTGCATTCGGCTTGCAATTTTGTAATTCTTGAACACATAGTACATTTTCAAAAAGGTCAAGCTTGAGATTTTCGGGTAGCAAATTTTTATATGCGAGTATAAAAAATATCTGCTGTTCAATTATGGCATCTATTTGCCATTAAGATGCTGTGAAATTTACTTTATAGTGTTCTGAATAAAAATAGCTCCATAGAACAGAGTTCGAATTTAAAAGAAGCATTTTATTTTTTTTGCGGGATAAATAAGTGAAGAAATGGTAAATGACATGGAAAATAGCATAACTAAAAAATGTTGGGGGAAAAAGGCTCTGTGTAAAATTAATAAAAAAAAATATTTTATTACATTATTAAAAAAAGAGGGCACATTATTGTTATATAATCGATTTATAGCTAATTTTTAATTGCTTCCTTCTGCAAACCAGTAACCACTCCACGATATATTGAACATATCGCTCCTTTATTGCAATGTTCTTTAGAAAATGAGTTTAAAGTTTTTAATTTACTCATACCTGAATAAAATAATAAAAAAAAATATTCTTCCCTCAAGAGGAAAGTAAACGAGATATTTTGTATAAATTTTTCACACAAGATGAAGAACGATACAATGAACAATTCTGCATTCTTAACTCAAAAATATCGTTTTTTTTAAATATTACTACGTAGCAACAAGCGAGCGATATGAGTAACATAATCAATTAACGATCAAATTTACATACTTGATTGACTCTCATAAAGAAATATCCATGATAATGTTTTTTATTAAAAGAAAAAATTTAATTTTCGATCTCTATAAAATTTTCCAATTTGAAACAGACATTTTTTTATTGCATCAGCTTAAAAAGTAGTAGAAAATAATATGAATGATCTAAAGAAGAGTCCAAATAAAGCTTTATTTCAATTGATTGCTGCAGTTTACTTTCAGCCACATCAATACCGGTGATATTTAAATAAAGTTTTATATAAATCGCTCAACTAGAAAAGAATAAGTAAAATAAAAAATCGCAAAAAGTTTTATTAATCAGGCAACATTTTCAATTTATGTTTTAAATTAGATTTTTTTATTTCATTGTTTCATTATTATTTTATTTTAATTTGTTTACTTCGTTTTATTAAGGGATTTGCAACAGAATTGCAAAATATAATGAAATTGTTAGTAAAAATAAGAAGTGATAAAAGGTTGAAAATAAGATTTATTATAAGGCAGTAATTTAAAAATACAGTGCAGACTCGCTTAACGCAACTAATAGAAATTTTGGGCTGTTGCGGAGACCAAGTAAAACAGTTCTATGTCTATTTTCCACTAAAAAGTTTATTTTAAACCAAACAGAAGGTTTATTAAAGAAACACGGATTAATTTTCAAAATAAATGTAATAATTTAATTGAAATAAAGAATAAAAATAAATAATATCAAGTTGAAGATTCATGTTTTTAAAGGAAAAAGTGTGAAACTTTCGGCTGTTATCTTACTAGAACAAGTACTTACAAATAAAGAATTTTTTGAACTGCGTTGGTTTCAAAGCACCACGCAAAAATTCTAGTCATTCCTTAAACAGCGGTAAATCAAAATGATTTTTGAACGTAATCAAAAGATTTCATGCACAAAGGCTCATAGTTTTGAATTTATTAATAAAAAACTAAAGTAAAAAACTAAACGAAATAGCAAATCTTACTTTTGTTTGCAAAGTTTCGATAATTTTGAGGTCTTGTTTTTTGAAGAGTTGCATTAACAGTCACCAAAGTTAAGAATTTGGGTGTTGCGAATATCGAGGTGTTGCGCTCATCAAGGGTTGCGTTAACCGAGTCTCCACTGTATGTATATAAATAAATACCTGATAAACCAAAAAATTAAAACCAGTTGAGCAAAGCACTCAATCGCTGGAAATGTCTTAAAACTCTAGACTGTCTGGGGAATAAATCCTCAATTAAATGAATTTTGTTTTAGTTTACTTTTATTACAGTCATGTTGATTTGCAAAAAAAAAATTAAAAAAAACAGAAATGTTTCATTGATTATTTACATTTGATATTAAAGTAAAAAGATTATTTATTTAGATTTATTTCGGTTGGAATGGATATGACCCAACTCTGCAAGAAGATCTTATTAATTTGAATCAAACGATTTCTTTTTTCAAACAAAAACGAAAAGCTAAGTAGAAAAAACTCTCAAGCGAATATGAGGTGTGTGAGGGCACAGAAAATATGTATGATCGTGTGCAAAAAATAGTTTTCTTAATATATTACCAAAAATGTTTTTAACATGTAGATATATATTTTTCTTTACGTTACACATTTTATTTATTAAAGAAATAATAAAATCATAAAAAGTACTTCAAATTCGTGTATACAGTGGCGCACTGAAATATTTGGATGATTTAATTATGTTATGATATAAAAATCAGAAAAAACCAATTATTTTTGTAAAAAAAATAATAAAAAAAGAAAGGATTTGAAAAGCATAATTGTAAGAAAGCACAGCAGATAATGATTAAAATAGAGTACTTTAATTGGCTAACCGATATTTAAAAAAATTTTCGAACAAAATTTTTATTTATTTTCAATCTAAATTTAAAAAATTATTATATAAAATTGTTATCAAAATTTACTATGATTCTAAAGAAAACATACATATTAAATATTATAAAAAATCTATCCCATAACAAAATTTAATCTAAAATTTTCAATAAAATTTTGCTATTTGCTCAGCCCTGCATTGTTTTTGCTTATTTTACAAAAATAAAAATTTTGCCTTAATTAGCTTCTACATACTGATAAAAACTTTTTATTAAAAAGTAATAAAGTTGAAGAAAGAAATACACACACAAGCACAGAATAATTTTTCTACTTTGAAAAGTTAATGTCTATAAACTTTCACTTTTGATAACAAACACCATTTCACACAAAATCTAATACTATTTAACACTTGTCTGCTTAAAACAGACAAACATTTTTCTGGCTTAACATGATAAAACAAAAATCTTTTAGTGTTGTTGTTGTTGTAAAAAAATCGTTTAAACTTCTCTCGAAATGAAAATCAAGCACAACCAGCATTACAAAAGTGTAATAATATAATGCGGATTGAATATTTTGCATAATTCCCATAACAAGTATTAAGGATATGTTTGTTTTGAACAACGTATTTCAACACGATCTCTTCTAAAATTGTAACAATCTTTACAATAAACTTTTTAATTTACTTTTATGATTCTACTATTAGTTCTGAGGGCATGTAGTCAAAACGTAAATGCCGGAATAAAATGAAAGAACCAGTTGAAAATTTGGCGTTTAATGACAGCACACAGTGAAGCAATTAATTTTATGACAAAGAAATTAAGTTCTTTAGTCGAATGAAGAAAAGTTTTAACAGTTACGAATTTGTTGTTTGTCATGTATGTATTTAGCAAATGTAGCAAATGTAGCAAATGTGGGTGTGCAGTACTTCAATCTCAAGTATATTAATCAGAATAATAATAGAAAAGGAAATGAAACAAAATTTTGAAATAATTTGATTGGTGTATAAAAAGTATTTTTGATCATTTAGGAAAAACTAGCAAAAACAAAACTCTCACACTGAAAATAATTCGTGAAATATTTTTCGAAAAATCAGGAGATAAATAAATGTAAGTTAGAATTTTATAATATTACGAAATATGCGTTTTTTTTTTAATTTTTTAAAATTTGATAAATTTTTCACGTGTCACCAATTATTTATAATATGCAATGTCAAAACTTTTAAGGAATGTCTGTTGTTGTATAGGTTATTCATGAAGTTAGCACGCTTTTACAGCGGCCTTATAACACGGTGAAAATAGGTGGGAGTTACGAGTACTTTTAAAGAATTTTTGGTGTCTTCCAATTATAAGAAAGAAATATCGTGGTATACAAAATACAAGTGTTTTAATCCCATGAATGTGAGTTATATTCAAATTGGTGTTCTATTTACAATTTTTATATTTTGTAAAATCAAAATAAAGGGTACTGCGCACGAACTTGAAAATTTCCACGTCAAAAAGTTGAAAACGGCCTAAAAGAGTGCGAAAAGCACTGAGCTGACAAAGCTGCTTACACTAAGGATTCCCGTATTGTTTTAATTGTGTGCATTATTTTCAGAATCAATTCAGTATCTTTGCTAGTCAGCATCCGTCTCTGATACGAACTCAAACACATCCGAGGTACGTCCGGTGCTTTCAAACACATCAAACACAACTTGCTTATCAATCGAAAATCTTTAATAATACGAGTAATTATAATAAATAATGGTTCTATTGATGCTTTTTTCAATTATATGAGGTAATCTTCTCTCAGATAGATTTATTTATTGATACATATTCTCCAAAGTAAATTTGCAGAATATGGTTGCACAAAAATGGAACCGGTAACTAGACCATAACAAAGACCATATACCCGACCTATGCCTTCACATAGGAAGTATCAACGTGGCTGTCAACGAAATTCCACAAAAGAACCACAAGACTATACGGTGGCAAATCAGTCAACCAGTGCGAGTGAGATGAAAAACTCTCGAAGGCCAAACAACACACGCAAGCCTGACCGCACTTAAGAAATAATTACGATGACGCGAGAGCTTTTCTTCAGTCCAGAGCTGCTTAACAACTGATCTCAGATAGATATTTTATGCTCTTAACAATATAAAACTAAAAAAATGATTTAAACTGACTCAATTTACAGAACGGAAAGAAAAGTATAAAATAATATTTATGAAAAAAATTAGTTCTTTCCGAAAATTTTCCCAAAATATTCGCGGCAATCTGAGTGTGCCACTTTCCGGGAACTACCGCCCAAGAATGCCTTATTCCCAACCCCTATTAAGTAGACAAATAGAAAAATCGCATGCATTATATGTAGCAGGGTACACGTAAATCTGAAGATCTATACACGTTGTCAGCACTAAATTTTATTTCCGTTTAAGCCTGTAAAATTAAAACCGCTCAAATGAAAGAATAATGAAATTTTTTATGTCATCGAAAGATAAATTTAAGAAATGACATTTTTATGTCAATATTTCGCACACAAAATTTTCCAGTTTCTGAACTCAATCAACGAGACACTTCAAATTTTCCTTGAATTTAATATCTTAAGAGTTTTTAGTGCTAAATATGATCATCTTCAATTCGTTAAAATCCCAAGAATATAATTTTTTTGCCCAGAATTGCGGTGAGTTGAAGGTAGAACAGCTATTGATAAAAAATAAATAAAATTGCAGCAAATGTGTTTGCATTAAGTCTTAAATACTCACCATTCGATACTTGACCCAATAACTGCATTCTATCAATTTTTTCTACAATTGTAGGCTCTTTCAGTAGGTTGCTACAAACACATCTTTTGCTATCATCAATAGATTTTAATGTTTGAAATTGTTTATGCAAATTACATTCTTGATGGCGACTGCACGACAAACATGTTTTTTTATTTGTCAACTTTAACGGCGTGAAGGGAGCACTTTTATTCATTCCCACTTCTAAGACTCTTAAATGTTCTTTAATGTCAACAAATCTTTGTTCTAGATATTTTTTCAAGGCCGGCAAAGCCACGCGCTGCATTTTACAGTTTAACATATCTTGAGTTTCCAACATTGTGTCACGGAAACCCGTTGCACTGCTGTTCAGTGACGTACGTATGTTTTCAATATCTTTAATTATATTTTTAGTGCAATTCAATTTAGCAGCAGTTTTATCAGCCACTTGTGTGATTTCTCGCAGCTTGCTGTGCATATTTTCTATTTTAGCTTCAAATACCTTAAAACGTTCCGTTATAGGCGGCACCACACGACTACGCAGCTCCTTACTGAAAATGGAATTATGGGCCAATAAACAAAATTCCTTATTATGTCTCATATAAAGAGTGCACAAATCTTCAGTGGGGCTGGCATAAAAATCCCACTTTTGGGCAGCAAACATTTTTGTTTTGTGACAATTACGTATTTGTTCGAAATGTTGCTGCATTTTGAAATGAAATTCTTGTGCTTTTCTTTCCAACTCTTCCAAAAGTTCATAATTTTCTTGAAAGCTGTTCATGGTTTCACATTGGAAACGATATCGAGTGGCGTTTGTTTTGTCGCTCAGTAACTTTTGTATACACTTCGCTGGATAACCGTAAATACGAACAATTTCATTTTGACAATTAAGATTTTGCAGCAAAGCATTCAAAAGCTGTTGAAGGGCACTCAAATGCTCATTATCTAATTCGTTTGATCCCAGCGCAATTTCAGATAATTCACCAAGCGTAAGCGTTTTCTCGGTCACTAAAGACATCTTTATTGTTTTCGTTAATAGAGTCAAATTTAAAGAATTCGTAGTTTTCTATTTTATGAAAATTTTTGGTTTGAAATAAAAAAAAATATCACTCATTAATTTAAATAACGTAATAACTTAAAAAAAAAATTTTTTGGGTGTTAAGAAAACGGAATTTTTTTCGTATCGTTTTTTATATTTAATTGAAATTTCATACTCATATCATGATCCAATAATACGGGTCTTTTTAATAGTGCAGATGATTTTTTGTAGCGTTGTGTTTTTATGGGCCGAAAATTGTTAAATTGTCAAAAGTTTTGTGTTGAAATCAGTGATGGAAAATTAAAAATTTTCTTTGGCACAAAAAACATTTTTAATACTTCTTTTTTGACCCTTTTTATCTTCCGGTTCATTTAGTACTTTCAAACTAATTTGACTTCTACGTGTAGAACAATCGCTTTCCAGTATATCTCAACATATACAACAAAGTGAAAATATTTTAAAAGATTACAACGTCTTAAGCTTGTCTTTAAAAATGCTTTTACAGGTCTCGCTACATATTCAAGTAATAAACTATTTCGATCTCAAATTAAGAACGATTTGCAATAACAGCTCGCAAATGAAATAATTTCCATGCAAAATGAAAAAAAGGGCCAACGGAAAAAATGAAATGACTAAACTGCAAAATTAATTAATTTGTAAATTGAATGAATTCTAAAACAATAATTCCAAAAGAAATTAAATATCTCCCAATGAAAGAAGTCCTAACAAGAGTGAAAAAATTCCTTACACAGGAAGTCTCAACAGAAACAAAATAAGAACAAAAGAATTGTATGAACCGCAATTTTAGTACAAAGAAAATAATTGTCAAAGAAATTAAATAAGTCTCAATGAAATTAAATAAATCCCAAGCAAAAATTAATTAACTACCAATTCCAATATTTCCCCAATTTAAAAAGCTTCACAAAAAGTAAATAACTCTCCATAACAGATATGAAAATGTGATGATAACTCCCAACATTTGAACGTAACTTCTGAAAAATAGAATTTTGCACAAAAGTTTGGTTTTTGCTCAACTTAAGAAAAGTGTTAGTTCTTAATATGTAATTGAAATTAAATTATTGCATAATAGTTAAATTTTTCATACTTTTAAATAATAAATCTTTAGATTATTTAGATTATTTACGATACTCTAAGGACGACCTAAAATAATGGGTGGTTCAAGTACAAGCCTCATTTTGATTGATATGTTTTTTCTGTCCAAAATATTTACTATCAGTCGGTATCACAAAAACGAATGTTTTTAGTTAAAAAAGAAAATATTGCAAAAAATTCAATTTAGTACTGTAGGGTCAAAAAAGTATTATTTTAAATATTTTTTTGTCACTAACATAAAATACAATTTTCTTCAATTGCTTTTCACTTCCCTGCGATTTAAAACAAAAACAAATTGCCTGTTTTTTTTTATTGTTTTATTGTTGTAGTACTAAACAGACCTGTATTATTAGATCATGACTCATATCCTGTTTACTAAGCCCCTTATTCTTTAGGTCGAACAAAACGACTTGTTAAAAATTTGTATGAAAACGCTCAGTTTTTAAATTTTTTCAAAATGATTTTCATAAAAATTTGTGGGTGAACATTTGAAATCTATTTTGTGAATCAGTGCCTTACTCAACTCTTGAGATGAAAATATTTTCTGGTTTTACCCTTGAGGGGCTTGGAAGAAAGGTGTTATAATTAAAATTTCTAAGTAAGGAGGTCTACCGGACTGCAGGACCTCGAGAGGGATAACTTTTTTAAATATGCTTTATAAGATAACTGTCCACATAGTAGAAAAGGTTGTATGAATGAGCTGATTTTCATCCTGACAGAAGCTGTATCGATCAGTCAAACACTTCATGCATAATCGTCGAACAAAGTATGGAGTGGCAAACTTCTTTATGGTGTTTGTTGTAAATTGTTGTAAAAAAGCTTTTGATACGAGTATAATACATAGAGCTACAATATGGGCGTGGTTTAAAAAAAATGTGTACTCGAGAAAGTCATAAACATCATCTGAGCGTTGGACTGAATGGATTTGAGATATCAATCCTGTATAATGGCATCCGTAAAACCCATTTCATAACGAAAGCTGCCGTAAAACAAGGTTTCCCCTTCTCATCATTACTTCTTGCCATAGTGCTGAATGAAATAATGAGAGAAGTGTGTTCCATTAAGAAAGACATAACTTGAGAATTTAGCAATCATCTCGAAGACTTGGATTTTGTAGACTACTTATGTGTGTTATCATATAAAGTCAGTGATATACAAATAAAGCTAGACCAACTCCAACAACTTGCTATTAGAATAAAGAAGAAACGCTCACAACAGATTCAGTTAAACCACGCACGCAATGAATATTTTGAACCCTACTGCTACCCGGGTAACATAATAACAATATCTGGTGGAACGAAAGACGACATATCCAATCAATCAACAAGGCAAGATCAGCAGTCGCTAGCTTAAACTAAATGATGAAACAGAACTGGCGCTGACGTTTGTTTTCCATACAATTTGACATAAAATTTTGCCAGAGAAAGCGGTAGTGAATTAGAATCTGTTTTATTTTTACAGCGGTTTTTCTTATACTCTCAATTTTAGACACTCATTCTCTCAACAATGTTACCGTGTTTTCACGAAATCACATACATTTTTCATACGAAAAATGCAAAAACGAAAATCAAACAATAATAAGAGAGTATTTGAAGTTACTGCCGTCGATTTTGTTATGGGCCACCAAGCGAAGTTGCAGACTTGTTCTGTTTCATCATTAAGAATGGCACTCAACGCTATTATAAAAACAAACCAAGTTGAGGATATGCAAATCGTGTTTAAAATCCACTTTACTTTATGCCTTTGAAACCTGGTTGGTATCCATGGGGACTACCAGGAAGATACAAGTCTTTTTAAATAAATGTTTTCGAATAACTATAAAATGTTTAGACCCGCCACTGAACCCAGTCACGAACCTTAACAGAAAAACAGCTAAATAAAATAGAGATAAATGGGCCACATTATGAGAAATGGTGCAACAAATATCAGCGAAATGCCTCTAAAATGGAACCCCCAAGTTTCTAGAAAACATGGCCGTCCAACTAGCACATGGTGACGCTCGGTTAAAAAATTTTATCCAGCGATATGGGCTCATGCTTGACGACAGATTTTTTTGGAGAAATCATCTTGAAGTCCTCTCATCCATTGAGGAGTAAAGGAAGACAAAAAGGGACATAAAGAGAGTAAATGAGCGATACGAGTCTCAGAAGAAAGTTTATGTTCAATGATCAACTAACTGGTTTGCATCCTACTAAAATTCCGAAAACCAAAAAATTAGAAGGAAAATGGTACATAAGATAAAACCAACGTGTAACAATGGGTTAATTTAACGTTAATTAGTGATGGTAAAATTTTAATATTAATGGTGGCGAAGTTGTGTTTGCTTTAAAAACAACTAATAATACCTTCCAAAACACAAATAACTCTCGTATCCTTTTTCGAGTCACTATTTGTTTAAATAAAAATTTGAAATCACATTTAACCGAACCACCTAAACAATGGCGGATACATGGAAACACACACATGAACAGTGATGATGGGAGTTTAGCGGCTCCCGAAAAACAACGTTGTTTCTGTTCTGCCGTGTAAGTTGAAATTAATTCATGTTAAAATTTTCTCTTGTTCCTTTGGAATATTGTCCTCATGTCCATGCGAACTTTAGCCAAAATAATAATCACTTTGGATTGAAAACTGCTAACAACCAATTTGTTCGAAAAATAATCACTTTAAAATATAATTCTATTTTCTTTATTCATTTATTTAACTATCAATTTAATGAATAAATAATTAAGTAAAATAATTGGTTGCATGTTTATCCAGCAAATAAATATGAAAACTTTAAACCTCAGCTTAGATTTGTGAAAGTTGCAAGGTGAGACTACGATCCGTGGTGCTAAGTTAATACCGCCATTTTTGTCTACAACAACAGGGATCAAAAAACTACCCAGCAAATACCTGGCAATGACATCTATTAAGAACAGCATAATTTTTTACAGAAACTACTAGCACTTATCATATAGAAGGTCCAGTGTTCAACCCCTGGCGAAGGCATGATTTTTTAATTGTGTGTATGGTTTTGTGTAAAATGTTTTTAGTGGGTAATAAAATAGACCAGTGAGTAAAACATTTGACACGAGCTCAATACTCATAGCAGACATTTACTTTTTATGTATTTAATGTGTTTTGTGTATTTAATGACTTCTGAGTTTTGACATTATGAATTTGTTATTTGTGATCCGGAGTTGTAATTATTTACCTCCAATGGCGCTGACATATTAAAATAAGGAGCATAAGACTCCAAAGTAAAAGTTGAGAAAAGTATCGAAGTTTTTGCTGGGTATATAAAAACTTTGAAATTAAAAATTTTTTTTAGTGATATATTTATTGCCAAAAACAATAATCCTAAATTGGCCCCGCTTTTTATAAGGGAAGCAATACTCGATGGCATGCAAATGAAAAACTACATCAAAAAATAGCTACTCTGAATTTTAACAAAACATACAAACAATCTCTACGTTATTTGTACAACAATAAAAAACCAATTGTCTATAATCTAATCTATTTCCAAATCTAATGCAGATATTTTCCTGCAGCTATTTTTATTTAACATTCAAAAGAAACCAGGTCCCCTTTTATCCACTCAACATTATTTCTCTTAAATTTAGGCTAAAACGTCCTTGACCTCTTTGTCAAGAAAAGTACTTTCTGGTTTAGCTACAAATTACGATAAAACTACAAATCTTGAAAAGTTTTTAATTTTTATCTTTTTTTTTGGTTGTTTTAGATAGAAACTGTGTAAAAAATTTATCTGTCTTATTCTTCTTGATTTGTTCAGTTTAACTAAAATGTCTTTCCTTTTTTTGCTACTTTTTGTTCTTTGAAATCATGTTGTGGCCAACATTTTAAGTTTTTCCTTTGGAATTTTCTACATTTTGTAGTTGAAAGTCGAAATGATTGTGAAACTTTCACTGTCAGTATGAAACAAAAAGGAAAACAAATGGAAAAACAAGTGAAAAGAATTGAAAACGAAGGTACCCTGCTAAATTATTCTATATTTAATGTAAAACTAAAACTGAAACTAAAATAAAAAATCTAATAATAAGAACAAACAACTAAAAGAAATTATCTTAACCCAGTTTTTGTTTGTTCACTGCTTTGGTAATGTGCTGCTTGATTTTGCCACTGCTTTTTGTTGCTTTTTGACACAGAAATTTTTAATGCATTTTTTAAATCCCTGCAATAAAAAAAGAATAAAATTTCCACCGCTAAAGTTTGAAATCACATTTCAATAAAAAAGGCAAAACTAAAATAACAAAATGAGCATGGAAAAAAATTACAAAGTTATTTCAATCAGTAGAAATTAATTACAACCCAGCATCTAGAAAAAGAATTTCTGAATTGGCATTCGAGTTAATTATAACAAGATACAAGGTAATTTCAAATGATTGCAATTCAAAGCATCTACTTGTAGTTTTGTAGTGCACACTATCAAGGTTAAAAGGCAGAGAGTTGAGTTAAAATTATTTGTTTGAAGTTGAGCAAATGTTGTTCTTAAAGAGGATTATTATTAATTTGCGTTCCGTCTAAAATATTTATAAAATCATAAAAATTAATACTCATACAAAAGTGTCGGAAATAACAATGAGGACACAAAAAAATATGTAATATTTTCTTAAATTGTTATTTAGTTTTACATAAATAATTTGTCTATATCTGAAGCAGAATAAGTTTGTACGCTCTGTTCTGTTACGAATCAGCTATTTTGTTTCTGTTCAATTGGAAAACCTGTATGTGTGGCTTGTTGTTACTTTTTCGCTATTTTCTGTTGCGAACTATTCTGTAGACAATAGAATACAACGATAAGTGACAGCCAAGAGTTTGTATGGATTGGTTTTTTGTTATGTGAAATATTACAAATTTTGTATTAAAAGTCAGAAAATTATATTTTAATTCCAATTTTTAAAGATTTATATAAAACCCTTTATTACAGCAGATGTAATAAATAACCTAAACCAAATTTGCTTAATCCTGTTGATTAAAAAAGGGGTTGCAAACAAAAAGATTAACAAGCTGCGTAATGCCGTCATCAGCGTAATGTCAAAATTTAGTTACCTGAATAAATTTTTAAGCACACACATGTGGTGATCAGCGGAATGTTGAAATTTAGGTACCTGTGCAGACCCTGCCGACAGGTACCTGAACTTTACAAAATATATACAAAAACCCCAAAATTTGTACAAGCAACATTATTCTCAAAAGAGGCGTATACTCAGTAACATTAAGCAAAGCAAAAAAAGTTTAAAAATATATACAAAATAATGGATTATAAATATTCTGTCAGTTACACTTTATTCCTGTATCGCGAGGAATTGAGCCGCTCTAAATCTCGTTTGATACATTTGAAACGTACCAAAATTTCTCTCACCGACAAGTTGATCTCCAGAGGTGTGCGCAACTTGAAAACTTGTTCAATGGATGATTTGAAAGCCATCAACAGAGAACTTATATACAAAATGAAACTGAATAAACAATTAAAACAAAGCAAACAACTGGAAAAGCTGGACATAAAAAACGCTGATTCTAGTAAAATACCCTCCAGAGATCTGCAAACCATAAATGAAGTGACAAAATCTGCAAAGAATTAGATGGAGTATTCAGGGCATTGGAAAAATTGATGAATTATTCAGGCCATTGGAAAAACTTATTTAAGAAAAGCTGAAATAAATAAATTGACAAAATCAGCAAAGAATTAGATGAAGTATTCAGGGCATTGGAAAAATGGTTTAAGAAAAGCTGACTGCAAACTAAATGGATTTGTACAAATAAAGTAACTTAATTTGCATTTAATGGAATGAGTTTAATTTTTTAACAAATTTGACAAGCTCTATGATAGAGATTTAACAGAATTTACAAAATAGAAGAATTAACTTGAATAAGTTTAGTGCCACTCAGATAAGATCAATTTCAAGATTGTTTTGTAAATATATTATTATTAAAACATAAGTTTAAATCAATTGTATGTATTTATATAAAAATTTATTTTTAAAGTCGGTCTTAATAAATGCTTTTTAAAATTTAAATAAAAACTATTTTGTGTTTTAATAATTGATTATATAGAGGAAAAACTTAACAAACACTAAAAAATTGCAACAATTTTCTCTAAATTAAACAAAACTTCATATCAACATTTTGTATTTATATTTCAGCATCCCCAACGAACATAAAGTCAGACATTTGAAATAATATGGTTTTATAATTTAATATCAAACGTTATTCTCAATAAATTTTAGTTAAGATTGATGTTCATTTGCGAACAAATATTTGATAAATTATACTTTCTTAATTTGGCATGAATCACATATGCATCTTAAAATTCTATGCCTTTTTAAAATCTTTCCTGATGATCTGCTTCAGCAACAGTGAAATGCGCATGGGAACCAGCTCCGTTTACCCCATCCATAAAAAATTTCAAAATATTTTTAATCAATATTTGGGACAATTAGTGCATATAAAGTGCATCTAGAACAATCGCTAATTAAATAAAATAGTTTGCAGTTAAGAAAACTGGTTTACAAAATGTTAGATTTTTGCTAAATATTCTCTTATATAAAGGAATATGAACTTGAGTAAAAAAGTATAAGTTTTGTTAGGAATGCTATATTTAAAAAAACATTTAAGTCATTTGCAAAAATATATCATTTGAGGTATAATTTAAATTCTCCAATGCTTAATTTGAAAGCATACTTGCGTATTTGCTGGGTTTCTATATTTGAGAGTTTTTTATGAACACCGGTTAATAGAAATTCAGAGACAACTTGCCTGTAAAACATTTTTAATTAAATGACCATAACAATAAGTTGATGAATGAATAGAAACTATTTAAATAGATCATACATGAAAATATCGACAGGCTGAAAAACTTACAATGAAAACAACGTCTGACAGTTGGGGGACGGTCAACGGCAACAACTAACTTGTAAGTCTCTTTCCACTGAGCATCTACATTAAGCCATACAAGTGGTCTATGATCACTCTGTATTTTAAAAAAAAAGTGGAAACCCCCGTAGACTAGTAGATAGCGTACTAGACTATTAGTCGGGCGTCGCATGTTCGATTCCTGCCTAGACCCTGGGTGTTTCTGCAGACAAGTTTTTTGTTTGGTTTCGCGGTTTGTGTTTGTTTATAAAAAAAATTAAGACTTAATTAGAAAGATCTCCATTTAACATGTACATGTGTAGTTAAACCGAAAAGTTTAATGCCGTTCTTTGATTTAAGTAAATAGGAACTGGTTCACAACTGCCTTTAAGTTACTTTAAAGAGAACTAAATGTTTTTACAGTAATGTAAAATATTCATTTGGGAATCAAGCTACAAATTAAATCTAAATTAACAATTAATATATATACTCGTTTATACATAAATGAAAACTTTTTAATGTAAAAAAAGAAAATCGATATTAAGCAAAAGTTTTCTCTGATTATCTGTTATTTTTTATCATTATTAATTTTAAATATTTTCTGTCTGATTTTACGTGTTCAAAAGATTTTTTGCAAAGGCGAAAAATAATGTCATCATATTTCTTCGAGAAAACCCACACGAAAATCTGTTTTTAAGTACCCAACAAAATCGCTATTTTTAATTAATGTGGAGAAGTAATTTATTTTTTATTTTACGTTTTTCTTTGTATCTTTGTAGTTTTTATTTAGCGCTTCATTTTGTACTGCATCTTATATTTTTAAGGACATATTTGAAATTTTACAAATGTATGTACGTAGAACTTTCCAACACTTTGCGTTGTGGTTTACAAAATGAGGCTCTAAATATATTTTTCAAAGATAGAAAGAAAGCGTTTAAATATTTTAATGCCAAAAACATTACCAGTTCTCAAATATTAAAGGTTTCATTTCATACTTTTCGTTTTTGAATTGCTTTTTCTGTATCTGAACTTTCGGATGTGGACGATGTAATTATAGGAATGAACTTTGTAAATGTTTGCAAAATGTTTTTATTTGACAAAAATATATAAATCTGTAAAAATTGGAATTAGAATACAATTTTCCGACTTTCAATAAAAAATTTGTAATATTTCACACAACAAAAAGTCAATACATACAAACTCTTGGCTGCCACTTAACGTTGCATTATATTTTCTACAGAATAGTCCACAACAGAACAGAACGAAAAAGTATCAACAAGCGACACATACAGTTTTTCAATTGACCAGAAATAGAAGAGCTGATCTGTAACAGAACGGAACGTACAAAATTATGCCTTAATTTGCAAATATAAACCAAAATTTTAATCTCAAATTTATTGAAATTATTTGCGATATTATACTCATAGCGAATGCTGAATATAAATGCAAAATATTGATATGAAGTTTTGAACATTTTTTCTTCCAATTAGTCTGATTACACTCGAACTCTAGTATACCAAATATGTTTCCTTTGATTTAGAAACACAGTTCGACTAATAATTATTAGTCAGGGTTGGTACGCAGGTCATAAGGAAATTCGCTATTGGAAATTTGCATTTATTTCTACACGGAAAAATAATCCTGTGGAGCTGTGAACAAAATTGTTCTTGTATTCAAACAACATTATTCAATTTCGTAAAATATAAAAACTTATAGTTTATTGAGAATAACGTGTGATAACAAATGATCAAACCATGTTATTTCAAATATTTGGGAAGACCGAAATATAAACACAAAATGCTGATACAAAGTTTTGTTTAATTAAAGTTATTGCGATTATTTAGTGTTTGCTAAGTTTCTCCTCTATATAATCAGTTATTAAAAAACAAAATTGTTTTTATTTGAATTTAAAAAAAGTGTTTATTTTTCTTAACCGGTTTGATTATAAAACCGACTTTAAAAATAAAAATTTGAACTGATGTGATAATACAAATATATTTACAAAACAATCTTCAGCTTGATCGTATTTGAGCAGCACTAAACTTATTCAAGTTAATTCTTCTATTTTGTTTGTAAATTCTGTTAAATCTCTATCATAGAGCTTGTCAAATTTGTTAAAAAATTAAACTCATTCCATTAAATGCAAATTAAGTTACTTTATTTGTACAAATCCATTTAGTTTGCAGTCAGCTTTTCTTAAACTTCATATAATTCTTTGCAGATTTCGTCGCTTCATTTATTTCAGCTTTTCTTAAACCAGTTTTTCCAATGGCTTGAATACTTCATAAATTTTTCCAATGCCCGGAATACTTCATCTAATTCTTTGCTGATTTCGTCAATTTATTTATTTCAGATTTTCTTAAACCAATTTTTCCAATGCCCGGAATACTTCATCTAATCCTTTGCAGATTTTGTCAAGTTATTTATTTCAGCTTTTCCAATGCCCCGAATACTTTATCCAATTCTATGCAGCTTTCGTCACTTCATTTATAGTTTGCAGATCTCTAGAGGGTATTTTACTAGAATCAGCGTTTTTTATGTCCAGCTTTTCCAATTGTTTGCTTTGTTTTAATTGTTTATTCAGTTTCATTTTGTATATAAGTTCTCTGTTGATGGCTTTCAAATCATCCATTGAACAAGTTTTCAAGTTGCGCACACCTCTGGAGATCAACTTATCAGTGAGAGAAATTTTGGTACGTTTCAAATGTATCAAACGAGATTTAGAGCGCCTCAATTCCTCGCGATACAGGAATAAAGTGTAAGTGACAGTGTATTTATAATCCATTATTTTGTATAGATTTTTAAACTTTTTTTGCTTTGCGTTAATGTTACTGAGTGTACGTCTCTTTTGAGAATAATGTTGCTTGTAGAAGTTTTGGGGGCTTTATATATAATTTTTAAAGTTCAGGTACCTGTCGGCAGGGTCTGCACAGGTACTGTGATTGGAAAGCATTCTGACAGTGAGCTTCATCAATAATAGTTCAGCACAAAAACTCTACGACGTGTTATTCGAAAGTTACATATCGTCCCTTAAATTTATTCCGACACTGTACATGCGAACATTTTCTATATAAACGAGTGAGTATCTTATATTAGAACGACTCGCCTTGTCTAAAAAACTGTTTTTGTTACCCCGTCTAATGTCTTATGCGGATTCCCAAACATTTTAGGGGTGTATCGATGAATGATCGTGTGTTGGGGCGTGTCTAAGATTTTTTAATTTATTTTTTTTTCACATTTCTGTACACATTTTATGCAAGGGTTTTTTAAGCAGCCTTTAATGGTGCATTAAAGTGATGTCCCAAAAAATTTAATCTTTTAGGTTTTAACGGCAGAAAGATCCATTCATTTATATGAAAGTGAAAAATGTGTATCTCTTAGTGTTGTAAAAGTCTTGAGTGTTTGAGTACCGAGTACTCAATACCGTATATATTTCTCGGTACTCAATACCCAAAACTAACTACTCAATATTTTCAGAGATGCATTTCCATATATAAATAAGAAAATTTTACTTGAAAATGTTTTAAATTAATAACAACTCGAGGAACGTTGAGCGTAAATGATTTAATCATTTGCAACAAATAATAAGCCTGGCCGTTTGGTCAGATATTTTTAATGGATTATTAAATTTGCTATTCCGTGAATTATTATGCAGTACGTGTATTAATAAAATCGAATTTTTTCTAATTAATTAAATTTATTTTTAAATAAAAAAAAAACTTTAGAAGTATTGAGGAGTATCGAGTGCTCAATTAAAAAAGTATTGAGTAGTATTTAATCGTCAAAAGTAGCCGCTTTTTACAACACCAGTATCTCTTTATGTTGTTTTCCAAAATATGTTGGGTCTAGTGATGACCGCTCTTGATCTGAAATATCTTTGTTTTTAGTCTTTTGAATTTTTTTCTACTTTCTTCTAAAATAAAAAAGTATTAAGTTTAGCATGTCCTGTGAAATGTCTTTTGCAGCCGCTTCTAATTGCGCAAATAATGCAATCACCAATGTGATACTCTTAAAAAAATATTTCAAAACAAAATTTTTTTGCTAAATATCATATCGCCACTGAATGCCACTTCAAAAACTCCTTCGAATGATAAACAATTTATATACGAGCATATTTTGTTAGGAAAATTACGAAAATATTCAGAAAACTGAAAGAACCATTTTGGTCCAGTTTATGAACGATCATCGCTAGACTCCCAAAATGTTTTGTGTCAATTTATAATTGGAAGGAGGTAAATGGTGCTTTCGTACTAATTGAAATGTCAATTTCAATAAACGAACTCACATAAATGCGATTAATTTAAATGACTTAACTTTAAATATATAAATAAACAAATAACATAATATAATAATAATAATAACAATATATTTTTAGCTTGAATAAATCATAATATAATCTGTCTTAAATCGCGTTTCATGTGAGAACCTAAAAGCTTTGAATGTATTTATTATGTAAAATAACATTCTTACACTCACACATGTACACACAAAACACATACAATTTAGATACGCCGATTACCACACATGCATTCCGTTGATTTAAAATTACAAATATAATACTTAAATTATGTATTTGGGGATACAGAAACACCTTTTTCATAAATTTATCTGATGGTCCGATTCTCTTGCAGCAGTAAAAGAAATAAATATCTGAAAGTGCCATCTGGATCCATTTGATGATTGCTTGAGTCAGAAACTACGAATAGAAACAAATACTTCAATTTTCATTTGAAATAGTCACTTGTTTTGACCACTAACATTTATTATATTTTTAAATCTAAACCGAGCGGTCTGTGCGGACGTAAGATGAAATTTCAATAATAAAAGTAATATACGCGATCTTTCACTGAACACGGTAATTAGTGTTATCCCATGCTTGGACCTGTGGACCTGTTGCAGTACACCAAATATTAGAGCAAGCATTACTTACTGCATTACCCTAATATTTTGCTAAAATAAACTTCAAAAGTGATGCTTTCATAATCAAATGGAGATTGTTTAAAAAAAGGATAATTGCACCAACATTTAGTTCCGGCCTTCATGCAACACCCACCCAAATAAAAATAGCGACAAATGGTCTCGCATATTCGCACACACAGACACATACACGTTCCGTATATATGGGCGAGTGAGTATTTGCGTATAATCCTCACATTTCTCTTGGGTGTTTATTTTGTCATGAGGTGGGTTTTACATAATTCTCTTATTATTAACGGTTTTGTTTTTGTACTTTTATGTTTGTATGAATAAATTTATTGTTGGTTTGTGTGCGATTTTCTTGTTCCTTTTTTGTCACTCAACGCACATGTCGCTTAAATCCCCAGGATGCAAAAGAATCAACTTGTTTCCGGGTCTCATGTGCGCTCAGTTTCAAATGTAGAAAAACAAACAAACAAAAATCTCTTAATTCAATTAACACAATTCACACAACAAAGGCACGCAGTAAGCAACATGGGCATACACATACTTACATATATTTTTACACAGCTGCAAACAAATTTAAGGACACTTTTCATTTTGCATTTGTTAAATGAGTTAATTCTTACTCAGATCATGAAATATACCTTTAGAACTAAGAACTTTTTTACAATCGAAAATTTAAACTCCAGAACATTTGAAAGAAATAATTCTTAAAGAAAAATGCTTCCCAAAATGTAGCAAATAGGTAAGCAAGCTTGTAAGCGAGCGAAGTAAGATTATCGCTTACCAATCTGCCTGCAAGAGGCATGACTTTAGTATGGAGAGTTCCCTATTAAAAGCGCTACAATTTCTAAGATCGAATACATAATTAATTTAATCACTACAATTTCAATTTCAAGACAACAATAATTTAGAAGTTTTTGGAACGACGCATTGTGGACCATTTTACGAGAAGGCGGCCAAAACTCATTTTTTTGTGGTCACCGAGTGTAAAATGTTAAAGTTCATTCCAAAGTAGAAACTACTGTACCTCGGGAGCTAAAAAATTAAAACTTTATTTCAACTATATCACAGTGAACAGGGTGATTCAAAATGGTCATTTTCAGTATTTCGCCAAAATGAAAAATTTCTTAGTAACTTTTGACTTTGAAACACCAATAACTTTTTTGCTTTAAAAAAATTTCAAACGAAATAAATTTTGTTTATTTTCTTAATTTGTTAGCTATTAGTACTAGAAAAATTAAGTGTTTACGACTTTCAGAAATTAATTTTTGTTTTTTGTTTGAAAGGCCCAAATTTTCCTAAAGTCTCCCACTTATTAGTGCATAACATCTAAAGTTTGCAAAAAAATCAAAAGGGATTATCATTTCTTTGTAGTGCAAACTTTTTTCTACATCCCTATACACCATTGTATATCCATCCCGATCCGGGCCTGAGCAGCAGAAACATTTTTCTGACACAAGGTCAAATATTTTTTTCAAAATTTGAATAAAAGAATTAAAAAATGCTTTTTCTGTAATGCTCTTTTTTGAAGTATTTTAGTTTTTTTATCAAATCGCTTTTATGAGAAACGGTTTTTAGATGGATATGCGTATTTTTAAAATGAAAATTAATAATTGTTGGCCAATTTCTGAAAATGGCCACGACGCGACGTAATTTAATTTAGTCCTTGATTAACTTGTTTCCTTTTAAGTTTTGTCCGTAACATGATATTTCTGTTGCTCGTTGTACTGTTCGTTGTAGGGCATATAAAAAGTACAGTTAGTTGCCACATGTGTACTTGTATTAGAAATTAAAATACAATGTAAATGTACCGTTTCTCTCCCTGCTTTGTTGTTGTTCTTTTAATAGTTCAATGAATTGTGTTGTCTGTGTAAAAAGATGTTTATTTTTGCGATTTAATTACAAAAGGTTATGTGTGCACACCAGCTCATCCATTGCTCGCACAATGGAATTAAAATTTCTCAAGCATTAATTTTGAAGTATTTTTCTTTGTGATAAGTTAATAAAATGTTTATAATTAAAGCTTATTCTTGCTCAATTAGCAACTAGCATATGTTTTTTCTAAGCAATTTAAAGGGGAAGTGAGACTTAATATTAAATAAATAAATAATTTGTTATAAAGTGTGTTCCTTACATACTCGTACATACTTTTGTACAAAAAGCTCATTCAATTTTGTTTAAAAAGGAATGATAGTAATTTATTTAAGTGAATTTCTAAAAGCAAATTTTAAATAATTTGATATCGAAATCCTTCTCATATGTTAAACTTATGAGATCGGCAACCAACAATATGATTTTAAAAAAAGTTTAAAGAGCAATGAAACCGCAAATTCGCAATTGATTGTGTTTCCTTGAGCAACCTTTGGAGGCGTAAATAAAATATTTATCCGTTTCAGACATTTCTATGAATTTTTGGCATCGGCTTATTAGTGCATATTTAGCATATTTTACGCTTTGCAGGATTTCTTGTATATATCAGTCTTAAAAGAATTTTCGTACCAAATTTCAAATTTATAGAGCATATTCAACCCTTTATTTTTTTTACTATGATTACAAATATTTTCGCAGAGGAAGCAAAAAATCCGTTTTGAATTCTGATCAATATATGGCTTTTCTACTTTGTGTATCTATAAGTTAAAACATGTGATACATTTTCCCCATCTACATTTTTGCCACCTTCATTTACGACATTTACATCTCATTTTCCAATCTACATTATGCAAACAGTTATAAAGTATGATGTATGTATGTAAGTATGAAGTGTTATCTTTTAAATATGCCTCTATTTTACCAGTAGAAGCTTTCTATTTAAAAATCTAACACAATAATTTGTTCTTTATTTGAATAACAATTACCGATAATAAGTCTGTCTTATAAAAGATGCCTCAGTATAAATGCACTTTTTCTTTTTAAATAAAAACACGTAATTTTTGAGATAGTTGTGATTTTTCAATG
Source organism: Gymnocheta viridis (assembly GCA_956483585.1). Classification (NCBI taxonomy): domain Eukaryota; kingdom Metazoa; phylum Arthropoda; class Insecta; order Diptera; family Tachinidae; genus Gymnocheta; species Gymnocheta viridis. The sequence goes on along the minus strand of OY101442.1, from coordinate 96,144,883 downwards.
GATTGTTCCGATTAAGAATGCCACAAAATATCCGTCAACTGGCTCCCACAGCTTTGATGACAAGACATTATTCTTTTCATGACTTTATCACATAGATGTGGCAGTATCTTATCGATGGCGCACTGGATCTTGAATTTAAGCTCAGAAACTGTTTCTGGTTTATTCGAAAAACCCGATATTTCACAAAATTACAAATGAAAAAATCGCACGGCGTTAAATCGCATGATCTTACTGACCAGTTGACATCCAAATTTGTGCTGGAACTCGTTGCTACAATAAATCGAATGTTTCATGCGCGGTGTGGCAGGTGTCGCCGTCTTGATAAAATCACATGTCGTCCAGATCCATACCGTCGAGTTGAGGACACAAGAAGCCCGTTACAATGTTCCTGTAACGAATGCCGGTCACAGTGTCTGCAATTTCGGTCTTATTTTCAAAAAAATAAATCTCTTGACCAAAATCCGCACCAGACAGTTGCTCGTTATAAGTGCCCTTGTTTCTCATGGATCGCATGAGGATTTTCTGAGTCCCAAATTCGAAAATTTTTCAATTCAACAAGCCATTCAGATAGAAATGAGCTTCATCGGAGAAGATGACTTTCTTCTAAAAATTTGCATTGACTCCGCTTTGCTCCATTACCCATTGAACGCGTTGTTCTTTTATAAAGCGCTCCATTTTTAATATTTGGAATAAACATATGTCACAGCTGCCACTAAATTTAAAAAATGCTTTCTTACTGAGACTCCCTTTATTATCCAAAATTTATAATTCTGATATCGAGATATCCTTAGAAATTTAAATACAATGTATGTGTTTTATTATATTTGTTTGTTTTTTTCGATTTATTTTATTTTTATCTTATTTTAAATGAAAATATTATTACATTATTAAATAAAAAATATATATTATTCTTAAGCATATTTCTGTTAATTTTTAGGTAATATCTTTAATTTTTTACTGCATATTTAATGCACGTAAAATACTTTTTTTAACATATTTCCGCTTTCGCTGTTCATGAGCGCAAAAGTTGGCCTAAAAAACTTTACCAAAAATGTTCTTAATGGCTGAGCAATGGCTCAGTGGTTAAGAGCACTTCTCTTTGAATTCCACGGGACGTGGGTTCGTACCCCCGCTTAGGCTTTTTTTTTAATTTATTTTTTAGATGTCCACATAAATTTTTTTATATTTGACTAAATGAAAAGCATTTATTAGTAATAATTTGGCCATGATTCATAAAGTAGAGCCACTTCAGTGTTGCTGAAGGTTGGAAAAAAACTGCTATCTATTCAGAAAAAAATTCTAAAATCAATAATATTTTTAATATCACTTTCCAAATCAAACGCTGTCAAAAAAATCAAAAAAAAACATTCTTCAGAAAACGAGTTTAAAGCCACAATGAAAAAATAAAAAATTAAAAGGAGTTTATTCTCAAAACTTGAGTATTTGTTGAAATTTTTCACAAAATGAAGAACAATGCGATGAATAATTCTGCATTTTTTTACTACAAAATTCCGTTTTTAGAACTACGAAATTTTTTGACTAAATAGGCGATATTTTATGTGCATATGCATGTGTGAAATTTAAAAAAAAATTGTTATATATTTTTAATGCCAAATATTAAATTCATCAATTCATAATTTTTATATACATCATATTGAAGAAGAAGGTTTTAAAAGTGTGGACGCCTTTTGGCTGAAAGTATATACAAATTATGCCATAAAATACTTCTGATCGAAAAATATTGCTAGTTTAAGTTTTATATCATCCGGTTTAAGTGTAGTATGAACTGTCGCACAGTGTGAAATATGAATTTAATCAAATAAAAAATTTAAAAAATTCCAAATAATTTTAAAAAATTATTAAACTAGCAGTTAACAGTTTTTCGGAATTCTTTAGTGCCAACCTCGAAAAAAGTGCTTAAGTAGCAAGCTTGAGTCATTGTATTCCAATCTAAAGGAACTTGGGTTTGTATCCCTCCTCGATTTTAAAATGTGTAATACTTTTTAGATGTAAGTGGAGTATTACGAATTTAAGTTTTTTTTGTTATTGTTAATAGATTTATAAGAAGAACCAAATAACTTTTGGAACATCTCGAACAAACATAATCACTTTTGCAGTATTATTTTTGGCAAAATTTGTTTTTTCACAAATTAAGTGAGCATCATGTTTGCTTTAAACATCCAGCCAACTAATTTATGAAGCTTAACTGAAAATGCCAAAAGTAGAGTCTATAAAAAAATTAAACTTAGAAAAAAAAAAACAATCCACATACGGTTGTCAGTTTCCCGAAGTATTCATATTTTATGTACGAACAAAAAATGTTTCCTTAAAATGCTTTATATGTATGATGCTTCCATTCAAGAGGCTAAAGAAAAAAGCCATACGAAAGTGATAAACTCAATAGAAACTGTTAGTGGAATTGAAAACAAACAAGCCGAACAACGAAAAATGCAAATAAAAAATTTAAATAAAAAATACAGAAGCAAAAAAACAAAAACTCCTCTAAAACGAAAATCATACAATAAAAGGGAAATCTAGTTCATCGTGCTTATTGTAGATTAAGGTTTTTGAACAAATAATACTTGCACACATACACACATACATATAAATGAAAGACACACCACCACAAACACTTGTATACCTCATACAAAATAGCTCACAACAATAATAATAGTCGTAATAATAATAACAACTTTTGATTTGGCCTGTCCTACTTGGCAAAATAAAAATGTTATTTTCTTGTAAATTATTTTGTTGTTGTTGTTGTTTTTCATTTACTTAGTAAAATGTATTAGTAGAATTAGTATTTTGTAACAAAAAAAAAAAACAAAACTGTTTTGTAAAAACATATTTTTTATGTAGAAAAGATAACACAGGTACAAATTATCCTTGCCAAGGAATGAGCAATTGAAAGTACTTTCATTTACAACCAAAGGAAAGTTATTTAAGTTCATTGATTTGGGATACGCGTATGAAAAAAGTATTTTCTAAAGGGAACCATAAAGCATTCATTTTATGATTATTATGGAATGTTTCTTGGTAATAAATGGAAATTTTTCATACCAGGCCTGTTGTCAAACTACTCGGTATTGAGAGTGGCTCTTAGCAAATTATAGTGGTACAAACAAGTAACATTTTAAATTTATGTTTAAAGCTTGAGATGTCACTTTGTTTTTATAACCATAAAAATGAACAAGTGAAATTGAGTGAAAAAAATCAAATTCTAAATTTAGTTCACAAATTAATGCCGTTTTCTGTTCTAAAAAATGTAACATTTCTCTTACTTTTTATCTAAAAAATTGCCATTTAAAGTTTTCTTAAGACAAAAATGTTGCCATGATGATACAATCATTTATAATAAACCCACTATCCCAAAAAATCATTATATTGCAAATTTTCTAGAAAAGAAAACGCCATAAGTTGACAAAAAGTCAACATTTGAAAAAGCAGTCACTAATATAAAAAAATCTTTAGCAATAGTCAACGATATTGCCAACTATTTCATATATGTAATTTGACACAAAAAAATCGTCATGTCGCCAAATCAAAAAGTTCGCCATTTTTGGCTGTAATGCAAAAGTAAAAAGCTTTGCTTTTTCTAAAGGCAGCTCCACCCATCAAAGCCTGGTGATGTTGGGCTTGTAAACTTTGGTATTTGAAAAATTTACAGATTTCTAGTTACCAAGTCCCACAATTATGAAATGTGAGCAAGCTTTTCTCTGGAAAGATTACTATCGCCGAAATGTTTATGAAATGGTACAAGATTTATACAAATTTCAAGTGAAAAAAGAATAAAAAAATTATAGAGAGCAGATAGCTGTCTCTATTGTTTAATCGGTAAATCTTGAAAACTGCATCAACAAATCGTTTGGCATAGTTTTGTGTAAGGAGATACTTAAGATGTACAATGGTTCACCATACACGCACGCGGTAGTCGTGAATGAATAACTCGTAAATTTGAGAGTAAAAAAAATTCTTCGGTAGACTTTTTTCGTGATTTTAAAGTTCTGCGATGTAATTTTAAATTTTGCTTAAACAAATCGAATAAATAATTTATTTACTAATATTGATTTTTTATTTTGTGAGTAGATATTCCGTATTTTTAAAGGATATTTTTAGCAAATGCGATTTTCTTTTCGCTACCACAAAACTTTACAATTTAAAATTCAAAGCCCCGAAAACAATTAGTCTTATTTTTAGACGAAGAAAGAAAAAAATTGATTTCAACTTAACGTGCTAAACTTATGGAAGCTACAATGAAGTTTGTCCTTTTAATTCGATGCCATACAAATTTTTGGATTTTTCTTTTAAATATTACTTCCTCAGGATTCTAGTAAAATCCCCGTTTCATATATGTATGTAGAATATGAGATTGTGGATAAAACCTAAAAATCAGAACTTCCAAGTACTTTAGTAAGTTTTTTATATTTTCTTATACAAATACACCAAGAAAAATTTTTGGGTCCCTTTATCTCCTTTGTTTGGCAATCGATTTTCTTTATTCTTTTACAAAATGGTAGACATTGTTGAGCTTTACTGACGCGACTATAAATTATTTAAATCGGTTCAGTATTAAAGGAATAAAAGACTCCTAAAGTTGACACCACTACAAATGATAAAAATACACACCTACCTACATTCACTTATGTGAGAATTGGTTCAAGAAAAACACCAAAGCAATGAGAGTGTTTAAGAGTACCTACATATTTATATGAGCTTAAAACTAAAAATAGATCAGAATTGAAAGAGATGATAATTAAATACGAATGGATATGTTAGCTTCAAGCAAATATTTAACAAAATAAATGCGCGAAATGTATGGAATTTTATTTTGTTTATTGGTTTTGTATATGGAAAATAATGGGTATGTATGTAGTTTTTTCTCTTTAAATGAATGCAACTAAAATAGGTATACGTTTAAACTGACGGTCGAATTTCGACCACCAGGCAAACTCTAGTAATTATAAAATCAACAAAAAGTTTTTTTTGCTTAAATCCTGAGAAATTGTAACACATCAACCAAATAAAGAAATCTACCAATGTGGTCGCATGGAATCAAAAGGACTTAATTTTGGCTTCCATAAGTTTAGAGCTTTGAAACCCGTTTTTTTTTTTGTTTTGGTCTAAGAAAAATGTAAAAAATCCAAGTCAATTTCAAACAACTGTTTTCATAAGAAATGAATTATAATACCTACATGAATAATGAATAACTAACAAGTCTGTTATTGTTTTTTTTTGTTTGTTATCACAACCTTCAGTTCATAAACTTATACACTTTCCACTGAAATGACTCATAAAAAGTCTTTGTAAAAGTTATAGATTCATAATTATTGCCCACATTTCGCCTTTTTTTTTCTTCTTTTTTATTTGACTCGCATGTCGTTCTCTCTTTCACTTTTCATATAATTTGCTTGCCATTCTTTTATTTAAAAAAATGTCAATGTTCCACATTCTTTTACTGATTACACACTGTTGACACGACTTGAATCCCATTTTAATGAGAAACTGTAAGTAGAACTCTCAATGTTTTTTTTTTTCTTTCATTTTTTATATCTTCTGTTTTTATTTTCATGGAAGTATATTTTATGACCTGACATGTGTGCAGATTCCTTTTTCTAATAGTGGCTGTGTGCCTGTTTATAAAAACTGTCAGTGTGTGCATGCAAATATGGTGCTTATTTTTTTAAGATTTTTTTATTGGTTTGCTCCGCCACCCGTCCATTGTATGTTTTCAAATGGGTCAAATGTGTAACGAATTGTAAAAGCTCAGATAGATGCTCATTTTAAACCCAAATATGTACAATAGAGTGGGTAAATCTTTTGCATAACCAAGCGGTTGTCAAAGTTGTAATCTACGGTTTGCCCAAGAAAACATTGGTCTAAAATCAAAATCGAGCTTCAGGTTTTAACGACTACGGATTTTAAAAAATATTTTATAATTTTATTGTTCAGCTAAAAAAAAAATATAGAGAAAAGCGGTAAAAATGGGCTTAATAACGTAAAAATAAATAACGAATTTCACTACTAACTGCGGCATGATGCATCGTTTTCTCTTTACACCTCTACTGGCGTAACGAATTCATGTTTGAAGAACGCTTCGCAATTTTGCCAAGGACGAATGGCACATGCACGATCTTGACTAGCGTCATGCTACGTTTCTATCAATGCTGTGTGAATTAATTTAATTAGTATTTCCTATGGCCGACGCAATCGACCAAATTCTAGCTATAATGAATTAAATACAAATTTCTTCCCGAATAAAACAAAACTGTAATGAACATGTACATCCATATTTAATTTTCATCTCTTTCAGTTCTGATCTCGTTTTCTTTTTTAACTTCACTCTTTTTCGCCCATCAGATCATAAATGTAATAAATAGCAATACGATGAAGCATGTATATCAGATTATCGTGCGACAGTGAAAGAATAACAAACAATTACAACTACAAGAACATGCCGTCTAGGGTCATCTCTGGTCTTATTTGTAATTTTAGTGTAATTTTTTTTCATCCTTCTATGAATACTAACAGCCATACCTCAATAAGAGCGTTGAGCGTCGTCTTAGCAACAGGATACGTATTTGCAGTACATTCAGAGTAAATTTTTTCTTAGACTACATTGTAAATACGTACCCAGTTGCTAACGCGACGCTCAACGCTCTGGTTTAGGTTAAAGTGTAAGCCCTAAAACTTACCAATTTCTTCAAATATCAAAGATATATGTTCATTTTTAAGAACTATAAACGGCTACCACCACTGAAATCAGCCTTCTCGAATTAAGTTTACCCATTGAGTGACCTGCTCGTCGGTGTAATTGTTAAAAAAATGGCAGCATTTAGACGTTGAGTTTCCAAACAAGACTTTTTTAAATATCCCTTTTGAAAATTGAGGACATTTATAAGATGAGTTCTTCTTCATTCCTGTCTTTTTAAAATTTTTCTTAAATTTTTCATGCATAAAAATAAAAATTCTATTTCAATCATATAAAAAGCGTACAAAAATAAAGTTGGAGTACAAACAAATAAAAGTGGGGTACACACCATCGAACATGAGTGACAGTTTTGCTCAAATTTCGGCTTGATCGATAGTGTGAACACAAATTTCGTCAGTCAACAGTCAACCACAGAAATTTTAGCGATTGAGTGACAGTCTGCGGGCATATTGGTTTTTGACTGATAGTTTGTACCAAAAAGTGTCAGTCAAAAGATGTTTTTATACCATAAACTACAAAACTAGGAAGCGGAAAATATTTCTTTATACAATTTATATTTCTTTTATGAAATGCAAGCTTATGTGAGATATGAATACAAAATAATACAAAAAGTTGTTAGATAATAAGATAAAATTAAAACAATTAATTATGAAAAATTTTTGTTAGCAATAATGCGCATCCAATTTTCGTATTTTCCATGTTTATGTGTGTCTCATTTTTTTCTTGAATGACAGTTTGAGAGACGAACATGATCAATAGTCTGAACAGTCAACACTATCATTCAAAACTAATGAATCTTTGACTGTAACTTAAGTTTCGACTTAAGAACTCAAGTGAAAAACTCAACGTCTAATTGCCACTAAAATAAAGGTGATATCTGCTGTTGGCTGAATTGGTTAGCGCGTTGACTGCAAAGCAAATATTACCCGAGAACGTGAGTTCGAGCCCAGTTTCTGACATGTCATAACATCAATTATTTTTCAGATGTACATTAGTGCGGTATTGTGTTAATTGTTGTGTTCGACTGTTTAAGTGACGAAAGCATATCACAGGCTACTGAAGAGCACCGACAGCAATTAACAATGGTTGCTCTATACTAATGTAACTACATGACAGCGCCCTCCTTTGACGGAATAGTAGCAGAAACGTGGGCAAAGTACAATAATTAATAAAATTGGCTACACCGCAGCGGTGCACCGCTTAAGGAAATTTAATGCGCATATTTGCCACCAGAGGCGACACTACAACACTGCGCCAAAAATTGACTCATGGCGCAACAGCAGAATTGTAAGATAAATAAGCTGTATGATGTCACCATCTTGTCCCTTTTACTATTCAAAGAAAATCACCCAGCTACTGGTTTGAAGGCATCAATTCCTCCCTGAGTGTTACTTCTCTTAAAAAAACACAAATAATCCAGCTTATTAATTTCAACTAAATTAATTACAGCACTCGAATTCGTTTTCATGTTTTCTAATTTTATTATAATTTTAAGAATAAAGTTTTCTTTTTCTACAACGCAACATAATGTTCAACATCCAGTGTTGAGAACAAAACTATTGTAAAATGTTAATTGTTGATAAACTACGTACATACATATGTACATACCTCTACATACTTTAAAAAATTTTAATTTATAAAAAGTTTTGTTACAAATTTTGTTAGTTATAATGTCTGTAATCCATTAGTACTTTACTGAAGGCCAGGCACGGATCCGGCTTAAGCTTTTAGGAGGAGAAAATGTAAATGAAACATACAAATTTTCTTTATTCATTTTGTTAGTTGAAAATATCCTTTTTCTCCCTTGCTTGGATCTGCGCCTGGCTTAGATAATTGTATTTTTCTCCGAAAAATTCGACTACATACATTGTAAATGGAAATTCATTTTGAAAAGTGGATATTGGTTTTGCAAAATATATTGCAATTTTATTGTTATTTTCCATCTTTCAACATATTTGGTTTTATATTTATGTATGTATGCATTTTGTTAATAAATCTAAGCAGCAAACATACACATGCACGTTTGCAACACATACATATACATTTAAATAAATGTAAATTGTCTTGAATATTTAACATTCGAAAAGTTATTTACTTAACTTCCCTTTCAACTCTTTTTGACATAAACACCTGAATGTTTTGGTATCTACATATATTTTCATATTAATCGGAACAGTGGCGCCAAATAGAAAAATCAATAAATAAGTTGATTGATTGTATCAGTTGAGAGCTATTTGCACGTTCACAACAATTTATTGCGGACTGTTGCAATTATCTGTATTAAAGTTTGTCGTAAAGAAATTTAATTTTAAACTTTTCATATACAGATTTGATTAGAATTCTAACTTCTCAATAATATTAATTGAAATTGTCGCATACATTTTTAAATGCACAATTATATATTTATACATACATACATACATATAGGTGTGGATATAGCAATAGCATAGCGTTCCGCAATGTTGCAGCAAGCAAACTACAAAAGTTTAAGTTGTACACCAAAATAGCGCACTCTTCTACATCTTTTAAATCTGCAAAAGTAAAATTATTCTTAAATATTTTTTGAGGAGTCACTTACTCAAGATTTGTAGTTCAGGACAAGGATTCGTCCATAGAGAAAAAAGTTTGAATATTAATATTATGAAATGATTCCATGAGTTCTTGCTAATAAGATATTTTAATATTTTTGAATTCATGAATTAAAAAATCACAGTTGCTTAAAGAAAATGATAAAATTTTGTATTAACCAATTCTAAAATTTACATTTTTTGTTAGAGCGTGAGTAAACCCTATAACGTACAAATGTGTATGGTTTTCACAGGCAACTTCAAAAGAAAAATTCAAAAAGTCTTGTGTGAAAACTCAGCGTCTGAATGCCAGCTTACAGGAAAAAATAATAACTAAAATTATTCAATTATAGCCTATTTCTGATTTAAGAAAGTAATCTGAAGCGATTGAAAGGCACTCGCTCGAATTCGAACCAATTTGGATTTCTCATTGGCACTCACTTTCATTCTCATTAGCTTACGTATGTACAAAAAATATTTCAATAAAAAAATAAATAAAATAAAAAAAAATAATAAAATTTCTTCCTTATTGTGGATTTAACTAATACATTTAAACCTGCTGGTTTTGTTTCAGCGGCTTTAGGCATCCTCTTTGCTGATTCAGTTTGCACCTCAGTAGCATCAGCCATTTTTTTTAAAGAATTAGCTTTTTCTGTAACTGAGAAGCTAATTTTTAACTTATATTTATTTTTATTAAATCCTAAAATTTTGTAACGAAAGCAAAACCACAAGTGACTGATTTTAACATTTCATTCTCAATGTTAACGACACATTCGTAGCACAGAAATCGGATTTTATATGAAAACATTTACGTTTTCATTCGAGTTGTCTTTCGAGTCACTTTTCGTATAGAAATAATGTAGAGAAATCGAAATTAATTTTCTTTCTCATAGAATGCGAATGAACGTATTCTTTCTTAAATCAGAAATAGGCTATTATTTTAAATTCAGATTAATCAATTATTCATGATTTTGAATAATTTAAATCAGAGTTGATTGAATAATCACGAATTTGAATAATCAAATATTTTTATTAATCGATTAATGGAATTTCGATTAACGCAACTACATAAAAAAATTTTGGGCAGTTACGACCGTTAAAAGTAAGTGCTTGAAATTTGCTCTTCAAAAGGTATACAGCCCAGTATTTGATATGTTTTGATCTTATTAAAAATATGTTAGTCAACATTATTTTAAGCATTGTTTTACAAAAGTATCGTTTTGGCGGATTTTTTTTTAATCGGAAATTTAGAAGAAATCCTCGCAATCGAAGATCCAAAAAGCAACAAAAAATGCCCGAGAAGCACTAAAAATGCAACACTGAGCAAAACTATTGTAAGTCCATTTTAGTCCATTGAGTTATTGGTGCCAAATTGTTTTATTTCTGAAAGTACTTACATGTGTGGACAAGTTTTTGGATCAATTTTAAAATTTTTTCTGTTTCATCAAATAATTTTCAACACTAAAAACATAAGTCGCTGTTATCTGTTAACACGTTTTAGCCTAATTGTAATCATTGCTCGCTTTGTAATAGCCACCTTTGTCGACATGCATATGTATGTGATTCATCTGCACAATTTCAGGTTTACATCTAATTTTTTCCTTAATTTTTTAATCAAAGTTTTTTTTTGACTATTAAGGGCGTTGACAGAAAAGCGTCAAGCAAAAGATGTATGCCCGGCCGCATTAACAAATGTATATACATGGTTTTATAAAAATTTCATATTATTTTTTTTTAATATTCTGCAACTTAAAACTTAAATATGTATTTATAAAAAAAAGAAAATTATTCAAAACGTTTTATAAACATGTGTAAATTAAATATTTTATAACTTAACTTTAAATAAATTAAATAATGTTTTTTTGTTTAACACTTATATTTAAAAAATAAATAAAATTTTTTCGACCTTAAATTTTGCACTAAAAATTAATTTATTCCTGTTCCAGGCTAAACTATTCTCCTATTATAATTTGCTAAAATAAGAACTTTTAAAAACTCGATTTTTCTTTATGAAGATGTTCTCCAACTAAATAAATATTTTACAGAGTTTCACAGAGTGATATGACCATCGCTTCGGGGATATTCCAGGTACAGGTTATGTTTTCCTTTCTTAACATGGCTGTTAAAGCATCTTTTATGAAAACTATTTTTTAACATCTATGATGATACCACACTATTTTAGCGCTAGTGATACCACTTAACAAGCAATGTTTATAAAAATATTAAATAATTTTGAGATAATGTGCTTTACTCAAACATAAAATGTATTTTTGCTTGTTTTTATAAAATATCAATACATTAAACCAATATACTATTATAAAATGCAAAAAATCGTTTGCGATCGATTCCGCAAAAAAAGCAGACAAAATTGTATAATTTTGGGTTTTTTAGCGCATTATTTCGCCGCTGGGCTGCACCCCAATTAGCCCTATGGTTAATGGAGGCCTGGATGTATGACACAATAAAAACTTCACAAACACTCACGCATTGTTTCTTTACCTATAAAAGCGGTTGGTAGTTTTTGCATTTAATTATTTGTTATAAAAATAAGACTATTTATTGGAATTAATTCTAATTGGGCTCGTAATGCATGGAGCATTATGGCTATTAGAAAAAAACTTCAAAACGCCCAAAAAGATGAGAGTTGCCTAAATTTTCGCTTCGCGCTGCATTAAAAGTACTTTATGTGACATGTTTCTTATAAGTGTTCACATCTCATATTAGATGTTAAGGCGAATCTGTGACGCAATGCGAAGCAAAAGTTTTATCTGACACGGCTTTTGCTCACGTGCTCATTAAACGAAAAGCTTAAAACATCTCATACCGCGTCGAGTCAAACCTTTGAAATATAATATATGTAAATATTTTGACTAACCTAAAAATAATGGTTTTAATGAACAGCATAGTTAATAAAATCATGAAAGTAAAACTATTCAATCTTCTGTACCACTGTGGGAAGCTGTACTATTTCTCTATACTTAACTGTCTGTATACACAAAACACATACGTACAAATGTGTACACATACACAAGTATACAAATCTGTTTATTGCTGTTACTTAAACGATACGATTTAAATAATATAAAATTCACACAAACGATAGACAGCAACAACCTATTGGTTGCAATATGTAACAACAAAATATTAAATTGAAAGCATCAGCAAATAACCACCAGCATTTCTATTTCTATTTATTGGCATGTGTGTTTTTTAAAAGATATCTACCAGTAAATTTATTCATACATATTTCTATTTTACAAATTGCATATTGGTGGTGGTCGGTCGATCATTCATACAAAAATACATTTGTGAAGGATGAACATTTACAAGGATGAGTATCTGTTTACTAGTATTTGGGTTATAGATTGTCCACATAAAAGAAAAAAAAAATAATGCAAATATTTATGTTTCATAATAAATAAAGCATGAATTACTAATATTTTGCAGAAATTCCATTCATGTTTGAAGATGGAAAACAAGTAAATATTTAATATTGAGTCAGCTCGTTTTGAAGTTTTAAGTTATACAAACTTTTAAAGGCCAGCTTCACAAATCATTCCTCAACAAATTTCAACAAAAAACCAGTGATCAAAAATAGAATTTTGTAAAATTCTGAAAATCAGAATTTCAGTAATTAAATGGCAATTTTCGTCGTAGGTCCAACAATAATCGATATTAATTGAAATCGTAATTTTTGTTTTCTCTGAGATACGATTTCAAATTATAGTTTTCAATTACTCAAAATTTGTAAAAACTATTAGAAAATTACATTCTTTGATCGGATGTTATCACCAATTTAAATTGTTCATAAATTTGATAAATAGTTTTTATTAAAAATTGTTGAGGAATAATATATTTTTTGCATGAGTATCCTTGAAAAAATATGTGGATAAAAAATGAACACATTAGTTACACAGTGCAACATTTTTTAAGTCATCGAGTGCAAACTCCTTCTCGTGTGGACTTTCTCGAAGTACTTATAGAAACTGTTAAAACCCCTTTTGGGGTTTGCTGATTTTAGATGCAATTCGGGTTTTCTCGTTTCATGTACATTTAGGCTAAAACTTGATTTTTCCGAAGAATATTAAATTTTTTTCTTTCGGCATAATTTATTACAATTACATCAGTTTTTCACACATAAACTAAAATTTGTAACTCATATCTCATAAACCATCCACAAATATCTCTTTTTTAAGCTTTATTTTCATCAAAGAAAAGAAAATTATATATTTTTCAGCTATATTTCACATCGAAAATTCGAATGAAAAATGTAGGAAAATGCAAGAAAAAAACATGAGCTAATCAAGTTGATGTTGATGCACTGTGTTATTCAGCAGCCGTATTCTGCAGTTTCTGTGGTTCTAATCAGCTACATCTCCATCAGTAAAAACTTATAAAGTCGATTTAACAATTTTTGGAAACGAATACAATTTTAGGTGTTTTTCGAAATTTGGCAATAAGGAAACTTCCCCGGACATAACGCTAGTTAAACCTATGAAATTAATTTAAAAATATAAACTTTTGTGCTGTTTTTGATTATTCAGAAAACACGATATAAACAAATTTTCGGATTGATGCTTTTTATGGGAATTCTTGAAATTTTAGTTTTTAAATTTTTTTGATCGCACTTTTTCCCAAAATTAATATATTATGTATTTAGTAAAATATTAACAAATTGAAATTGAATATTTAAGGGGTATAGCTTGTTCCTATGAGCACTTCACTGTTGATAATGCAGATCATGAATTTAAATAAAATAATAATTACAATTATAATTTATATGAGCGCTGAAAATTTTTTAAAAGTACAAAATTTATTCAGCTTTTACGAATCGTGATTGAACGTTAGCTACGAGAATTGCGGAATATGGTATCAAATTATTCGACAAATTTAAAAATATTCGTATTGAATCGTATCAAATGAAATTGTTTCCAACGATTTCGATTCGAAGCAATCTTATATTTTATTGTTTTTTAAAAGCGCAGAATAGAACAGAACAGCAAAAAAATTTGCAATATCAAAGCATTATTACAAGAAATCTGCTAAAAAATTTACTGTTTTTCTTGGGGCTGTTCACATTTAACGTAAACCCACTTCGTAACAAATTAGAAAATTTTCTCAGTAAAAATTCTCTAACACATCCTTAATACAATTTAGTGTTGCATAACTAATTTTCTAACGATTCAAAAAATCGTTTAGTATATTTTACCTACGAAATTAATTCATTAAAATGTAACAAGTTTATCTGGCAACTACGAACAACGCAGCATTGTGAACGAACCACAAAACGTAAATCAATTTTCACACACACACACACATCTGCAGGCATTCGCCTGATAAACAATTGTCATCTGGTGGTAGAATCTTTTATGAGCGCACACTTCAGCCAATTATGGTAAAGTTGCTTTTAATGTAATGGTGGTTATATTTTAACTTTATAATTCTCGTATTCTTTTTATTAATAAATATGTTTAAATACTTCATGTATTTTCAATTTGATGGCGATCTCAGTCTCTCTTGTATGAAGGTTGCTCACATTCCCTTCCGCATGTTAGATATATAAGTAAAATGTAATTGTGAGTGAATACATGTGAAAGGGATTAATAAAATTGTAAAAAAATCGGAAAATTTTGACCTTCGAAAAGGAAATTTGTACTTAGAAACATAAAATTATAATACAGATAAATAGATGTGTGTGCGCTAAAATTAAAAATTGACAAATGCAAAATTCATTCGATTAATAAAACAATAATTACAAATATAATAACGTTAAATAAAAATATTTCACATGTATAAAAATAATTGCGCACTGAATTGAAACACACACGCCCCTGTGAGTTCGAGCTTTGACAGAAGTGGCGCGCATGCTTAAAAATTGTGTGTAAGAGAATAAAAATATATGAATATGAAAAAAAGCTCGTGCAATGAGAGACTGAGGAGGTTGATCGCTTTTTTACAAGTGTTATTAAGGTTTACTTAAAGATCGCTTTTTTACAAGTGTTATTAAGGTTTACTTAAAGATCGCTTTTTTACAAGTGTTATTAAGGTTTACTTAAAGCGTGCCGGCATAGTCTCGATTACTTCAATGTCCGATATCTTTTACACTGTAATATTCACAGAGTGTTTAATTATTTATTCCAAATCCAGGTCATTTTATATTTATAATAAAAATAAAGGCGCTCAATATTATTGATTTGGTCCCTTTAAATGTTGATATTAACTGATTATACAGCAAGCGTTGCATTTTTTACAATATTATTGTTTAAAAGTGATGTTGAGTCGTGTCTCAAATAGTTAAGAGAGCATATTAAAAGTCTAATTTTTTGGGATTTTTTCCAACGGCTTCGAGATCGATTAAGAATAGCAACCGAACTTCAAATACGTTTTTTGTTTTGTTTTGTAATAAAAATATTGTTAACAATTTTAGTTTGTAATAAGAAAAAAATTAAAGTGTTCAGTTTAACTTTCAATCAAATAAACTCTTTTATTTCATTGATTTACTTTTATTAATTAATTTTACTTTTTTATTTCCCATAAACCATTATTAGAATTCTAATCAAAGCTGCCAAAAAGGCAAATACTTCCTTTAAAAAATGCGATAAAACTTTTTAATTCTTTTCAATAAACGACAAATTAATGAACTTTGAAATACACAAATTTATGAAGTTCATTAGGAAACATGAATATTTATGTTGAGTTCTATACGAACAGTACAGATAAAAAAAATTAAGAACATAAATTATTTTAAATCTTATAGAACCTCTGCTCCATATCGATTATAAGGGAAACTACTCACAAGTATGTATATAAAAAAAAGATACTGAATTTCAGTCAGCCATCGAGAAAAAAAGACAACAACAAAATAATAAAACTGTCATTCATCAAGCTTTATTCAGGGAATTACAAGAAAAAAATGTATAACAAGATTAAAAAACCTCAATCAAAATTCACAGGCTTAAAAAAAATACGATTGAAATACATTTTATGGATTTTGAGGTCGCTGTTGTTACTGGTTGTTAAACGAGTTTTAAAAACACATTCATAAATTAATTCAACATATAAAAGTATCCCCAAAGTAGTCAAGGTTGATTAACATCGCACCTGGTGTTGAGGGTTCTATTTTTTTATTCGTTTATTCCTTTTTATTTCTTGGAGATGTGAGTGTTGTGTTTTCAACACTGTTTTAATATTTACATATACAAATATACATACATATTTCTACGGTATCTCTTGGTATGATTTTAAAATGAAATTTGTTTCTGTTGTTGGCTCAATGATTAAAATTTTCTTTATCTAAACGTATTTTTATTGTTCACCGTGTGTGTCAAAGTGTTTGTTAAACATTAATTTTTGTTTTTCGTAACATTTAAATTATCTAATTGTCTAAATCATTAAAACAAAGCGGATGTCAATCAAAGTTTGGAAATGAAAACGAAATTGGAAGTGAAAATTTAAAATAAGTATAAATTACGAAAATTTGTCTATTACGACCTATAATTTGTATTTGTATAGTACTTGTTGTTGTTGAGGTGCCAATAGTAACACAATATCTGGGTTCACACGATCCAGATGCTCTTATGTCATAAATAAAATTTCTTGCTTGTACATCCTTTAATTTTTAGCAATAGTAGATAATACACATCCTGTAAGAATTTCAAGTGACCACCTATTACGGTTCACGAGATTGAAGCCTGTGAAAGACGGAGAGACAATCGAGCGAAAACTCTTTGTGTACAGAACCATGAAAAAGCGATTGCGATTATAATAAGAATTATGATCAAAGTAAATTTATTAAAGTACACGCGTGCAACTCTAAAAAACAAATTGTGGCGCATCGTATCTTGCACAAACTACATATAAAAAAATATACAAAATGTATATAACATTTGCAAATGGAGTTTGATTGACAATCATACGATGTTTAGTATATTATTTAGAGATGCGCACGTACATACTTCAGTAAGTAAATATACATTAAATGCAATTAAGAAATAAACTGATTTTATAAAACAGTTTATATTTCTGTACACCGTTGAAAGGTATTGTCTGACTACCAATTTCTTTTATATTAAGAATTTTGTTTTAACAAATTAAGAATTTTGATAACTTTAAAATATTTTTATTGAGAAAGTAATTATGGAACATTATCGTATTCTAATTTATTAAAAAAATTCAGTTATGTAGTTGATATTCCTAAGCACTAGTACCCACCCATGATAAATGGTAAAATTGTATTAAGAAAGCTGATAAGATTGTATAGTGACCCGTACTGATCCGTTCTGCTTGTCTTAATATAAAATAAATTCGTAGGCAGATGTGAACTTGAGCCAAACAATATTTTTCAAATTATATGAACAAATTTTCTTTTTTTATTATTTCTAATATAAATTTCCGAACAAATTTCTCACTAATATAAAAAAATTCATTTTCATCTCGTATGTGTCTTAAATCTCTGGGGCATTACCCCCAGCCCGTGTAGTTCGCAAATAACAAAAGACTTAAGACACAAACCTGCAAAAAATCCAATTTTCTTAAATATTGATCGCATTAAAATTTTATGGTCATTTTTGGATTTAGCGGGAGGAAATCATATCCAAAGTAGTGCTGCCAAATTCTACTACTTTCCTTTACTCAATAATATTCAATACTTTTCATTTGGGTACTCAATACTACTCGATAATTTTAACGGATTTTTTGAATTTGTACCGCATAGTTTTTATCTGCAAATTGAAGAAGTTTCTTTAAAAATTAAAAATAGATCTTCAACTATTATTGGTTTGGTATGTCTTCTATTATTAAATAAAAAATAAATGTAAAGCTAACTTTTAATTTAACGTTAACAACAACTTAAGAAATAATTTAATTGTTCGCAAAAAATATTATTTAGTTTTAATTTGATTAAAGAATCTTACACCTAGTTGTCTTTTTATACAGTGATGTATTTTTATCCACTATTTTAACCACTCAACTTGCTTAAAAATGCAACTCTAAAAGTATCGAGTAACTGCTTTTGAGTATTGAGTAACCAAAAATAGGAAATACTCGATACTCGGCACCCACTACTCAATACTTTGCCAGCACTAAACCAAAGTGTCTGTGGGCCATATACGCCTCAGAATTTGGGAGATACATAAATACAAAAAACATAAAATTGCCAATTGTGTGCATCTGCTTTAAGTGTCTTTTAGACACCACATTCAAGCTTTAATCAACGCAAACATAAAAAGGCTTAAAACACAACGTCTAAATTTCATATTTTAATGAAATTTTTATGAAATCAAATGTAGAAAAAATACCGCCTATAAATATACTTTCTTTTAAAAACACAATTTTCTTTGTAGCTGTACAGTTGCCAGATGAAGTTGACCCAAAATCGTCCAAATAACGTAGAGAAAATTGAAATAGCATCATTTTTTAAATCGAGTTAATGAATTTTTCATATTTCTATTAGAATTAATTGTTATTTGAAAATCCACAAGAAAGTACGGTAATTATTATAATGCATTACTTTTTCTGTTATTTTTTCTACCGTTGCAGATAAAAAATATAGGAGTTTCTTTACTCACACCGTCTTGACATATTTTAATTCAATTTACGTTCGAATAATATATTCAGAAGCTCTTTTAGTGGAATTTGTTTGTAAGCTATTGCATAGCTTTTATCGCGGGCTTTGAGCGCGGCGACCGAATTAAGAAATTCCGTAACGAAAAAACCTAACACTAAGTTTGTTTCTTAAGTCTTTTGTTTTTTTGAAGTATTAAAAGCTTAGCGTTTGTTAACATCTAAAGTATGCTATTGATTTCATTAACATACAGTATTGCCAGAAGAGATTATTATATGTAGGAAAACAGAAAATGACTTACTTACGAGCAATCGTGGTTGACAAAAAAATGATATACACAAACAAACAGACAAGCGGTTTTTAAGCGGTATTTTTCAGATATTTAGAAGATATCAAGTCTCAAACTTATGTTTTTATAGTTTCAATGATAAAAATTCCTGAATAACGTACATGTATTGTAAGATAATACAAATATTTTAAAAGATATTAACTTCTCATTTATTCAATAAAAGAAAAAAATTTGTTTTCTTGTCGTTCACCACGCTCAAAAACTGTAACTTGAATTAATATCAAAGAAAAACCTTGAATTAATATAAAAGAAAAAAAAATACTGCATAAATAAAAAAATAAATAAATAATTATAATTGCATAAGTTGATAAAAAATGCTATGCAATAGCTTTGCCGCGGCAGTCCCTGAGTGCCACGTCTTTTTTTCGAAAATTATCGATTTCGATCACAACTCATTAAGTATAATTTCTTTTTTTATTATCTTTTAATTAAAATTTAATTATCTTTTTATTTCACTTATAGTTTGAATTTTAAAGTATTTACATTTTTAGGAACTGGTTTAATTAAATTTTTTTTTACATCTTTTCTTAAAGACATTGTTCCTCTTTTAATTAGTTTTGCTCTTAAAGAGACTAGATTTTATTAAAAAACTAATTATACATATTATTTTATAACCTTTTTTAAATAATGGAAGATTTTATATTACAAATTGCAGTAAATTTTACACTCAATTATAGTTGGATAATTTTTCTCAGGTATTCATTTTTCGTAAGTTTTGCTGTTTTTTTATCTAAATATTTTTAAATATTAAAAATTTTAAAAACACGGTTTGCTTTTAGAGATCTTGCTTCGTATTTTTGTTATGAAAAATATTCTTAATTTGTATGATTCAAATGTTTAATTTGTATTTATTTGATTTAACTACAAATTTATAGATTAGTTATGCATGCCAACCGAACACCGGATGGGTTGCCAGTTGCTGAAAACGAATAGCAGCCGACAATTGCAGGTTGCCAATTTTAGTTAAAATTTAGTATTTTTTGGCGATCGCGCTGGCAATGCAACTGAGCATGGTTGCCGTCTATAATCGATATTTGCATTTGTACAAAACTAAACAAACAATTGAATCAATCAAAAAGATAACCAAATTTTCATGTGGGTTTACAACATTTTTAATTGTTAAAAACAAAATGTATAAGTTTTTCCAAAATTATTCATAAAGAAAATGTTTTTTTGTATCTGATATTCGACTAGAAACTTTGTTTCTTGTAGAATTTTTTTTGCCAATAATAATGAGTGTACAATTTCGTTAGTTTTTTCACTTTTTGTTTTCACAATTCAATAACTTAAAATTATTACAAAATTTCAATAAATTAAATGGAAGCATATATTTAAATTAAACCTATTTTATACAAATTACACAAAAAAAAAATACGAATATTTATAATTAAAATACTACATCACAGATTTTTAACAAACAAAATAAACATAAAAATTTCAATTTCATTTTCAACTTCTACTTTCGAATCAACAACAACAATAAGATTAATAAAAAATAAAATAAAATTTCGTTATACTTGTGCCTGCTTAATTGTGTAAATCATCTATGAGGACAGTAACTAAAATAAGGAAATAATTTACAATGTAACGAATAAAATCTACGGGGATCCATTTTCGTATCGAAACCATCAATTTTAACCACATTCCATTGATTTTTCATAAGAGCGTAACTAAAGGACACTTGATTTTGATAAGAATCCGGACGTATGAACTCCATGGGCTCTAGATGTGAATGAAAATTATCGACAACGGTGAGAGGCACTTTTAAAAGATGTTCTGTAAATGATAAAGAAATAATATAACATGAAATATGTGTGTATGTTTCATTAATTGTTTTGTTACTTACCAATAATGAAACCCATAGTAACATCATCAGGAAATCTTATTTTATCTCCAATACTTATAAATTTGCCACCACCTGCTATGGGTAACATTTTTAATGTCAGTGCTCGACTTAAACAGAAGCCAGCACCACCTGTTGCAAACCAAAATGTAATCT
This sequence comes from Gymnocheta viridis, assembly GCA_956483585.1. NCBI lineage: Eukaryota > Metazoa > Arthropoda > Insecta > Diptera > Tachinidae > Gymnocheta > Gymnocheta viridis. The sequence goes on along the minus strand of OY101442.1, from coordinate 96,123,694 downwards.
TTTTATTTAACGAAGTATTTTTCTGCAAGAAAACAAAAAGTGAAGTAAAAACATTAAAATGGTAACAGTATAAACAAAATAAATAAAACAAGTACATTCATTATTTATTAAAGATTTATAAAGATTTATCTTATTTGTCGTTTTGTCTGTAGTTTGGTAGTTCAGAAAAGGATAACAAGCTAAAACACATTTTGTGTAGAGGAGGGGAAGATTTAAACTGTATTTATTGCACATGAAATTGTAGTTAACACTATTTAAGCCGAACGTTAAGAAATCATCACCAGTAGAAAAAACTGAATTAAATACTAGATTTTATACGATACATTTTTTTAATTGTTTTCTTTGCGCAAAACTTTTTTATTTATTTATAATAGAAGAAAGGACATGACTTGAAAGTTTAGAAAATCTTTGAAATTTTTCACCCGATTTCCTTCTCTACATCTGAAAGTTTTATGCAAAAAATTGCATTAAAAAAGCATCTAGTCTAAAGAAAACAGAGTATAAACATTTGTTACTTCAATACCCGCTTTTACTAGTGTTACTCGTATTCGTTCTACATCAAAATTTTAATCGAAAATAAATAATTTTAGTAACAACTTGTCGGTTGTGTTTTTGCCCAACTGATTGTCGTCTTGCTTGTCCCCCATTAAATCTTAAGTAACTCAATACAATATCTCTGAACAGAAAAAGGCCTTAAATTACCTGACAAGCAACAAATTAAAGCGAAGAAAAAAATAAACAATGAATATTAAATATCCTCCTTTTAAAAAACAAAATTAATTGGGCAGAAAATTATGACAATTACTAAAACTTATTTATGTAAACTCAATTAAAAGAAAAAATGCAAATGTTTAAATTGAGACACAGTAACAGTGGACACCCGTTTAACACACTAAAAATACTTACACTATCTAAGTGAATTTCCAAGGGTGAAGATATGCTGGGTTTACCCAAATACCAATCAACAGAGGGACTGTATTCATCTAAAAGTTTTACCAGACGGGGTACATTTACATAATTGTCATCGTCAAAGTGACAGAACCATCTGAAAGTGAAAATAAGAAAAAAAAAAGAATTAAATAAGAAAATCAAACTTATTTATAAAATTTGAAAAACAATTTAATAAAATGTGTAATTAAAATAAACGGCCAACATCTGTCTTTAAGCTATTGTAGCTCTCAAAAGGATATAAACGATTTTATTAAAACACAAAAAAAATCAAAATTAAATCAAAATCGCTGCCACATACAGAAACAAATACAGAAACACACTCGTCACACTTATAACATTCCTTTGTTTTGTTTTGGGTTTGGTTAAAAATAAGTGATTCAAATTATTTAATATTAAAGCCCACGACAAATTTTAAGAAGTGAATTTTATTTTGACAACAAGTAGTAGGTTTTTAATGGATTATAAAATGATGAGAGCTACTTATTTCCCTTATTATTTTCTTAAGTATAATAATGACTTCCTGGCAATAAATGAATTACTTATTGGAAGTGTCAAGTAACAACTTTGGTGTGATCAATAAAATAAGCAAACAAAAACATTTTACGTTCATACGAATGAAAATATAACCAATGTTTCACAATCTTTATATCCTTCAAGGATTTTCAGGACACGCACAATTGATTCATCTCCGTAAAATTTTTAGCCAAAATGCTTTTTTATTGCAACAAATGACTTCAATTGGTTTGAAACATTAAAATTTATAATTATCTCAATTAAAATATGCCCCCTTCACTATTTGTTAGCACGATTAGTACTTTTGTAATTGAAAACTCACTTTCTTCTGCGGCTCATTTTGACAAATCTGAAATGTGGCGCAAGAGTTTCCCAAAAATTCTAGTAACGGTAAAATGAACAGTGGAACAATGTGAAAAACAAACATAAAGCACAATCAGAGCAATCGATGCATGCCGCTCTATTTAACATTTGTGAAATAGAAGCGAAAATATTAAGACCGAAACCCACCCGCCCAATCGATGCATCACGGTCTGAAAGGGATGAAACAATCTTCCTAATGTTTGCCTATTATTTATGACAAGGATTAATATGTTAGTCCGCAATGCCTTAAATTTATAGAGTCGTGGGTTCGTATCCCACCTGAGGCATAATTTATATTTTTTTCTTCAAAATAAATTTAAACGGCACATACTTTGTGGTTATAAGCAAGAATAATAAAACTACGTGATGTATTACAATCTGCTCAAGCGATTTACAAAATTCACAAGTTTTTGCCAATAGTTTTTGCTCTTTTTCACTACACTTATTCCATATTTTTCTTTACGATGAATAAAAGTTACGTTTCTTTGCACCAATGGATCATTGTGAATAAATTTTTTAATTTTGGGAAAAGTGTTTTACAAGCATTCATTAATGGTTTCAAAACGCAATTATGGACCTTTTGGTTTTCTATCATTCTTAGTTATAAGTACGTACAGAAAACAAGTTTTAAATTCTTAGAAATAACTCAGCAATGGCTCAGCTCAGTGTCTTCAACTCCGAAGGAGCGTGGGTTCGAACCCCAGCAGAGGCATATATTTTTTCAGATCTTTTTTAATACATTTATAATTAAGTAATTTCTGTCTTTATGCAAGAACATCTGCAATTCTTAATTTTTTAAATATCACCAGTGTTGCCATGACCAACAGTTTTTTTAACCAAAACTTTTCAAAAAAGTAATCAACACTTTCATGTTTTTATTTGTTTATCGTTATAAATCAATACTTTATTATTAACGAAAATTGTACACTAGCTAAAACAATGACTACAATTTATTTGCAAAATAATAATACCGCAAAATATAGAAGAGTAAGAGTTTTGCTAACGCGTTTTTGATAGGAAATTCCGAAAATTTTCAATACCGAAATTCCCAGAATTTATTGTAGGAAGTTTATAGCATTTTTTTTGGCAAAACCTTTTAAACGAAACTTTAAGCCCACTAGATATTGACGTATTTTAAAACAAAAATCACTAAATTTCTTTCTGAAATCTTTCTGCGGGGGCCAGTCTACGAAAATTGTTAGGTATGCTGAGAAAATATCTACAAATAATTCCGATATTTTAATGAAAACTTTAATTCCAAATGCTTCATTAATTTTGTATTCGAATTAAATTTACAACCGTCTTTTTGTTGAATTTAGTGACGAACTAGAAGTTGATGTTGATGATCTGCAGTAGCAACAGTGGAACTCATAGGAACTAACTATACTCCCCTCAATAATCAATTTCAATTTGTTTTCAATTGAACTATCAATATTTTACTAAATATGTAAAATATTAATTTTGGGAAAAAGTGCGATTAAAATACAAAGAAGTTGAAATGTTTGATGAAAAAGGGAACTTCCATTGTTGGAAGCAACTTTGAGCAGACAGAAAGGCCAACAGAGTGTGTGTTTTCTCTCACAGGGATATTTGTAACTAAAATTAGAAATAGGCATGATTCCTTAAACGCATTGTCGGTATTATAAAGTCAATATCAAAAAAAGGTTAAATGTTATTTGATTGTTTATTTTAATACAGGGTGTTCGCCGGGAAGGTATACTACTTTGTTTTGCCCCCATTTTGGTAAACATTAGTCTTGACAGTTCATATTTGGCAGTCGTGAAGTAGACACATGGTAAATTTATTATAGAAAAAGATTCGATAAACCAATGTTGATTGGCCTCCACGGTAGCCTGATTGACTGCTCCGGACTTCCTTTTGTGGGAATATCTGAAAAGCAAGGTTTATACAAAAACAAACCAGAAACGCTTGAGCAACTCAAACAAAATATTCGTGATGAAATTAATGAAATACCGCGTGAAATGTGTGAGAATGTAATGAAAAAAACGTGCTCAAAAGGGCTCGCATTTGTGAGGCGAACAGAAGCGGTCATTTATCTGATATTGTATTCCATAAATAATTGCTGACATTAAATAAAACATTTATCAATATAAGATCCATTCTCTTTCATTTAATTATAAACAAACAAAGTAATATACCTTCCCGGCGGACACTCGTGCACATAAAGTAATTTTCGTGATCCGAATTTATATTTTTTTTTATTCAGTTTTGCAACGATTCAGTGATCTTTTTTGGACAAGATATTTAATTCTATGTCTGATAAATGCAATTCCTTAATTTCTCCTAATTTCCCATTACTTGGCGGTAGTTTCCTTTATTGTTTGGCCACATAATTAAACCATTTGCAGTTATGAATTTTATATAAAATATTTGTATTTTTTTATTCAAAAGTATTGTTGCAATATGTTTGACAAGTGTTTTTAAGCCGCGTTGTATAAAGTTTTGGCAAATCACCGTAATCTTTTTCTTCTTTCGAAGAAAAAATATTGTGTTGAAAACAATTAAGAAGTGATTAAGAAGTGACTTACGTCAGAAGAATAATTTATCATTAAAAAAATTTGAATAATTTTTGAACTACAAAAAATTGGTGCGGAGGAAACCCTCCTTCGGGGATGATGATAATATTTAAAGCGCATCGGACTCTTTTGTTACGTCTCCCTAACAATAGTGAATTTAATCACAAAAAGAACCGTCAAACGCGGTGGTGGGTCTCTGTGGTTGGTCCAATTTTTCGAATAGAAAAAAGTGACCCGTGTAGATTATTTGGGCATACTGCGGAACGAAATGATTCCATTTGCTGAAGAAGAAATGCCGTTAATTAAAAAATTTGTGCAGGATAATCGTCCCAAGCACTCCGCCCGAAACGGAAAATCGTGGTTTGAGCAAAATCAAATGCACGTAATGGAGTTCCTAATGCAATCAACTGTTTCGACTGCCATCGATCATCTCTGGGGAGTTCTATAAAGTAAAATTGGTAAATAAAAATCTAAAAATAAGCGAGTAATGTGTCATAAGTTTCAGGTAGCTGGTATTCCATTTTCTCGGATAACTGCGCCAATCTTGCGAGTTCAAAGAAGCGACGATGTGAGAAAGTAATTAAAATAAAGGGAGCTTCTCCCAAATACAAAACGAGTATTTCTCAGTTAATGTATAACGGCCTGTTTTTATAAAATGAAAACAAAATTGTGAGTGAGAATTAATATTGAAAATAAAAACTATTTTTTTGTTGTTTGTATTTGTTTTGTTGTTTTATTGTTGTTTTCAATATTAATTCTCACTCACAATTTTGTTTTCATTTTATAAAAAGAGGCAGCAATTCTTCAAAAACAACTGGGCTGTCACTTTTTTCTTATAGACAAATTGGAAATCTTTCGTTTAATTAATTTATATATTTCATTTCATTTATGTAAAACTAAATAGAAATTTATGAAAATCGTAAAAATGTTGTGTGTCCCTATTATAATTTCCAATACTGTATAATTACTTGGTGGTGTATATAAATAAATATACATTTACATACCAAATGGTTCAAGTGTAACGATTTTTGTTTTAAATTGTCGGACACAATAAATAATAATAAACTTTTATTTAAAAAATAACGCTTTGAATATTATACTTCTGTTGTTATAAGATGTTGAATAGTGTAAGAATAATCCAACTCTGCCTAATAAATCGTCTGGGCCTAAAACAGTTTCGAATTTATGATCCATTCTGCAAGCACTTTCCTTTTCCCCCCTCCTTATGAAACAGTTTGCTTTTACTTTTACACATTTTTCCCCTTTTCTTTCTGCTTTTTAATTTTATGCTTCATTTAAGTTTCTTCTCTTAGGATTTTTTGCCAACATTTTTCTGTATCTAAATCTGTCATATCCTTTTAGTATCAACCCAAAGTTATTTGATATTTTTCTTTGCGTTTTTGGGTTTCCTCGTTTTAATCTTTAATATTTTTATGTAAGAACATGAACATCTTTAAAAAAGCTTAAACATTTTATGTTTGAATTTGCCATTGAGAGTTTTATGGTTAAGAATTTAAAATTGGCATCTTAAATATGAGAATTTAAAGAAATATGAGATTTTTTGTATTGAGTTTTTTTATATCAAGATATTTAAGATGGGTTGAAATTTAGGCAATTTTTTTTTTGGTTCTTCAAAATATACGAACAAAAAGCATTGATGTGTAAATATTGACAAATAAATTGAGCAGTTTAAACTTAAAGCTAAACGGAAGCTGGCAAATAAATCTGATGTAAAAGTTAATATGATTTTAAGGTCATTTAAAACCTCTTAAACTAAATTAAGCTGCTGCTTATAAAGGACGATGATTTCTATGAGAATTTAACAGGAAACGTGAAACAGACTGCTTTCTTTTCTAATAAAATATTCAAATTTTTTAAAGCGCAAAGAAAAGAGAATTTTTAGAAAAGAAGGTATCATCCTCTAAAGGCCAAAACTTTTTGTTCAGAGAATGCCAAATTGCTTCCTTTAAGTAAATATTTTGTACGTAATTTCTTTAACTGTTTAGGTTGATGTTGACAGGATTTGTTTAAATATAAGAAGAAGTGTATATCAAAAGAGTGTACATGTAATATTTTCATGTTGAAAGGACTCTGGCAAACAGGAGTTCATATCATGAATTTACAAATTATTTTCTTATTAAGATTTTTTTTATAAATTAAAATTAGCAGAACGGATCAGTGCTGATTTCGAGATCTTTGTTCAATTTTGATTCTCGTTGGATAAGTGAAAAAAATCTAAATAAAAAAATTGTAAGTTCATAATTTAGATTTGAGCTCGAAACAAACAACTTCTTTCAACTTGAAAATTTTACATGTACCCTTTGTTCTGATAGAGTTCTAGTTCTACGCTTTGCATATCATTTATATATTTTTTTACACTTTTCTTGTATTTTAGTTTCATAGAACATTTAAATTCGTGTCCTTTTTTAGAAAATTTTAATTTTTTTTTTTTAATAATCTGTGACAATTTCTAAATGCTCTTTTTACTCCACTTCGAAAGAAAATTAAGAACAAGGTCTAAGGTCTACTTAAACCAAATCGTTTGTGTTGCCAACAAATAAAAACTTTTGATTGTCTTTCTAATTTAAGTCAAACATGTTAGAAACTTTTTGTGTATGTATGTATGTACATACATATGTATGTCCATATTTACTTGCAAAATACAGAAATTTATAATAAAAATTGCATAAAAAATTAAATGCTGCTGGCTGATTGTGTTTGTCACACATTTAGGCAACATATAACATTTTGTAACAAACAAACAAAAAAAATCTCATCATGTTTGACAAAACTATTCATACATGAGCATTTATTTATATCTTGTTATGTTAGTCAAAAGTTTTTAATAATAAAAAAAAAACATAAAATATATACATACACGTATAAAATGGGCACATACGAGTTAAAGTCTTGAAGTCTTTAAGAAGCCAAAAATAAAAGCAGAAAAGACACTTAAAAAATTCTGAAGCATGCAATCACTGTGGAGAAATAGTCAGCTGTGTTCTCAACACTATATGTAAAATTAATTTACTTTGGATACGGCGAATAAATTTTAAATTCGCCTCAGAAAAATATAAGAAAAAAATTAAAATAAAACAAAGTGTGAAAAATATTTGTAGACAATTTTCTAAAATTAAGTTTTGTCATACTGACGCTAAACTACTGGGAATTTTTTTATAATTTTTGAAATATATGGTCTCTACATCGTATGAAAATATAATCAATGTTTAGGTTTTATAATTTTTATATCCTTTAAGGATTTTCAGGACACGTACAATTGATGCATATCGCTAAAATTTACTTTTGTAATTGAAAACACAACTTCCTTCTGCGGCTCATTTTGACAAATCTGAAATGTGACGCAAGAATTTCGCAAAAATTCAAGTATCGGTAAAACGAACAGCGGAACAATGTGAAAAACAAACATAAAGCACAATCAGATTAATCGATGTATGCCGCTCTATTTAACATTAGTGAAATAGAAGCGAAAATATTAAGATCGAAACCCACATCACGGTTTGAAAGGGATCACGCAAGCATTTTTAAGTTTTAAAACCAAAGGACCAACCGTCTTTTGTAACCTTTTTTAGAAGATTAATTTGTTTCTTAGTTCTTAGCATGCAATTGTTAAAAGGCTTATTAAGTTGTCCTCGTACTGTTTTAAACAATGTGTAGTAAACATTTAAATGGAGACATTAAAATATGAAAAACTAGCATTTCCATTTTACAAGTGACAAGTTTAAGCGTAAAAAATTATAAAAAAGGGGGCCATACATGCAGACTTAGTTTTTGTGTATGTCTGTACCTATTTTTATGCTCAAGAAATAATGGGAATTTTTTTAATAAAAACAATTTCATGTACAACTTACTTCTTCCCACTTTCCAGAAAAACGTCCAATTCAGCAGACATTTTGCAGCACAGAGCTTTACGAAAGTGGCCCTGTGAACATTTGGTGTTGATTAAGTGTCCATCTAAAAATAGTAAAACAAAAAATTTATTAAAATAAAATTTATTATTTGACGGAATCGTAGAAATGACGGCCAACAGCAGAGTGCAGCTATTTCAAAAGTAAGTTTTATTTTCAATATAAAATATGCTCTAAAGGTAAAGAGTCGCAATAGATTTATAATGAACCTGAATTAATGCACAACCAAAAAAATAACTAACAAAAAAAAAACTGGCAATTACAATTTTTAAATGTTGAACGGTGTTATTCACAATAAAAATTATATATCATTTCATTATCTTCACTTTAAACAAAAACTAACAAAAAAACTTCGGAGCCTTTTTGGCTTGTTAGCAGGTTTATTGTCCGGAATCTAATACGCGAGCTGAAGACTGATAATCTTACACACCAGCCATAGCCAGCAGTCTATGGAAGGGGGCACTGCCGAATGATTAATTTCACAATGAGGACCTGCTACTTGGCTACATAGTTCGTGCGATTTGATGTCAGTCTAATATTAATGCCTTTATTTGGCATTTAAATAAAATTAGATAAAATAATACTGCATTACGTCGTATGTCCTTGAACAATTTAACACTTGCAATTCAAAATTTGACACATTGTTACCGAAATCCAGCCAGATCTCTATCCGCGATGACCATATCTAGTCATATTCAAACATTAATGTCTTGAAATTATGCTTTCCTTACTGCTAATTTTTTTAAGGATATTTAAAAAATATTATCTCTTCTTGATAACAAATTTTAGTTTTCCGCTTCTGAATATAAACATCTGACACGTTCAACAAACAATTTCTTTTGTAAATAAATCCATAAATCTCTGAACTGTTCAGGAGTTATTCAGCAATAACAGAGGAAAAATGTAACTACCGTGCAAAAGACCCGGCAATTCACTTGATTATCTCATTGATTAACCTCAAGTTGTTCTTTGCTATTCTTCATTATTAGAATGTTTAATAATAAATAAATACACAATTTATTTAATTAGATAAACTCATTACGGCTGCTCGTATAAATTTAATTGGAAAATAATAAAATAGTTTTCTTTAATTTAATGATGCATTAAGTCATTCATTAAAATTCTTTTTTAACAAACAACTTTCTGTTAAACATTCGAATCGAATGATATTTCATATCATACTCGTACATATAAAAAAGAGAAAATAAATAAAATGGAAGAAACAGCTCATTATAGAAATACTTTCAAAGTGAGGCCACAACAAAATTCAAACTTAAATAAAAAATATAAAACATAAAAACCACAAAGGTGCGCCCTAATGAGACAAAAATTATTGAAATTTTTAAAATAGTTTTATCGCTTTATCAATTTAACTGAAACACATATTTATTTATTTTTTGTTATAAATTCACACACACGAACACACTCGTACACACACGCATTGCAGAGAATGAGATATTTAGAAGATAAAAAAAAGAAAGATACAACTAAACTCTCACACACATCTACGCATTTTTTATTTATATAATTGGCTATAAAATCCATTAATAAGGGTATTTGACAAACAAAAACGTTTAAGAGAAAAAAAGGAGTAGGGAAAAAGAAAATACAACAATATAAATCGTTTGTGGCTTTTGTGTTCTTAACGGTTTTGGTATTTGGTCCTAATCAAAATTCCAGTAGTCATGTTATGTGTTCGATGATGATGCCTTTTCAATGAACGTGCGACAAGAGGATAAATTACTTGTGGTATGTTTACATTTGCGATCTGCAGTCAGTATTGGAAAATATAATTTGAATTTAAGCAGGTTTAACTCTTCTATCTGTTCATAAGTTATGGAGTCCATTTAAGGAATGATGGGTTACAGGTCTTGTTTTGTAATTTAGTCAATGCTTAATTGATTTAATAGATTTTATTTGTGTGATAAGTGTGTGTGATAGATGAGAATTTTTAGGGAACACCCAGAGAGCGAAAAGAAGAAGGGGTAAAAGTGATACATATTTCAGTTGTGTGTGAAAGCATCTTCCTCAATATTTTCGTTCCTCATCTTTATTTGTAAAACAACTGGGGTTAACCGGTTTTGTTACTTATGCAAAATCCAACCAAAAGAATTTTTTTTATATATTTTCATAACGAGAGCTTTCGAATTAACCTAGAATAATTGGCTAGAAGTCTTGGAAATTACTTAGAAGAGGGATATCGTCAGACTGCTACAATCCTGTGAAAACTTTAAAGAAGGAAAATATTAAAACTTTGCGATATCTCGAACGTCTTCTCGAGAAGACAAGTGTCATAAAAATTCCATCTAAATATACTCATGTGTCTTTTTGTGTATAGAAAGCAATTTCTCAAGTCTGAGCGAAACGACAGCCTTTTTTTAAATTAATGTTCTAGATGAACTTTATATGCATTAATTGTTCCAAATATTATTTAAAAATACATTGAAATTAACTATGAAGTTGTAAACGTAGCTAGTTCCTATGCGCATTTCACTGTTGCTAAAACAGACCATCAGAGAACTTTACCCCTTCAAGGCGTTTGCGTCAAATAAGGTCATATTTTTTTTGAAGGACAAAAATCTTTCACAACTTTATCGCTGTTATCTACATACACAGATACTTTCTTGAACCTTTGTGAATAATGCAAATTACTTCAAAACCAACATTTATATTCATGTTAAAATTAAAATTTAAACATAAATCTCATAAAAATTTGAGAGATTTCTGAACACTTAATTGCCTACAAAATTCCATTATTTTTTTACCCTCAATTTAATCTATTTAAATTTATTAAAAAAAAAACAAAATAAAACACTTCAGTGTTAATTTCAATATCCACTTAAAAAGAAATTTTCAAAAATGGAATTTAATATGCTTTTGTCTGCTTGAACATCATTTGACTGCTATAAAAATCAAACATAAATCAAAATAAATGCAATATCCTGCTCAAAAGCATCACACACATACACACACATACATATAAACACATACACCCGCTCCTCTTGCACAAACACACGTTTACACGTTTGCAGAAAATTAACAAAAAAGGCAAACAGTCTTAACAACATAAACAGAATTGAAAGCAAAAACTAAAAAAGAAATCAGCAATCTATAGATTTCAGACAAAACATTTTTGCATACATTAAAGAAAAGAAGAAAAAAAAATAAATGCTTTAACTGAAAATAAAAATGGCTCAGAACTTCGATACAAAAGAGTTAAACAAAATATTGAAGACCTTAGGGAAAAGATATCAAAATTTATATTGCGTGTGTCTGAGCTTAAATGGTGGTTGTTGTTTGTTCCTTTTTTTATTGTTGTTGTTGTTTGCGTTGCTCCCTGTTTATGCGCTTTCAGCCGAATATACAATCGTATTTCAATTTTGGGAGTATTCATCAAATGACGCTAATTGCTTTCTAAAACTTGGCACTAGAGATGTGATCGTGAGTTAGTTTTCACTCACGACATTGCATAGTCGCAAGCACAGAAAATTTAGTCACGGAAGCTTATGCATGATCTTTGTTTTGGCATTATTCAAGCATTATTCACGCTCACAAAATAATCGAAAAAAAATTATTTAATACATACAACGAAATCATTCACAATTAAAACTTAACAATGCAGTTGTTTTTAAGGATTTAGTTATTAATAAAAAATTTCCATTTACATTTCAGAATTTTCGATTTTTTTCTTAGGCATTTCAAATAATATTTTAGATCTTCTTTACCGGGGAATAAATTCTACACAAATGTGTGAGAACATTTTTTAAGCCCACATTTATGCCCACTTGTTAGTTTGATTTATGTTTGATCACGTCTGATTCATGAAATTTACGTGAGCATTGCAGTGAGCATCTCTACTTGGCACCATTCACAATAACCAATAACAAAAATATGTACCAAATTACAGTAAAAACCTTTAGAGAAAAAAAATATTTGACATCGTGCTACACTGAGAAAAATCATGCAACATATGCTTGAAATCTTTAATACACTTAACGAAATTCTTAAGCTCACATTGTTCAAATTTGAAGAAACACCGTCAAAAACTAGTGCAAGGAACCTTTCGCACGTTGTACATTTAGAAAAATTTTTTTTGATCAGATGGGTTTCGAACTCACGCATTTCGTATTTGAAAACAATCGTTTTACCTACTGAGATATTGGTGATTTCTTTAATACGCCTTGAAATTATTTTTGTTCTACAAACAACTATAAAATATAAATCTTTAAAAATAATTTATTTTTGCACTGAATCAAAAATATAAACGGAATTAGATTATACGAAATATTTAGTAATTTTGCAACCCAAAATTCTATCGTAAAATATACGAAATGTAATTTTTTTTTTTAAAAACTCTTCGTAACCGTTGGCGTAGGAACGAACACATGATAATGATATTGATGATATAGTGACCATCGAAAACAGTACTGTTACGTTTTGCTAGTGTAATTAGATTCTCTTTATTAGTTTCTTAATAATAATAATTAAACAAATTACTAATTGAATTCAGTATTCGAACTCGAATCAGATTAATACATTATTATTATTATTAAGAATATCATAACGTAACAGAGAAAATAAATCAAGAAATATGTTCGCTTCTTTCATAAAATCATAAAATTCTAACCTGTAATTTATTTCGGTTTAGATTTGTATGTTCTACGAAAAAAATAAGTCAGTTCTTTTTTTTTTTCATAAAATGCCGCATGGATTATTTTCAGGATATATTTAGTCTGGAAATAAGGTTCTGAAAAGAATGCTTGCAAGAACGGGATCTGCTAGTAGGAATTCAGCAAAAACCTAAAATTAGAGAGAGCACAAACCTCATGTGCAGTCTCATGATCTACTTGGCCCCGGTATGATCGGACAAAATCTGTAACTGTACTGCGGATCCCTCGACAACAGCTCCGAATACTCGTGGAAGTCCTAACAGAGTACTGTCTTATGGGTTCTCATGCAGGAATTAAATGTTCCATATAATGACTTCAGCAGAAGTTGTCAAAATTGGGAGGATGAGGAGGGAGAAACTGTCAAACACCTCCTTTGTCAATGTTCAGCTCTATTATATTACAGAGCGACTTATGGAGGCAATTAAACTTTGCCCGACCTTGCAGGCCATTCGGAAAGCATACTAAACGGAATAAATTCGTTTATTCTAACACCAGTTTGATTTAACACCAAACCAAACTTACGATAGATGGAAATATTTCTCAGGCATCACAAAGGATCAATTTGGACACAAGTGGGCCGCTCGCCAGCAACTGGCGGCCTACGCAACCTAAACTAACATCAGTCTGAAGTGTGAGCTTTTCAAAACAAATCTCCTAAGGAAACTATATAATTTTTCCAATAGTATCATTAATATAGAAAAGTCAAAAACGAGCTAAGTCGATTTAGCATATTTTATTTTGTAGGCGTCGATTTGGATTAACTTACCAAAATTGTTTAATAATCTTTATTATTTTTAATTTTAATGTATTATTTTTTAGAAATAAAATATTTCATACTACGAGTAGTTACACATAAAATATGAACTGTTTCTGTACTCATTTTCCCTCCTCCCCGCTTTATTCCGTTCCATTTTTCAATATTAACGTTAAAGAAAATATACATGAATATAATATTAATTTTCCTTTTAAAACGGATAAAGAAAGAAATAAAGAATATATTACGCGCCTTAATATCTTTTATGAAAAAATAATATAAAAAATAAAATTCCAATTTAGTCGCACATCAAACTACTCCGCCCACTTGACCGCCTTCTAGTGGCCACTGTTGTATATGCAACATGATTATGAAGCTGATTTTAAAACGGCTTTTGCTGTCTGCCATAATGATAATTCTGATTATGACAATGATAATAATGATGAAACAGTCATCATAAATACAAACTAAACTAATAAACGCACTTCAAAAACGTTATATCAAGGAAAAAAAATTAACCAACAATCACCGTCATTGCTAAACAACAACACCAGCATCAACATCCAACATCGAGTTCGTCTTTTTGAGTGCCTCCTTGCTGTTTATTTGTTCAAATATCGCTGTTAAACTTAACATTTAAAGCTTATGATTTTTAAATATAATACAACATCCAACATCACAAATGTAACAGGCAGGCAGTAGTAGTCTGTAAATATTAACAATAATGAATGTACGTACCACTGATGATTTCTATTATCGTCATCATCAGCATGGCCGGTTTTATATTCATCATGAGCTGTTCAATATTCCCAGGTCGCCTTAATGCTAAAATAAGGTGTTGATATTCTATAGCTGATATTGGGGGGTATTAGAAGGCTTTTGGGACTGAAACTATTTTCATGCAATCTAAATTCAATTATGGTTGGCAAGTTCACATCAGTTAGGTTTGCAGTTAGAAGCCTAAATTCAGAATTGCTGAGAACCAATAAAACTTAAAATTTTACAAAAAGTTTTTCATTGGGTAATTTTTGTAGAGAGATCATCGTTTTCGCTCGTAAACTCTGCTAACAAGTTTGTTTTTTGATAAATATTTCCCACATTTTGGGACAAAATAATATGAGTCCTTTTGACTCACATGGGTTAACTTTTCAATAATATAATTTAAAATATTGAAACAATCAGAATTTCACAAAATTTGAGTTCCATCCTTAAATGAATACGACTTAAGGCCGAGGCACATATAATCAACTGACAACAAAGTTGAAATACAAGATTTTTATGAGCTTTGTCCCATTCCGAACGTCTGCGTCAACGCGGAGTACTAAAATTGGGCAACTTTTAACTTTGAATAAGCGTTAAGTACTTTGGCAACTTTTTTTGCTTTATTTTTATCGATTTTGTTGGCAAAATTAAATTAAAATCAAAGTTAAAAAGAACTCCAAAATATCCTCGAATTCCATTGAAAATGTGTACTTTAATAAAATGAAGCTCGATATAATATTCGTCAACGAAGTACTCATGGTGATAACCTCCTCCGTTGTTACTTTAATGTCAATTGAAAAAAGCAACGTACTCGTATAACGTACGACGGATTCTATGTGCCTCGACCTTTATAAAGGGTGTCCCAACGTTAACGCAAGATTTAAATTAAAAAGAAAACAAAGTTTTTAGTTTTTTCATTATTTTTGAGATATGAAATGAAAGTACGTTGTTCTGCCCTGTAACGCTTCATTTTTACAAGCCGTAAACTGTCAGCTGACAAATTGTTTTTTAGGCTTACTAATACTTTACTGCACAAATGGCGGAAAATTAAAATCTTGCGTAGTTAATTTTGAGACACCCTTTATAAAGTCTTCTAAGAAGAGTTTTTTGTAAAACAAAATGTGTATTTTTAAACGAAATCATTAGATGTGAATTTAATTGTAAAGAGGAGGGCATACCACTAATAATGAAAAAAAATATCTGCCAAATGGCCGCAAATCGCTTGCAGGACCATATTTTCCATTTGCATTTGTCCTTGATAACTTCACAGATTCCATCTTTGAGGAATTCATCGATTGTGTGTCATCGTCAGATTATGGTCCCCTGCGTCTTTTGATTGATCGTGAAAGTTTGTGTACGCATGATCAAAATGTATTTCAGGCAGGAATTCACCCAAAAATCATGTGTGTAACATTAAATTCAACAAGCAGGCACATATAATATTTATTATTTAAATCGTTTCTTTCATAGAAATTTCGAGGGTTGTTTTAGAGTGTTTCGACTCACTTCAGAAGTTATGAACAGGAAATAAGGTTTCCGTATCCTGGATAACAATCCAAATCGAACATCATTTTCCTAATTCATTCACTCATTTATTCAGGTCTCACTACAATCCGAGTGGACTTGTACGAAAATCTAAACTTGAAATTTTAATACCAGCCTCATAGAGACTTTTATACAGCTGTGTTCAAAATAATACGAGTGGGTATGCTTTATATTTTGATATTAAAGTGGTTGTTATTATGAAGTTTTACAAGTAACACAAAACAAATTATCACGATAGCTCTCACGTTTATGAACAATTCAGTCATATTGATATCTGCAACCTGGAATTCATCGATCAAAAAAATTAGAGTATAAATTTTTTTCAATTACTGTGTTTATGCCTTAAAATCGGTAAGGAAATTATGAAGAAAGTATCAATAAGTGATGTGGAGACTGTTTCAGTAACTATTTTCCCAAAAAATATCATTATTTTTTTAGTTAGAATGAACAAAGTAATCTGGCGGAGAAACGCAAAATTTAACTATAAAACTTTGACATCAATGAAAGACTAATTGTGAAATTAAAGAATTTCTTTCGTACTTGGATCAAATGGTCACCAATAACTTATCAGACAAAAAGAGACTCGTGGGCGTAAGCGCAAGGCATCTAGAATAGATGACCATCGTATAGTACAAAATAGCAAAAGCCATTCTTTGATCAAAATTCAAAAGAACGTGAAGCATAATGCCAAATTTGACTTGGGATATTCACACATGAAATTACATACGCATTATAAAAGTGACATTCCACGTGCTACCACACCTTTTACAAATATTATCTGCTTCCGAAGATTTTATTTTCAACACAAACAAGGCGACAGTCACTTTCTATTACCCCTAATACTTTCATTTGTTTTAGTATTGGCTATTTTGAATGTTGATTATTCTTGCTGCCGTTTTGTTCTGGCACAACTACAAACTCATCTGCTTAATATTGCTTTTTTCATTATTTCGTTTCTCGTATTAAACTTTCCAACTTTAATCTTCTACCGATATTCATTAAAAAAAAACAAAAAAAAATTATATTAAAAAAATATAAAAACGATCCTTTTCACAGAAATGTGTGTTTGTATGTGTGTACGCGTTCTTAACGTGGAGTAGTAAAAAACCCTTTTTGTAATTTTTCATTATAACCTGCTTGTCTGTTGTTGTTGGTGGCTGAAACACTTTGAGCACTGACTGGTTGTTAGTTTTGTTGAACATCGCTGTTGAGATTGTATTTAAAAATATGCTGAATAATGTTGCGCCCGTATTTTTAATTGAATTGCAAAATGAGTTTTTATTTTTTTCCCAACAATTTTAATTTATTTCGCTTTTAGTTTAATTTAGATCTGATTTAATTTTGGTTTTTTTCTGGAGCTTTTTTTTACATTTCACACATTTGTTTTGTGTGTGTTCTCTTTTTTTTATCAGATTACTTTTTAAATGCGTAGAAAATTAAAATTAAACTTGTTTGCAATTAAAATAAAGCTGCAGGGCTTAAAAATTAAATTTGAATACAAAAAAGTAATTTATTTTGAACAACCGACTAAATTAGGAATATGAAAGTCTATGCTGTTGATTTGTAAAGCTGAAGCTTTTTGCTAAAAACGTCAATCCACTCAATTTATTTGAGATTTAAAACATTGCAACTTTATAATTTGTATGTTTGACCCATCCAATCTTGTATCTTGAATTGTTCTAAACCAAAAGAGTTGCTGCTATATGTACGTGTGATTTGCTTTTCAGTGGACTTTCCACTACCCGATTGATATCCCATTCTTACAAACGAATACCTTGCCCGGAATTGTGCTACCGGGTACACCTGAGTCCCCAAAGAAGCTCAGAATGCCAGAGCATGTCTTGCCATATCATTTAAGCGTGTCCAGAATTTCTTAACCAGCTCAGATGTACACGAACACCAGTTTTATTACTTTGAAAATCAATCAGAATTGACTCAGTGAGAAGAACACTTGTGTTCATGTTCGAAGTAACGTGGGTTAGTTCGTAACCCAAACATTATCTATGGCATACCCTTGAGCAAAGTTTTTTGCTGAAATAATATGATTTTTATATCACAAAAGTTTTGCTGTAAAAATAAATATTTTTACTACATAATCAACTTTAAATCGATCTTCTCAGCACTGAACTATTCGGGTCTGTAACGAGCTATTTCCGTATTTTAAACTTAAATAAAAATCATAACTTATTGCATGAAAGATGATTCTCTATTAAAGACTACACATATTTTTCCAAACACAATTTCATTATACGCATTTAAGTTATAGAATAAGAATAAAAAAATCATTACTTACTTGTTTTTTGTTGATAATATGGGTCATCAGTGTCCGTAAAGAACCAAGTCTAAAACAAAAAAAAAAAAAGAACACAAGTTAAATAAAACATATTTAAACTGAGACGATTAAGGGTGGTCATGGGTAATAAATAGTACATATTCAGAAATGGCAATTCAAAGTTTATATTAAAAAAAAGCTTCCTTAATTCTTTTCTTTATCTTTATTTTTACATGCTTTTAAGCCATCTCGTTTCAATTACAAGTATGTATGCAGTTTTGTTCAACTTTATTTAACAATTTATTTAACAACTTAATCTATTTATTTAACAACTTGTCTTCATAAAAGTATTAATACACCATTTCATTCTTACTACTAATAACGCAAAAATAAAGAGCCAAAAATTTGTGTAAATCAAAAACTATTTTTTTTTGCCAAATTATAGCAAAAGTTTTGCCAATAACATACTAAATGCAAGAAAAAAGAAAATCACATAAAAACAAACTTTTCTGTTTTCAGTTTCTGCTTTTCCTCATCCTGTCAAAAATTTTGTTTCATAAAGTTTTCGACACTGACAGTATGGGCGAGAAGAATGTATGATTTGGGGATGTAAATGTATAGAATACATACATACTATATATTTTATATAAATATTGTATTAAATTGTCAATAAAATGTCGTTCTATTTTAGTTAGCTTTTGGCGTTAAATAAGACACATGTTTGAAAGAATGGATTCTATAAATTGTTTTTTTTTTGTAAATTTTTCTTCGACATAATGAAAATTTAGAAGGCTTTTTTGATTAAATAAAATAGCTACATAAGGTATATTTAAAAAAAACGATTCTTTGTTTTTTTACTGCCTGTTTTTATAAAATGAAAACAAAATTGTTATTAGGCATCTGATCAGATTATTGGGTATCTGATTAGGTTATCAGATCAGGTTACTAGACATCTGGTTAGGTTTATTAGGTACCTCATTAAGTTATCTGCTATCAGATCAGGTTAATGGCTATATCACATCAGATTATCAGGTAAAGCCAATATTTCAAGAGATATGTAGATGTATTGTGGTCAAAGTCAGATTATATACCAAAGTTTTTCTTTTATGTAGAGTAATTTATATTGGTATGAAATAGTCGAATAATTTTCTATAGTGTCCATTGTTTAACTAATTATATTTGCTTATCACCAGAAATCCATATTTTTCCTTCTAACACTCTCTACAAATTTCATGAAATTGTTCAAAGTTCCTTTCGCTGGCAACATGATCACTATAAACTTGAATTTATATTGAAAACAAAAACAATTTTTCGTATTTTATTGTTGTTTTTAATATTAATTCTCACTCACAATTTTGTTTTCATTTTATAAAAACAGGCAGTTAAACTTTTTATTTCTAAATATTGTTTTATCATTCGATGAATAACTTTATTTCGATTTAAATTCGTTTTTCCCAATCTCTATTGGGAATATATATGTGATAATTTTGAAAGAACACAGAACTATAACCAGAAAGTAAAGATTAAAGGAAACGTTCTATCTTCGGGTACGATTAACCGATTACACTAAAGTAAATCGCCTGAAAAAAGCAATTATAGCAATATGAACCACCAGGTAAATCCATGCGGAAGGCGAACAATACAGTGGCTGGAAATGCATAGCATTGCAGTTCATGAAAAAAATACTGTGTACATTGGAATATGAAGAATATGAAATTCACATTCAACTAAAAAGCGGTCAATGCACTCATGTTTATCGTCCTCCAAAAACAGCATGTTTTTATGTTTAGTTAGCCTTTCCTTAATACTTAAAAATTACCACATGTCCTATTATTTCCTAATAAAGAACCGACCTTTGGCGTAATATGTATATAAATATTACCACCACAATTTATTTATTCACATTCGCTGACGGAAAGTAGAAAGCAAATATTTTTCACTCCAATTAGGAACGAATCAAACATTCTGATTACTTAGAATCTGATCAAACGATTATTTGTTAAATCAAAAAACTGTATTGATCAAAAACGTTTATTATTCAAATTCATAACTAATGAATTAATAACGATTTTGATCACTCAAAATCATAAATAATTGATCAATCAAAGTTTTAAATAATTGAATAATTAATATTTATATGTAATTGATGAACTGTTCAAGGTTTATATTGAAATGAATTTTTGGCTTAAGTTCAAATCTGAGTTTACCCATTTCTTCTTAATTCTTCAGAAAGTGCTTTTGGATAAATTCATGATTTTATTAAGAGCTGCAAATGTTGTATACTCGTATTAAGTAATTTTCATTTATTTTTTTTGAATATAATAATCAGAACTCTGAATTAATCAATCATTGGTACTGATTAATCATACAGTTAGATTGATTAATCGCCTAATCGCACTTCCTACATACAATATATAAAATAAACTTCTATAAATTTGTCGAGGTGTCATTTTAAATAAAATAAAAATATATAGAAATTTTCTCTTAGAAACACATTAGAAATATTATACATTTTGATCGAGGGGCGAAATAAAGGTATCTTAACCCATATTTTAGAAAAGTTACAAATGTTGGATGTTTCTGCAAAAACTTTTAAATTATTGGGAACTTATTGCATAGAGATAATAATCAAGGCTTTAACAAAAATTAAATATATGTATCTTGATTTCATAATTATTTTTACTCTTGGCCAGTTTTTTGCCAAATCAAAATGAGCCTGATATTTCAGTTTGCGCTTGTTCCAAAGCAAATTAATAGAACTGCAATTAAAATAATAAAAGAAATACTTCAGTATTTTAAATGAAAATATTTTTTACGATTTTTTAGAATGAATTTTAAAATCTATTGATATCACTGTTTTAAAAAACAGTAAAATCAATTGATCTAATTAAATTAAAATATTTACTGCCAGAGTCACGATGTCACACGTATCCGTTCTTTCGTACAATTAAATTTAAAACAAAAATAAATTCTGAAATTTGTGACATCGTGGGCCTGGCAGTTTGTTTTAAATGAACGAACAGTAATAGGAAAATATTTTCTACTGTGTACTTATACTAATACACAATTAGCAATTATTAATAACGTATGTTGAAGTAATAAAATTAATGCCAAGTTTTCTTGATTGTGAAAAAAAGAAATATAACAATTTTTTCAATTTATTAATCGAGATTGCGTCGATGTCTTTTTTCAATGATTTTTAAAAAGTTTTGTTTGTTGAGGGTTTTTTTCGATAGTCTATATACATACATGCATTTCCTTATTGCTAAAGCCAAATCATCATCTACTGATGATTTGGCATTAGTACCAATGAAATGCCTGACCATCTAAAATCCCCTCAACAAACAAAACTTTTTGAAAATCTTTCGAAACTTAAAAATATTATAAAGATTTTAATTATCTCTATATTGAAAGATTTATTTATATTGAAAGAAATCGTTTGGCCCAAGTTATTAAATATCTCTGAAAAATAAAGCGAATTGAATACAAATATATATAGCAATTCAATTTGGGGTTTCCAACTCCTCTCAGTTCCTTGTTCTGTCACAATATTTGCTGATCATATTAGATATTTTTTATTTGCAAACACTGTTTTTTTTTTACAAAGTACATGATTTTATTTTATTAAATACAAAATTATGACTAATAAAATTTAAACAGAAAAAGAAAAAAAACATGCTGAAAGAAATAAATTCATAAAACTGGGTCAGTTTAATTGCATTTTTGTAAAAGTTGTTTAAAACATAAATGTACGTTTGCAAAAAAAAAAACTAAAGTAATTAATCAAAAACAAGTTTAAGTTTCATTTTACGAAATTAAAATTTTCAATAACCGCAACTAAAACATTGCAAAATGTGGAGCAATTAAATTTTTTTCTTTTTTTTCGTTTTGTTTTAAGGTGTGCGTGAGTAAGTTTGTTATTGAAAATTTTTAAATAGAAAAACAACTTTAATTTTGTTTTTGTTCTTCATAAATTGCCACATTAAAGTTATTGTTGTTAAAAACTTTTGATTTTGAAATCATATTAAAGGTAGAAAAACTTGAACTATTTAAAATTATTACAAGTAAAGAAGTTAAGTGGTAAATAAATGTTTTTGCTTAGATACGAGGGAGGCCTAAGGTAGGGTCACATACCACACATATATTTATCGAAAAAATCGTAATCACTAAATATTGTAATGTTTTAACCCTTATGACGCCTGCCTAACGTATGGAAATAGCAGTCCTGTCTTCAGGATTTGGAGGTAGAGACCCGCCAAATATTAATCATAATAAACAATGTTTAATACGAGTATTTTTTCTTTTGTTAACTTTTTTAAAATGCTGACTAAATTAATTTAAATTTCAAATTTTATTTAGTTAAAATATATTGGAAGTTAAGCTCTAACAAATATTATTTGTGTAGTGGGTCCTTTGTTAATTAATAATAAAGACTTAAAATGTGTTTTGTTCCTGTTTTCTCCATATCCTGGCAACAATTATTAATTTGCCTCAGTACACATAAGCATAAGTACAAATACTTCTTGCAAAGTGTGTAAAATATGGAAAGCTTGATAATTATCTATTTTTGTTTTACTTGTATTCTATTTTATTTCTATTGTACATCAACATTCAACTGCCGAAAGCAAAGATTTGTGCAGAATTGAAAAGATAATTAAAAAAAGATTATATTAGATTTAATGACACCAAATGCTGATAACAATTCTGATTCGAACAAGATAATATCGATTTTTTATGACACCAACATATTAAGTTTTGGTCGATTTCAATTCAGATTGCGACGCCAATCAGATTCCATGACAATTTTAAATAACAAGAACAATTTAATATGACATTTCAACACGGCTGCCCAATTTCAAAACACATTAACTGACAAAAATAAAATTGTTGAGTATAATAATGAAACACAATTTTTTATTCAAATGTCCATGAAATGTATTCGAATCATATTCACTTAAAAATCACTGGAAATAAAAATACAAAAAATCGATTTCGAAAAAATGAATTTGGAAACTTAATTGAAAACAAATAGTTTCGGAACGAACTTTCCTTATACTTTTCGTTTTAAAGATTTTTTTTATAATCTTACATTAAATCACTCTATAATTTCAAGTTTTAAAATTTATTTTGTTTAATGGTGAAATATTAGTACTCGAAATTCCGTCAGGTTTCTCTTAAGTTCTTTTGCACGTCCAGTTTCCTTTTTTTTAATTTTCTATTTTAGTATATTTTTATATTTTTTAAAAACATAAAATAAACGATTTTTTCTATACAAATAATAAGAGAAGGATGAAAAAAAAATATTAAATAAAACAAAAGGAACTCGGGAACTTCAAGCAAATAACCACATTTATTGTCATTGTCATGCATGACTGGAACGTGCCCAGAGAACAGTTTTGCTTGTATATTTTTGTTTTGTTTAAATATACGTACACACATTCATACATATATTTAATTTTTGTTCTATCAAAAATCTGTATTTATGTATATTTTTTGTATATTTTTAAGTTTTATTAGAATTTATTACGAATTTAAATGTTTGTTTTCTTTTGTTTTTTTTTTACAGAATACAAAAATTCAGTTTTTTAAGACTCCTTTTTATGTTTAGACGTCAAAACAGAACTGAACACATAAATTCTGGACGTGCCTTAGCATACGTTGGAATTTATTTCTTTCCTTGTGGTGTTTTACACTTTTTTGCTGGCAAATAAATTCCGAAAGAAATAATTTTTTTTGTGTTTTCAAATTTGACGAATTTATGCCCATTGAATTGAAAATAGACTTATAATTGACAGTTTTTGATACAAAAGGAATTACATGGCTTATTCTGTCAGCTATTTGCACAGGTTGTTCGCAGCACATTTTAAATTAAAAGTGAAACTCTATTTAAATATTTTACAAAATGCCACTTAACCCTTTCTACCTTTTCACCAAACAATTCTTTATATTTGTACTACATAATGTATGTAAATACTACTAATGTATAATGTTTGTTTGTACATATTTCTGAAATTCGTAAACAAATTTTCATATTTAAAACTAAACAAAATAGTAAAAAGACAACAGTAGCAAAATAAGACAAAGAAAACCCGGTAAACGTGACAAAAATTATGAAAAGAAAACGAAAAAAATAATCCTTCTGCTTTAAATACTTTTAAAGCAGAATTTGTATAAAATATATAAACCTGTATAAATATAAACGTACGTACGGATATCACAGTGAAAATGACTGTCATAATCATCAACGTCCTCAACAGCTGCTGTTTTAAAACACAATAGTAATAAAATCTGAGCGAAAACATCAGTCCAAAAATTGTATAAGTTTTTTTATTACGAGTATAATGTGGGAGACCACTTAAGGTAATTAACACAACTATAAAACACATTATTTAAATATGTTATTAACAAAGCCATGGAAATGCACACAGTGAACTCGCGATAATATGAACTAATTAAAATCAATCGTGTTCATATTGGCAGTATTGTTTATATTTTCGAATGGCATGAAAATGAGTATACAAAGTCAAAACAATTTTCTGAAGTGCTAAGGAATAGCGGGTTTTCCAACTAGTAAATACTGCCCCCATTTTAGGTAGAATTAATCAAATATATTTTTGCGTTAACAATATTTATATTAAAGTAAAAACATGCAAAAGCCAATAATTTTTTATTTATTTAAATCTAAACGAAATATAAGATGTCAGTTTGAATTGTCCTTTAATTTTTTTGCAACAATGTTTGTTGCTATTAATCAAATTTTAGTTTTCCACAATCGATAGTGCTATGATAGTGCTATATGAGTACTTAAAAACTTAAGAAGAATGAATATATTACGCACACACACATTTGACAGCTAAAGACATTTTATGTACATATCTAATAAATAAAAATAATTCGTGTATTCGCCGAATTACAATTCTCTGCGGGTGAAGTTCGCTGACATTTTTGAAAAGATGTTCATATTTTAGAATAGTCAGTGGTAGAACAAAAGTGTTCACATTTTGAGATGTTCATGTATCAGGATGTTTATATTATCGCAAGTGCAATGTACACTATTACAATACACCTACGAACAGAGTAACTTGGTTATCGTCGCGATTGTTTCCGAATATATGCGACATAAATAAAATTTAAAAATGCTTATACCTTTTTAAAGTTGTTGTTGCGATGTACGATTAAAATCACAATGCAAATCTGTGTTCAAATTTTCGCATATCAATAATAATGAATAAAAAATATATTGACTGAGATTGTATTTCACGGTTCACAAGATACCGCTTTGTATCGAAAATAGATATTCTTGCATATACACCCTTTCATTTTGGAACTGAGTGATATTCTTTTGTTAAGACGCCAATATTGAGAATTGCCAAGATATATATTTGTATCTAAATAACACTTCTTTCCCTTCAAGTTTTCACCTAATTCAGTTTTTAGTACTTTTTATTATGCGACCAACAGTATAAACACCATTCGAAAAATTTGATGTGTTAACCTATTATAGTGCACAAATTATAGGTCTGTATCGAAAAAAGCACACTTTGTCTTCGGTGTCTATTTAGTATGTTGCAGTTTGTGTACGGAACCCTAAAAGTGAGATTTCCGGGGTTTCTTTTCAAAATTGAGCCGACGTACATATATCAAAGGTAGAACAATTTGTTCGAAGTTAATCGAGGGATTACTGTACTGTGTTATGAAAGGGCTTTCAAAACTACCTTGATCTTGATATTGTTACTCACAAAAAAAAATCAAACCAGGGCCACCACCATCAGAGTTTCTAAATACAACTTTGTAGATAGATTTCTTGGTCTTGACTCAGATCGTTACTTACGATTGAGGTCATAATTCTCATCCGTTAAAAACGATTTTAGTGAGTTAATATTAATGCAGTTGTTAAATATTAATGGCCTTATTCACGAACGATTAATAAAGTTATAGCATGATTAATGTTGGATTTTTATATGGGAAAACCGGTTTTAATACACACATTAACTTTATTAATCGTTTGTGAATGAGGCCATAAGCCTTTTGATCACTAGTTGTTGATGGCTGCTAGAGTTACACAAATCGGTAATTTGTTGTTTAGACCTCCAGTGAACGACAGAGGTTGGTGCAGACCGTTACCTTTTCCCTGTATTGTTGCACAATTTTTAATCTGCCTGCAACATGTCGTACGTCACTGTTAAGGTTTGACTACAACTTCATTTATCGTTTTGGATATTTTTTGGTCTGACATCAAATTCCAGCTGTCATTACGAGTTTCTCGTATCTTTAGTGAGCAATTTTTAAATAGCAAGAAAGCCCTCCTAAAAAATGTGCAATAAGCTGCAATATTTTTTTTCGTTTCATTCTAATGCACCTTAAATAGGATAATCAGGGTTGTCACAGAATTCAATATATTCGATATTCTATTTGAAAAGACGACAAAAAATACTTTTGTGTGATGAATTTCAATGTTACCGGTTTTATGTTTAAGACAGATTCAGTAATTCTAGATTAAACGTAAAGCCGATTTCCAATTTCGACTACTTTGGATTCAGTGACAATCCTGATTATTACGTAAATAAAAACTTAACAAGCTAACCAGCATTAATTTTTTACTTGATTTAAGAGAATCCACAGTAATTAATTTTTATTTTTAGTAAACATATTTGCGATAAATGAATAGGACAGAAGCTGTAAAAGTAATCGATATCAACCGACCACTTAGAACTTGGCACTTTGCATTGAACGACACATTTTGCGTACAACTAATATCGATGCTGTGAATAATAATTTCGCAAAAGATATCGTATAGCTTTTACTGCAGTATTGAAATAAAATTAATTATTTTTATGAATATTAAGTATTTTATTATGTAGATTTCATATTCTCACTACAGAGTTTTCAATTTCAAAAATGCTTGTTTACCCCAGAATTATTTTACAAAATGCTAATGTAATAAATTAGGCTCAAATACTTTAAGTTTAAATTCGTAAATCCTTTTGAAAATGCAAGAGTTTTTAATTCAAATTCCCCCTTTTTGTTGACACTGAAACGAAACAACAAAAAACTAAAGAAAATCAACTTACAAAATACATAAACTTACATCGTAAATATGTTTAAAGGCGATAATTTAGTATAAAAAGTGGATTAAAAAAATTATAATAGAAGAATTAAAACTCGCAAATGCAAGAAAGAATAAACTCCGAAGAAGAAAAATACTCCCCTACTGTATTTCACAATTAAACACGTACTTATTTACTTTTCCTTAATGGTGCAACAAAAAATAAATAAATAAAAAATGAAACATTAATGAATTCCCAGCACAAAGATGAAGAAAAACTGGAGATGTGTGTCAGTCAGTTCAAGTACCAACAGCTACTTGCACTTCAACTACTCGCTACTTACTGCTGCTGTATGCTTGAGAGGAGTTTTAAAAATGATACAATTTCATGAATGACTGCCAATATTTATTTATTTACTTAGTCGCACATGCAGGCAGGCAGGCAGGCAAGTTTGTACTTTTGCGAGTGTGTGTGTGTTTTTAAATAATATTTAATAAGAAAAATATCTTACAAAATGATCCAGACAGCAAGCAAAAAGTGCCCTTAGGAATTACATATAAAAAAAATTAAATTAAAAATGTAATAAAACAAAAAAAATATTGGGAGTGTTGTCAAACAAATGAAAACTGATTAAAATTTATGCAAATATTTGGCTGGGTTTACTGTTGGTGCTTAATACTGTGAGAAAAGCTAAGAAAATTTGTTCGGGAAATTGTTTCAAAAAAATTGTGCAGTTGCTAATTGTTTTTTTTTTTTTGTGTGTGAAAGTAACAAAAAGTATTAGTATTATATTAGCAGAGTTTGCTGTTAGTTTTCAGATTCCACTGCAGGATCACCGTTCTGCCATTAACCTTTAATGCGCATGTTGATGTAAAATCCACTTTCAACCAAACAGGAGCCACGTTTTTAATATCTACGATCGATACCTGCTTGGAAAACGTTTCAGTCATCCAGAAGACATTTTCATATTATTCTCTAAATTATGGAGTATAATCCCTGTGGAATATGGAATTCCACACCTTTGTGGTTTTTGGAGCGTCGTCAGTAATTATTACACTGAAAATAGTCCATGCAACGTTTTACCAGAAAAACTTTCGTAGTTACGATTTTTGTGGAATAAAAAACATTCGTAAATATATACAAGGAAACAAATATAGGCTAAAATTTTATAATTCCACAAACAAAACGAAAGCCTTTCGTATCCGTTTTTCTTTGTTGAAAATGAAATTGGAAAACGTGTTTTTTGCCTCACATTCTTCGGGAATGGCTCAGAGATTACTTACATAAGAGCATGTATGAAATAATGCATGGAACACGAGTTCGTATCACAACTGGGACAGTTTTTATTTTAAGTTTTATTCATTGTACACAAGAATTTCGTATACTTTACGAAAGAGTTTCGTGCAGCGAAATAACGAAACAATGTACGTCAGGAAATTTATAATTACTTTAATGAAATTATTTTTATTTTAAAATATCAAATAAATTAATTCAAATAAACTTAATTTAATTTTTAACTTTACAGTAAAAATTAATTTGTTTTAAATTTTTAATTATTAAATTATTAAAAATAGTGACAAAGCAAAATGCTTAAATATTTGTTACATTTTGATTTTGAATAAAAAAATTATTAATTTTTGAACTCCTCAATTTTGTATTCAACGATGCAACATGTTGCATGTTTTTTTTACAGTGAGAGGTATTCAACTTTAATCGGTTTTAGTTTTTTATGTTACTGGAACATTGGAGGAAAGATTTTAATTCGTTAAAGTTATTCTAATAATTTTTACTATTTAAAATTACTCGAATTAATGGAAATTTGTTTAAATTTATTCAAGTTTTTTTGTAAATTTTTGTGGGAACAAATAATATAAATTAATGTGATAATTTTTCAAACTAAATTGTTTATTAGTGGTATTTCATCCAAAGTGATTATTAATTTGGCTAAAGTTCGTAACATTTTTTTAGTGAGAAAGAATTGAATACGAGACAATATTAAAAAGGAACAAGGCAAAATTTAACATCAATTAATTTGAACTTACACGGCAGAACAAAAATAAATAACGTTGTTTTTCGGGAGGCGCTACACTCCCATAATTAGTGTTCATGTGTGTTTCTATGTATCCGCCACTGTTTAGGTAGCTCGGTTGAATGTGATTTTCAATTTTTATTTATACAAATTATGACCCGAAAAAGAATACGAAACTTATTTTTGTTGTGGTACGTATTATTAATTAACTAATTAACGTTAAATAACCCCTTGTTACACTTTGGTTTTATCTCATGTACCAATTTTTAATTCTAATTTTTTTATTTTACTTAAGACAAACTTTTTTGGTTTGATTAATACTTACGTTGACTTAAGTTCTGTAAAATATGTTAAACCGAACGGCTAAAAGTATCATGGAAATAATATACAATTATTTTGCTTTTCTCTTCTAAATGCGAGTTTTGAGAATAGTTTTTATAATCATAGACGTTGGGCAACAGAATGAACTGAATGAAAAAGCTTGCGAATTTAATAGATTAGTTCGTTGGTTTGTTCTTATTACACACACGCAGCTGTCTTCCATATTACAAACAATATTTCGAAATATACAAAAAAATTTGGATCAACCTATTCAACGTAAATTACTCGAATATATCTGTGCTCGAAATTGGAAAATTTTAATTTAATACAATATTATTTGAGTTTAATTTTTCGATTAATCGATCAAACATTATTCAAATGAATACCCTAGTATTGAGTAAAGAAATATGTACTCTCATAAATGGTTAAGATTCGGCATGTTCGATTACTCAATTTTTCAAAAATTCTGATTAATCGATTATTTGATTAATCAACAATTTTTTTCTTCAAATTTATGTTTAGTCAACTGTTTTTGATTTGGGTTATTTAAAATCGTGATTAATTGATTAATCTGAATATTGCATAGTTTCATTTTGAATAATTTGAGTATTTATTTCTTTCCTGTTCCATTTTTATTAGTTTCTTTTTGATTTCTTACTTTTTTTTATTTCATTCATTTGTTTTATACGTAAAAAAATTAAATTTCATAATATAATTTTTATTTTCTCTTTTTGAATAAAAATTTATCAAACTATAATAAACAAAATTGATAATATTTGATTAGTCAGCATTTTCGATTATTTCGAGCTCTTGATTAATCAATTAATCAGTGTATGGACTACTCGCACATCCCTAATTAAGGTCCTCATGAAATTTAAAACAATATGCTGAATTCTAAAATCATGTTTTTAAAATAGTTTTAAGAGAGATTTGTGTAGGTCCCCACAAAAAAATTATAAAAAATATATGTATGGATTTCTTGAACTCACTTGATCTTTGGCCAGCTGAAACCATGTCTTGACTATCAACGCCAAACGACTGTCATGATAACTCTTCGTTGTTTTAACACTAATGAAAATATCATCCAGTTCAGTGGTGGGAGGTTTTGGTGTGCCCGTTACCGAGCGTTGTGAGAGATCACGTAGTAAATGTTTGTTGCGCAAATAGTGCGCCGAAGCTGTTGGCCTTTCAATGGGCAACTCGATGTCGGAGAAATTAAAACTATGTATATCCTTGCGTATGATAACCGTAGTGGGTTGATTGACAGTGGTATGTACAGGATTTGCTATTAAATCTTGGATAGACGATTGCGCTGCGGCTGCTGATGCTGACATAGAAGTTGAAGTTGTTGCTGTAGATGTGGGTGTATTTGTTGTAGATGTTTCATATTGTAATAATTTCATATGATGTGTTTGCACCTCTCCTACTTTATGGTGATATTTTTGTGAGGGATTTTGCGAAATCTAAAATAAAAAAAAAACAAAAAGTAAAAAACAATAATAATAAGTGGGTATAAAATACTATTGTTGTTAAAAGGTTTGAAATTGTATCATCAATCGCAGCTTAATAAATAAAACTTTTGCATTAATATGTGACCAAACATCGTTTAACTCTGAAGAAAAGTGCAAAAGAAACCCCCAACATCAGGGGGTCGTTGTATTTAACACGTATGGATGTGTATTCATACAGGCTCTGTTTTTCGTACCAGTTTTATATCTTTCGTTTAATGTGGCTGTTGTTGTTTTTTTTTTGTTTTCATATTATTAAAAGTGTCGTTTCGCTGTGAAACACATGCAGGCTGCATGTCATCATTGTCATCCTCATCGTACGTCTCCATAGCCATCATCGCCACCACATCCAACAGATGTACATACATCCGTACAATTTATACGTTTAACATTGTAGGTTGGATTTTTAATTCTGTATACTCTTTTTATTTATTTCTTCATATTAAAACTGATGATTTTTATTTTACTTTTTTTATTGTGTGTTTTTTTAGTTTCATTTTTTACAATTGAACAAGTTGTTACATTTTTCCCTTTAAAAATGTTTTTTTTTCTACAACTCGTCATATCCCCTCCTGTTTATTTCTATTTAGCATTAAAAAAGCATTTTTATTCTCCTAAAAAAGTGGCGATATGCTTATTTCGTCATTGTGCTCGTAACAATATTTCATTAAATATTTCAGATCGCTGAAGGAAATGATATTATGGAGGAATTTGAAAACAACTGCTTTGAGGTTTTCATAAAAAATAATTACAAACTCATATTACCGTATTCATAAAAAAATAATTTGGTTTTGAAATCTATTTTAAGGAAAATTTTTATGAAAAATGTTTCTTAAAATACATTTCAAATACAGATTCTTTTTTTTTTATAAATACGGGCCTTAATGTTTAAGAAAATTGTTTTGAGAAAGTATCTGTTATAAAATAAACTTTCAAGAACAAAAAATATAGTTTTTTAAAAAACGTACTCTTCTAAAAATATATATTTTTTTCAAAAAGTATTTTCTTTAAATGTTCCTTCTTTGAAAAGGAACGCGTTTTTCCAAATGTACATATTTCTAAGAGAGTAAATTGTAATAAGAAAAAGTACCCATTTAAAAAAAGTATCTTTGCAAAATGTAAATTTCACGAAAAGCATATTTTAACAAGACAACATGCACGTTGAAAATAGCACTTAATAAATCCATCTTAAAAAATATCTGTCAAAAAAGTGAATTTCAAAAGAGCTTTATACATATTTAAGATGTAGATAAAAAATTTAAGAAAGTACAATTAAAATAGAGGGAGATGTCGTCGGATAAAATTCCTTTCACTAAATAAAAAACATGATAAAATATATAAATCGCATTTGAAAAGGATTTTAATTTTTTTTTCTTTTAAGAAAAATGAAAACATACGGCTCAGTTGTTCGATTTGCAGAACTCACCAGATACAATGTAAGTCAAAATAGTAAAATAATAACGGCAGGAATATTCAGAGTTTGTGGAATTGTGGTGTTGCTCCCAAATATAAGGATTTCCAGTTTCTTTTTCTTCAAAGAGATTTATGATGTTCATATCCATCCTTATTTACAAATTTTCCTTATAATTTGGATTTCTTTTTATTTGTCTTGGGACAACGGTAAAAAGTACCTGTAGTCCTGCATTAAAATGGAAATGAAAAACACGCAAGTTTTGGAAAATGTACTTTTCACAAAATGAACTTTTTACAAAAATAATTTAAAATATACCACTAGAGAAAAATTTTTTAATGTCTTAAAAAGAGATATTTTAAAGAAACTAATATGTGCAAAGGTATTACAATACTTTTTAAAACATTAACCTCTTCAAAATGAACCTCTTGAAAAAGTACTTTTTAAAAGACGAAATTTATAAAAAAATTTTTTTTTATAAAAGTACTGTAAAAATAAGATTTATGTTCCAAAAAGAGACTTTTAAAAAAATCTTTTATTTACAAAACTATCCTTATAAAATTATTTTTAAAACAAGTAAATTTTTAACAAGTACCTTTCAAGAAGATTTAAAAACACATACACACACCCACACACATTAAAAATATTTATATTATATTTAATTAAAAAAATACATTTTTAAAGAGAATTCATATGAAAGGGCTTTTAAAAAATATGTACATTTTAAATGTACTTTTCATAGAAGTGTTATTACCCATAAGAGAGACACTGGAGAAAATAGTCCCAGGCTACCATCAGAAGTCCACGATAGCGTTACACTCTACCGTTGCAGATCATTTTATGATATGTTTCTTTGTTCCCTTGTTTTTCGTGTTTTGTGTAAATGCATTTATTTTTCATATGCTCCAACACTATATTTTTTCCTTTTCTTTTTGATAGATTGTATCAGACTTGGAAATTAAAGAATATTTAATTCAAAAATAAATTGTTTATGGTTATAGCTTTTTCTTTTAACTGAATATGGGATGTTTAATTTGTTTTTTTTTATAAGATTGAAATATCAAAACTCATAAACAGAGCAATTCCTTCTTTTGACCTCTATTAAGAACGACATGCATTGCTTTTCATTGGTTCTATAGTTACTTACTAGTATACTAAACAAGTATATCAGTTATGCTCTGAGTGGCGCTAATGATGCAGTTTGTTGGCTTTGCAACCCCTGAAGAAGGAAAGAGTATCTCTTTTATATTGTGTGTATTCGTGCAAACAAGTTGCGCGTAATAAAATATTCGTCTGAGTACAACATTTGACATCAAATACAACACTTCCATCACATGCAAAGAAGTGGCCCACTTAGAGAAGTTAACTATACTGAAGAAAACTGAAAGGGCTACTTATTACTATTCAGCGGGCAGACAACTGCCTATTTTGTGTTGTTGGGTTGACGAGAAATCGACAAAGAATACTGAATCATGAGAAATTAATATATTGTTTTGGGTCTAACAAAGCTCACAGATAACAAAAGCTTATAATCAAAGTAAATACTTCTTGCAAATAGCAACCAATTTCGAAACGGAATAACAGGCAGGCGGTCAATTAGAAGAAAGTCCTTCCAAATGAAGCAAATATTTTGTAAGTCGGTTCATAAGTGGTGGAGTTCTAAAAGTACAAACAGCCTGCAAAAACTTAATAATGACTTCCATTAAGAGCAACATACTTTTCCAGACAAACTACATACTGCCTGCATTACTTTACAGTAGTTCTATAACTACATACCAGTAAATAAACAAGCAAATTAATTTTAGAGTGTGATAGTAGCAGATCGTGCGCTCATCATGCAGAAAGTCGACTGGGTTGAATCTGCCGAAGGAATGTGTTTTTTAAATTTTGTGTGTGTGTGTCCGGGAATAAAATAGTGCAATAGCCCAGTGAGTGAAACACTTGACATCAAACACAACACTGCCTTCAAAATCATGAGTTCCATACTGACGTCATTCAGTTCGTTTTTATTATGTTTTGTGTATTCAATAACTTCGAAGTCTTGACATTTTGAAGTCCTTATTTGCCTGCAATGACATCGCCGTGTTAAAGTAATGTAGAGTGAAAAGTATGTACCTCATATATTTGATAGCATTTTAAATCATAACTTTTCCATCAAAGTTTTAGCGTTTTTTTTTTGTAATATTTTCTTTTAAGTTATAAAGCAAATAGGATTCAATCTGAAGTTCTAATATTGCAAAAATAAGTAATTTTTGTTAAGTGGAGCTACAACGTTATAGGTATTGCAAATAAAGAAGTATTGAATAACTACGTCACGTCGTGCTAAACTCTCCATCCCTGCATTGTATAATTTTTTGTTTATTGTTATTCGTGTTTTGTTTCTGTTTTATAAAAGTGCCATCACTTTTACGTATAAAATGTTCCCTTGATATCAGTTGTTGTTGTTGTTGTTGTTGTTGTTGTATATGTGTCATTGTTGTTGTTGTCAAGTAGATATTCCCTGGAAATATAGTACCGGTGTTGTCGAAAAATTTGCTTTGAAACACAAACATTTATTTCGTACACAAACAACCCGTTTTGTTTTATGAAACGGAAAATAAGAGCACAGGTCACGCGTGATATTACTGTGTAGTCTTGTTTTATTATTACATTTTTTTTAATATTTATTTTTTGTTTTTTTTTTACTAAAAAGTGTGTAGTTTCTTTTTTCTTAACAAAAACGTTAACATTGTTATGAGCAGACTAAAAGAAGTCATGGGACTTTTAAGCTTTTAAAACTACTGTCATTTACAAAGCCACACACAATAAATATTTCAGGAAAAGACCACTTAATTAAGGTGAATATGATGATAAACGTGATTATAAAAACATAAAACACATTTGTACATAAATATGTTTTGGCCTTTTCGAAGACAGAATAGCTGCAAAGGTGTTTATCCCTTTCCCCCCGCCGCGGGGAAAGAAAGACTCGTTGTGAGATGAGCGACAGCCAAGTTGTGCTGACTCTGTCCTAAAACCTATTCCAAACTTTCAGAGCAATCTTTAATTTTTTTTTCATTAAATCAGAGATTAATATCAATTCGACACCAAATCGATGGAAGTGACGTTGTCCTAGCCAAGTTGTTATTAAAATATATTTTATTTCAATTGAATAAATAAGAGGAAGGAAATTGAATCATCAATTTACAAAATATTTATAGTTGAAATACCTATCTGTTTTTTTATTTCTTTTATGCAACCCCTCCATAAATTCTTAGGAGCTTTTTTGTTTTCGCAAAAAAGAGTTATAAGGATATTAACTTTTATCCTTCTATTGTGTTACTGTTTTTTGCAAACAACCAAATTGCACCTGCTTGGTTTTTACTGAAATTTTTTTCAAGCATGCATTCGAGTAAACAATGATAATTCCCCGGGTTATAAGTACATATAAAAAAATATACGTGTTTTTTATGATATTTTCCATTTGTAGGTTTTTTTGTTCCTTGGCAACATAAACTTTGTGAACAATCCATAAAAACCGCATTTACACAGATGCCCAAGTAAACAAGAGCAGGTACCCAACAGTTCTGACAACTATCGCCGAAAAAAATACTTTATTAGATGCCAGTGTTCCCAGTTTAGGGAATTCGTCCTGAAAATCGGTAATATTTCTTCGTGTTTGTGAAAGAGAATTTAATTTTTGGGGATAATTATTTTCGCTGAAGCTTAATATTGTTTTTTATTTTCAGGCCAATATTTCTGTTACATTTTTTTAATCAGTATCGAAAAAGACTTCAAACTTAATCGGAATATTGCCAAAAATTCAAAACATAAAAATTATTTAAGTGAAATTACAATTAAAAATTTCTAAAACGCAAATATGAAAAAAATGTTAAGAAAAAATATAGGGTATTTTTGGGGATTAAAAATCAAAAATTTTTTCAATTGGCGATATAGTTGGGAGCCCTGTTAGATACTAAGGTTTGTCACTAAATTGTGCATCCAGATCATTACAGATTTAATCAAACCTGCACGAAAATAGCCTTATTAACAACTTGGTCCCTTTTCTGCTACGATATAAACAAGAACAGTTTACTTTAACCATTCTAGGTAATTGATGCGAAACTACCTTTCTGGCTCTTGCACATCATATCAGCCGAAATTTTAATTAACAAGTCACAATTTTAAATCTGTTGGGTCTTTAAAAATACAACTAAAGATACGATTGGTTAAATATAAGTATCTGCATTCATTCACTATTAAATTCATTCATTCATCCAAAAAATAAAAACGCAACGAACGAATACATTTTTATACAGACATTTGGTATGCAAGTTTTTGTTTTATTTATTTACTTTTTTATCTGATTTTTATGATTATTTTTATGTAGTTTTAATATTTGTAATCATTTTGGTTGGTTTTATAGGGATTTCTGGTTTGGCATTTTCTATTTGTTTTTATTCTATTATTTTTTTTGGTAGTTCAATATTAAATTCAATTCTGGCCAAAAGAGAATAACCAAACAAATAACTGAAATAAATAGAGAAAAAATGCTGAGAATTATAAACGAAAAGTGTTGATTTCATTGACAACAAAATCTAAAATGCACAATATTGGTAGTGATGGCGGTGTTGATGACGCTGATGATTTAATCCACAAAAAAAAACACCAAATAGTCAATATAAAATGGAATTTTTTGTTATTTTTAAAATAAAACAAAAGAAAACAAACAAAAGAATAACATCTATAAAACACAGCTACAAGTTTTTAACAATAAGAGTTAATGATTGATTTATAAAGGTTTTATTATTGATAGTTTTTATTTGCTGTGTATGGGTGTATAGTTTAAGCTTTATTCTTAGAAAACTATCACTGATGACAACATTAAAAACTCATTAACATAGATTTTTGTTCATTTCTATTAAGAGAGTTGTTGATGTCTTTTGCTTGCTAATAAATCTGCTGTTTTAATAAGACTTAATTTGATTGCTTTGAATTAAACATATGTATTTTTAAACAACTCATTTATTTAAATCTCGCCACCATTCAGACAAATTTTATTTAAATATTAATCTTCTTTTGTAAAATCTCGTGCAGAGAGTATTGAAAAACTGAACTGTTTCTTCGCTTTAAAAAACTAATTTAGAAAAGTTTATATTTCGATTTTATAAGATGGTTAACCGATAAAAAAAGTATTGAACAGTTGCTAAACAAATTTTCCCAGTAGAATCATTTACTACTTATGGCGTTTTTTTTAAGTGCAACATTTTTTGCTCTTTTTATTTGCAATATTTGTATTATGATTTTTTGAAATAGTGAGGAGTTTATTAGAAATTATTGTATCATCACTTCCGAGTAAAAATTTTTGTATTAAGAAAACTTTGATTAGCAATTTTTTTGTAAAGAAAACGGCATTAGTTTCGCCAATCACGGTGTTTGTCTTTGGATGTGAATCAAATTTTGTGCCAACTTTCCCAATCACTTACTTTCTTCTACTAACTCGATTTTTGTAAAACTTTGCACATACTACTTTTTGAGTTGCAGCGTCAATTCAATACTTTGATTAGAAAAGTGGGCATTAGTAGACGCATTGTAAACCGAATTATAGTATAACTAATGAAATACGAGGTCTTGAACATTTGTGTTTACACAAAAATTTATTAAAATCAATTAATGGTCGTATTACACATATGTATATTCAATGTATGTATAGAGAAAAAAAAACGATATGATTCAAGTATTTCTCACACACGGATGGATCAAAAACTGATGATCCAACGTGAAAGCCCCTGGGTCTGTGGCACCCCGTACTTCAGACAATCAGCATATTGTTGTCAATAATTTAAACAAGGGCCTTGAGGGGGCGCATATAGTTATCCTTTCTGATAGACAAGTAACTTTGAAATCCCTTCTGTCATAGGAATTTTGATACAGGTTTGATTTAGAGTGCTTCCACTCACTACTGAAGCTCTCCACAGATGGCCATTTACTGGACAGCTGGCGATGGTGAGCCATAGCGAACATGATAATCAAGATTCTGCAGGATCGTGATGACCGCCATTTAGTGTTAGCGTATAAATAAGCCAGGCGAGCCTCTGCTACTACCCTTATGAGCCTAGAGCCATTTTGTAACATTTATTGAACATATGGAAGGGCATATAAAGTTTTTTTTTTTTTTTTTTTTTTTTTTTTTTTTTAAAGAGAAGTAACACTCAGGCAATTAGTATGCCTGCCAACCCGTAGGTGTGTTACCTTCTTTGGGAAAGGGATAGTGAGAGAGGACAGATGGTGAAAGAGAGAAAGCTTAATTTTTGCAACTCTGATATTGCGCGCTGTGTTACTTTTTAGATCAGTGTTGCAGCGCCTTTGATGTCAAGTAGGCGCATTAAATGTGTTTTTAAGCTGTTGTAGCCATTTTATTCATTATTTTACTTCGCCTGCGATTTTGCTACAATACCGACGAAGGAGGGCGCTGTGATGTCCGCTAGCACACACCAGTATCAATTGCTGCCAGAAATGTTCAGTGACCAGTGTGCTATGCCTTCATCACTTAAACACTCCGACAACAACAAATACAATGGCATACTCTAATGCACATCTGAAAAATGCTGGATGTTATGACTTGTCTGAAGCTGGGCTCGAACCCACGTTCTTACACATTATTAGCTTTGCAGTCAACGCGCTAACTACTTCAGCCAATAGCACCCTCAAAGTTTTGTCTTGCTTCTTTGCGTATGAGGCAGGCGAAATCGTCGAGGAAGCCTTTCTCATACAGGGCCATCTGAAATTTAACAGGAATGATATATTTTGTACCTCTGGTTACTGCTTTACGCTTCTGTTCATTTCAGTCAAAATTATCCTTTGAGGTGAAGTAACCATGTTCGCACATCTCTGTGTCGTTTATGACTGGGAGATGATGAAACAGCGGCATACATTCTCCGTGAATGTATGGTTTTACGTAATAATTGAAGGCGTGTTATTCGCTCTCAGCTTTTGATTTTGGAAGATATCAGTCGAGATTCTCCAGGGCTTTTGAATATTTACAGATATGTGGCGCAAAAGGTTCAGTAGGCAGCGCAGTGCTGGCCATTAAATCAGAATGTCTGGGCCGAATCTTATGAAATGTATTCAGCGATGAAAATTCTTCTGCATTAATGTGAATTGCTTAAATAAACGAAATTATTTCTATTTGTTGTTAAGTCATAAAACTAATATCATAAGAAAATATCGTTTTTGGCTATTTTTCATTAGCAAAAATTTTCGGACAAATTTCAACAGATGCATACGTCTGTTAGGGAGCTGTAAATTATCTGGATCCTTTAGACCAGGCATTTAAACATTGGATATCGTTAAGTCAGCTTCCATATATGTAAGATTTCCGATCATATATGTATATAGTTTATGGGTCGATCGGAAATGAATCAATAGCCAAATCTCTTATCTTAAATGTTCACTAGAGTTGATTATTTGAGTAAAAAGAGTTTAACCACAGTGGTCATATCACTCAGAAAAGTTGTAGTCAACCTTTTTCACTTGGAAATTTTTTTTCCACTAGCATTGATTTCTTAAAGTAGAACTGCTTGCTTATCTGTATAATCCATTAGGTTTAATTCGTTAGGGAAGAAGTGTTAGGTCACGTCCCTCAGAGAATTTTCTACTGATGAGTCATATTTAAAAAAAACTGTATAAACAAAATTTTCAATTTTTAATAAGTTTAGCAGTGCAACATGTTGTCTTTATTTTCTATAGCTTTAACGATAACCGTGACCGTGTTTGTATAAAAATTGTGAAAGTGTTTTCTCTGTTGGTCTTAACAAAGCAGAGTTTGCAGGATATAATAAGACACCAGGAAAGGAATAAATATTTTTTTTGCCTGAACATACTTCATCAGAATTCACGGTATCTTGAGTTTCCTGAAAACCAAAACAGGCTCTTCACAGGGTACCGCGTTAAGAACTGAACCAGCATCCATTGTTTTTTTT
Organism: Gymnocheta viridis; assembly: GCA_956483585.1. Classification (NCBI taxonomy): domain Eukaryota; kingdom Metazoa; phylum Arthropoda; class Insecta; order Diptera; family Tachinidae; genus Gymnocheta; species Gymnocheta viridis. The sequence goes on along the minus strand of OY101442.1, from coordinate 96,083,124 downwards.
TGCAAATGAAAAATGTTGTGTTGATAGAAAACAACTTAGCTCTCTCTTCTTATTTAATATAGTAAATGTTTGATTAAAGCGCTTTCGCTTAAACTTTAAATATACCTATTTGTAGTGCAGCAATATTTTCTGCTTTAGCTTGAGGTGTTGGAGGCTTTTCCAAAACTTGTAGTTAAAAAATTAATTTTTAATAATTATTAGCTTTTATGACCAAAAATATTTTCACTTTTTTTATACACAATTTTTCCAGTCAGCTTTGTTTTGTAATTAATTTGTCACGATTGATTTGAATCATAAAAATAAATATTGTTTTTATTCATTTTTAATAGCTTTCTACTGAAAGAATAAAACTACACAGCTGGAGGACACCGGCTGCATTTTGTGGTAGCAGTTTTTTTTGTTTTGGTTTTGGTTTTAAGATTAAAAGAGTTTAGATTTTTAACATAAATATCTTTTAACTAAAATTTATTTTATTTAAATTAACTTTCTCGTGATTTTTTCGAAACTTTTATTTTAAAATGCTCTTATTGTAGGTTTTCAAATTTGCTTTTATTATATATAAAACCAAAAGAAAAACTAACAAAAACATAAAGTTAGATTTAAATTAATTTTTTGTATGCTTTCACATAAACAACATTGTTTTAAATTTTAACTTTGCGCGGCCCATCTAAAATATTATAGAGAGTTTAAAACGGCGGCATTTGTGTTTAATTAAACCACATATTTATGAGATAAAAATGCTTTCATTGCAAACGGTTTTTAAATTAAACTATAGTCATTGACTCTACTTTTTTTGTTGTTTTCTTTTCCATACACTTGAAAAATTAACATAAATATTAGATATTTCAAATTAATTTTAACTGAAAAAAAATTATTAAAACAAAAAAAAAAAACAAGAACATGAGAATTAAAAAATAAAAATATGAACACGTTGGTTATAATAAAGATCTATTGTTCGAAAAAAACCAAGGAAACTAAAATCTGCAGCAGTTAATTTGTTAAAGTTTTGTAATGTTTTGTATTAATTAAAATTCTCACTCACATACACTCATAGCATTAATCAAACCAAAAAAGTTTGGCTTAAGTAAAAAATAATAAAAAGTTGGAAGAAAAAGAGATATGAGATAAAAACCAAGAGGTAAACAATGGCTAATTTAACCGCAGTTACTAATGTTATACGTTGGTATCATAATAATTCTCGTATTCTGCTTCCTCAAAATATTTGTATAAATAATTACGTAAATTTCCTTACAATCAGCAACACCTGACAAGCGGTGAAATATATGAAATGCACATGAATGCTGATGGCAGAAGTTGTGTGGTCCTCTGAAAAAAACGACGTTCTATTTCAACTGTATATACTATAAAGGATTGGCGTTGTTCTGTGCAGGTTTGAGTTCGTCCGCCCGTGTATGTTTGAGTTGGTTGACATAAATGTTTCCTTTGTTTATTGAAATATTGTCACAATTCATTTTGACTAAAAACGTTAGAAGCCTCAGCATAATATCAATTACTTTGAGTTTTTTAATAAGAAAATCTAATTTTTTTTATAAAACATTTTTTCTCCCAAATGAACGATATGGCAGTGCTGGATATGTGAATCCAGCAGGACGAGTCAACGTGCCACATAGCGAGTATAACAATCAAGACTCAAGATTGTGTAGATAGCCTTTTAATTTTTTCCCTGCAATTAATATAACACATCTTTAAGCTTACGATTTCTTCTATCTCAATCTTCAAAAGTTATATTTACTTTCTTAAGACAATTGAGCAAGTTGAAGTTTATAAAAAAGCCGTCAAGCTGTAGAATAAAACTTATGGACATACCTACATGACTTGCAATCATTAGTTATCTTTATTCTTCCACAAAACATTAAACAGAATTTTTTCGAAAGTGTTAAAACAATTTTACAAAATTTAAGTAACATTTTACATTTGCCGGCATTTAAGAAAAATGTCGTTGTATTTTTAAATGAATGAATGACAAATTGAAATTAATTCGAACCAGCTGGCAACAATTGAAATAAATAATCACGTTTTGGAAAATGTAATATTCATCAGATCTCGATGTTTTGAGGTCCTACGAAGTAACTCTGACTATTTTAACGATGAGCTCTTCATACCTTTCGGGCGGCTAAATTGATCGTAAAAAAGTTTGCAACATTCTGCGGCGTTCAAATTCGATTGGTTGAACCAATTCGACTCGATGGAAAGTTAATGTTTGTCGAACTGTATTTTGGTTTACATTGAAAGAAATTGTTTAGCTCAAGCTCGGATCTGAGTTTGCCCTTCCTTTTTAAATTTTAAGACATTTTTGATAAATTCATTATTTTATTGAGTGCAATATTTCGCTCTTAATTAAATAATGAATTTATTATTCACCAATATTTGAAGAAAGTTTTGAAGTAAATTATACTGTTCGAATTTAATAACTCATTTAATACCTTCAGCTCTAAAAACAACGTTAATAGTGGTAAATTTCATTAAAATCTATTGATCGTTTCCTTATCGAAAACTTTCGAAAAAGTTTTCACATCCTAGGTAACACACTTACTAAAGCAGGGGGACAAAAATTTGTTATGAAATTTAGAATTCATACTGAAAAGTTTTCGAAACGCAATACAATATGCCAGGGGTAATAAGCAAACAACTACTTGGTACAATAATTGTTGTCAAATCAATTTTCTTTAAAGTTTTTTTTTCGGACTTAGAAGACTTCACTGCATGTTCCAAGTTAAAAAAAAATCGGTTAGTTGGTTCGAGAGATATCTTTGTCTAAAAGTTTTGAAAAATTGTTTTATTTTTATTACCCCAACTAAAGCATCTTGAGCTTGAAACTAGCGATAAGTTCCGGAGATGGCCAGCAAGGTTGTTTACTCTATTAAAATCAACAAAACTCATTTTCTATATCATAGATACAAACAAACGTTTGCCTAAGCGGCAAGCTCAACTACAACTAATATTTAATTTTCTTTTCTTCTTTTCACCCAGAAAAGTCTTTCCATCTTTTCCAAACAATAGATTAAAGCCCTCCTTCAATTTGTCAGCCAGTGTGTATGTATATGATCTAATAAATCGTACTTACTTCAATATTGGGATATCCATATGAACTTTGGTAAAACACCAAAGTGCTGTAGATGACGATAACGGCGAGAGTCATTGCTTGTAATTGGCGCTTATAACGTTGTGGCAATGACAATAAAATAGAGCTCATGCTTTAATAAACATCATGGGATGATAATTTATTTTTTCCTTGTTGTTTTTGTAGATGTTTCTATTATTTTCCTTCTTTCTGCTGTATTGTTGAGCGATTTAATTTTAATCCTTTTTTCCACTAAATAACTTATAAAAAAGCACAATATATTATATACGCACGTGAACAAAGAATAACAATAATGATTTAAGCGGATTTAATAAATAAAACGAATTTTTATTATTATTTAAATTGGTGTTTGGGGGAATTCGAGTTCATTTTAATTTATCTGAATTCTTTGTAAAGAATATTTTCTCTTTTAAAAGGCACTTTAATTAGTATTCATTTTTTAACTCATTCAAAGATTTTGTTTATTAAATCATACAAAAAGAATTTGTTGTTGTATGTTTGGATTTTTTTTAAACAATTTTTAAATTTGAAATTTTTTAATCCATTTTTTAGCATAAATTTTTGCTAAGTTATTTGCATATAACGAACGAAAAACGTAAGCTGTAGTCACTCGTATAAATCGCAAATTTAAATAATTCAACCGCAGCTTGAACAACGCTTTATAAAAGTCAAATCGCGACTGTTCAACATTGAAACCCAAGAGATACTTTACACATCGTGTGTTCAATTCAGTCGCTCCATAATATCGTATATTCATTCCTGTTTTGACTGGAATGTATCCACAAGATACATTCTCTTGTAGTTGAAATAAATATCTCTATTGTGGCAATCGGTTTTTGTGAGTAACCAACAAAAAACAAGTGGTTGGTTGGAATATGTACTGATGAGCTCTCAAAAGCAACAGCAATTTTCCAATTAGATCAGTTCCAGTTTAAAGGTTGTTTATATTTTATTATTAGTATCTGAAAGATACAATATTCTCTCTAGGTTAAAGTATGCTCTCTTTCTCTATCTCTTTCAAATTCTCTTGGATATTTTTGTGCATAAATTGCTGTTTGACTTTTTTCTTTGTTTTCGTATAAAATCATGTGCTGCATTTTAAATTATCCTGCATTTTTTAGCCGCTGGCCGTTGTTTTTTTGTTTTTGCTTTTTTATATTTTTATTCTTAACGTTTTGCACCTTTTGCACGCTACACCAATAATACGAGGTCAAATTATTTCGTTATTAAAATTTGTCTTAATTAAATTTTGGAAAAATTTTAGTAAATAAATAAGAGTATAAAAATTAATTTAACTACTTGAATGCTTTAAGAAAATCTTCAGGTTTATATTTCCAACGATTAATAGTTGCCCCAGTATTGTATGACGTTTTATTGTACCAAGCAGTTTAAATTCGGTAATTAGGGGAACATATACGATTCAAAACAGCACGTAGTGTGAAAGACAATAATTTGATTTTCTAAGTACAATATATCCCGGAAAACTAAGCAAAAATATTCGACTCATGTGTCAAGTTCGTACTCCTCCAGTAAACACTCTGATGACAAATTGATGGGTTAAAATTCTACAAAACATACGAAGAAGTACATACTTTTCACTACTTTTAATTTGGCGTTTCTACTCATTACTTTACCATGGCGATGTCATTGGAGACAAGTTCTTACCACTCCGTATTACAAATAAAAATAATTAGAAACCATTGAATACCTAAACCATACTAAAAATTAAATGTCTGCTGTCAGTATTGAACGCGTGCTGTATTTGATATCAAGTGTTTTACTCACTATTGTACTATTTTATTACGCAGTTGTTCACACACAAAAAAACCAAGAAACACTTGTAATCGGCAGCGGGTTGCAGATAGTTGCATGATAAGCGCACGCTTTACTACTGCGCAACTCTGAAAATAATTTGCTTGTTTATTTACTAGTACGTAGTTATAGAACTAATGTAAAGTAAGGCAGACAGTATGTAGTTTGTGTGGAAAAGTATTTTGTTCTTGATGGGAGTCATTAACAAGATTTCGCTGACTCTTTGTACTTTTAGAACTCCCCGATTTATAAATCGACTTACAAAATGTTTGGAAGGATTTTCTTCTAAATGTTCACATGCCTGTCTTTGTAATTCCGTTTTCGAGTCAGTTGTTCGTTGCAAGAATCATTATTATGAAGACTTATTGTCGATGTCTCGTCAACCTAACACCACAAAATCGGCACTACTCTACCCGCTAAATAGTAATAAGTAGGCTTTTCAGTTTGGTCACTATAGTTAACCTCTCCAAGTCGACCACTTCTTTAAAATAGTTTTACAAAATGTATGCCTACATGCATAAAAAGTGAAGTGGGTTTCACAACACGCTCATATCCTGTGAGACTGCGTACTAGAAGTTGAACGTTTCTTTGCCTGGTTTGAAGACTTTAAATAAATTTTTATTGTCATCTACGCATTTGCCTGCGACCTACACAAATTTAAACAAGAGCTGTAACATTTATTTTTAGTTTTTTTCTCTATTTATCTTTGGCTGTGGGCTAAATTTGTTTACATTCGCAATATGATTTGGTCCTTTTTTCCCTTTTAAAGGAGTTGGACAAATAGAAGTTTTTATATTTTCCATATTTAAAAGCGAACAAATATTTATAGAGGATTTTTGTGGTGTTAAATTATACATGAATTGATTCTATTTTTTTAACAACTTGCAGTCGTAACTATTTTCTTGTTTGCTTTTATTTATTTACTTGCCATTTTACTTTGATAAGGAACTTGACCTTTTCGGTTTTTAATTTATGCCGTCAATCTTAAGATCATGTTGAGTGAAGAGAAAACTGGTCTCAGAAAATTAAAAACTTTTATGATTTTTTTACAGCAAAATTACGTCACAACAAAAAGATGAAGCAAATGAAGAATTCTTCATGAATTAAAAAACTGTTTTTAATTTGAAATTATTATAAAATGCTTTTGAATGAATGCACACAGAAAAAATAAAATATTCAATTAATTGTTTCGTTCAATATACGACGAAAATTGCATATTCAATCACTAAAATTCTAATCATGATTCAATTATTCAAAATGTTTAAAAGTTGTACGAAATTCAAGTTTTGAAATAAATTTCTACAAAATGCTTTTATGGAAATTTTTGAAATTTTTGAAACTTTTTCCTCTGCATATCGACTAGAAAATTAATAATTAAACTCAATAATCATGAAAGGTTTTAGTTACTTGATATTAAAAACAAAAACTAAAACTAAAAAGCTTTCAAAACAGGTGAGAATTCTCTAAAAGTGTAAAAGCAGATTCGGTCAAGAATCTTATATTCTGCTGCTAAAAAAAAGTTGACAATCATGTACGAGTATGTTTATTCATAGTCGAACAGTATTATTAATAAATACATTGAACTCTTTTTTAGTGTACCCGATTTCGAATCTATCGGTCTCTACTTTTATAATTATTTTCCTGAAAAAATAATACGTGCATTTCTACTTCAACAAGCTTTTAGCCATGAACGAAATTTGTTAAACCTACTAAAGCTTTCTTTCTGTGCTTATTCTTTCTTTTTTCACATATTGTCACATTAACGATATTCTTATTGACGACCTCTAGTTATGGGGAATAGTGGCTTCGCTGAGTAAAGAGATTTTGTGTATAGCTTTGCTACGGAAAATCACTTTTCATGGACTTCTGGCATCCATATTACATATTTTTAGAATTTGATGGAAGTCATTTTCTTGGACATTATTGCATGTCACCTGATTCGTAATGAGTTGACTAAAAATGTTCATTGAAAAGTTTCAAATCCAGCCTGAGAGCAGGGTCTCTGCCAATAAACCAATATGTATATCTGGATATCAATCGAAATTTCCATTTGAGATCTATTGAAACTACAATCGATATAGAATGTGGTAGTTTGACCTTAAACTACTTTCCTTTTATTTTGAGATCATTATCTATTTACACGCGATTTTCCGCAATTAATGAGAAGTAGTGTATCCAGCGGTCGACTCAATCGACTGCTTTCTAGAAAATAATATTAAAAATTTACATAAATACATACGATAAAATACAAAAACAAAAAACATTGTTAATAAACAACTTAAAACTTGGACAAAGACACATGCTTTGTTTATTTTTCAAGTTGAAACTGATACACGCATGTGTAATAAGTGTACATGTGTTAGTAGTAACATTAAGAGCTTATAGCTCCCTAAATATCTAACCGATTAAAAAAAAATTAAAATTGTGCACATCTATGGAAACCCCCGTTTAAAAACATATTAATCTTTCCAAAATCGGTTAAGTAATACGTAAAACTGATTTAAAAAACTTGTTTGCCTATTAATAATATAGATACCGTGGTTTTCTCTGAGCTGAGGCACCACTGGGTTATTAATTCTAGAAGGAGGACATGACTCCTTATGCAATGTAAGAGAATTTTCATTTATTAACCTTTATTTTAATAATATTTTAACACTTTAATAACACAAAGGTTATCTTGTAGTGCCACCCAAATCATTTCGTTACTGATTTTAGCAATAGTGGAAGCTTTCATGGTTTTTAAAACTCTAAGAACCTTCTCTATCTCTTGAAACTCAATTTCTAACGAAACAACAAATAACGTTAAGCGATCTAAATCAGTAGATATTTTATTAATATGGTTAACAAACAGATTAGATTTTTTGTTTAAACTGCTAGACGAACTTTTAATCGAATTAAGGAAGGAAGGAAGGTTTGGAAATGACAGAGAAAATTGAGAATTCTAATTCTAAAGAATAATTAGGAGGGGTTGCTCTCTATTATGATGCAAAAGAAATTTTAGTGAGCCAATAGTTCGATTTTGTACAATTTTTTTTTACAGAGTAAACCCCGCAGATTATGGAGCTGCTCCGATTTATTCCAAGTATTTACTTAGAATAGCAACTTTTTTTAATTTTACTAGTTCACTTAGCCGTTTTGCGCACTTCTCCAGTTAACATTTAAGTTGTGGGAATCTATTGTGTTTCCAATCTTTACGAACTCACTCTTACTTTTTTCGACAAAAAATTCCATTATATTTGACCTTTCGATATATAGAATTTGCGATCGAACAGCTTGTTCTAGATGTTCACAAACATTGCTAATGTTTTCAGGGCATAAAGTACTGATATATTTTTTGTATATTTTAACAACAAACTGAATGAGAAACTTATAGTTATGAGACAGCCCACCAAAGGAAGGGCTGTTTATGCATGTTCATATTTTTCCTTGCTCGGTCAGTCGTGCAAGTCTAAAACTTTCTTTATAATTCAAAAGGCAGGCTAATGAAATGGTAAAACTGTTGTTAAGTTATTCTTACTACACTAAATAGCCGTTGCTGCATTAACAGTGATGCATAGACAATGGTTATTCGATTCACAACAAAAACAGAAAAAATAAAATGTTTGGAAGCTTTTAATCTGAATGTTTGTATTGAAAACATTGAAACAGTTTTCGCAATTTATTTTTTTAAGTTTACGACTAATTGAAATTATTTACAAAGTTTATGTTTTATATAATAAGACCTGACTTAAAACACTTGTAGGCCATGTAATCCTCGAATATTTAAACAAAAAACAGAAACAATAACAATCTTTGCTCCTACACCAAAGGCAATAACAACAATTATTCGATTACAAAAAAAATTAAACAAAAGAATGAGGAATTGTGTTTTGAATCTTGAACAAAAGATTTATTAAATGAAGAAAAGAGTTTTTAAAGTGAAATGAATGTAGCAAAAACAACAGTAACTACGAGAGTAGGACGGACGGTAAATACCCAAGACGTGGTAATGCAAGAAAAACGGTTGCCTTGCGGTTAGGCGTGTCTCTGTAGACGCGAGCCTTAAATTTAACAACAAAATCGACAAAGACGACGACGACGGCGACGACAAAAACAACGACTTATTGAAGCATTACATTAAAAAAAAGAAATAAAACAAAAATATACCCAGGTTCTAAAAGCCAGAGTCGAGTTGAAAATTGGCTATAAAAAACAACATGTTCAAATAGTTTAAGCCAGAAATGATACCCGGTAGCAATGAATAAACTTGGCTACAACATGGCTTGATGTAAGACCGACTGTCTATCTATTTGTCTGTCCATATGTTTGCCGCCACTTAAATAGAAGACTTGAATAATGGAAGGGTATGTTGTTGCATAAAACTTAAATGAGCCAAGAACAGCAGCAGCAGCAGCAAAAGCAGCTACAAGAATTGCAAAATAACAACAAGCAACTAGAAACATTTGAATTGTTAGTTCATTTATTGAACTAAAACCACAATGAAACAATAAACTTCTGCAGCTGTAGACCGTACAGTAAGGATGTTAGTTTTAGGTACAGATTTACAGTAAAATTTACTCGGTTATATAATGCACAAAGTGTCTTAAGTGCTTTCATATTATAACGAGAATAGTAGTTAGTGACAGTCCTATCGAAAACAAATGTTTAGTATCCGATCGAATGCTCATTTTCAGATCGAAGACAACCCCGAACTCAGGTAGATTTGAAGATAGACTCAACCGAACTTGAAAATTTTTTGATTGAACTGAAACTATTTACATTTTTTTTTACTTATTTATTTAATAAAAATAAAATTCATATAAATATGTATATAAAAACCTTTTACTATGAGAACATTGTACTTTTTGTACTTTAATCTTTTACAGGGTTGCATATTGTGGTATCTTTGATGCCTCACAAACGTGTACGTACAAAAAAAAACAATATACAGTAAAACTCGTTTATAGCGCATCCTCGGTTGCAACAAACTAATTCCAAATTCCCCACGTTTTGGTAGCCTTATCTTACAAAAATACTTCATTATAGCTAACACGCTTAGAAAGAATCCTTGCTTTTCATGAACTACTTTTTACGGTACCACGAACTAAATTTCATAAATTTTTCCCCTTTTATAACGAACTCATAAAAATATGTATCTAAAGGCATTTTTAATATTATATTTTTAGTTCAGTGAAAATTGTACCAAACAGAGATCTGCATGACTGCGATTCAAATGGCATAATTTAACATTTTTCTATAATGAATATTGAACTAGCACTTAACATAAAAAATTAAAGATGCTAATGCATGATTCATTCCAACTATGCTGTTGTTAATAAATGCATGTAGCTGCTTGCAATTTCTGTTTATTCATATTATTCACAAAAGCAATGAATCAGTACGATTGTTTTGAAAACTTCCTAAAAAACCTTCTGACAAATATACGTTCAATTCACAAGCTCGTATTAACGTCGTATGTCTTGCGTAATCGTCGAATAATAATTAAAAATTGTTGTCAAACTCACTAATTTCGCAGACTACATTGAATTGACATTTAAAATAAGACAAAATGGGGATACAACAAATTTGTCTGCTCACAAGTACATAAACAAATGTCGTCTTTTTATTTAAACGATAAGACATACGACTGAGCTTGTGAATTGAACAATAGTTTTATGGAATATTTTTAAGGGAGCCTAGCTGCTTTCTTTTATTTTAATACGAGAAAAATTATTATTTGCCACAAAATAAATAAATAGATTTTTTCATTTTCGAATTATTTATATTTTGGAAAAAATAATATTTTTATTATCTTAACACTTCATTTAGTCAACGTGCTTTTGTGAGTTGTTTGAATATTATACAAAACAATCAAACAACAGTAAGAATTCTTTATTTATTTTTACCAACGGTACTTAAAGATCGAGAATGAGGTAATTACCGTCAGTTGTTTGAGAGTTAACACTGCAAGCAGTACTCGTAGAAGATATTGATGTTAAAAATCAAAACAAGGCATTTTAAATGTGAGTGGAGGGCGAAAGTGAATCAACTCATGCAGTTCTCTGCTACCAAATGCCGAACATCAATCGAACATACCCATCCTTTTGCCGAACTGCGACACCAAACCTGAACAAGCGTTAGGACACTAAAATTAAATATTAATAGTTAATCTTAAGAAATTTTTAATTCAAACTGAATGGCCGCGATAATACAACATTATGATGAGATAAAAGGACACGACAGTGGTTAGATATTTTGTTGAATTTTAATTACATTAATTTTTTTTTAAATTTTTACTGGCTTTAACACAAACAATTTGAACTGTTATATGTATATGCACATATAATTTTCGAAAATATGCAACTAAAAGTTTATGCCATATAAGACACGTTACAATGAGTTCACCTATTCGGGGACTGGCTAAAAATATGTTTTTAATGATGATCTGTAAATATGTTCCTCACTATAAATTTACTTTCATGCTTACACTCAACAAAACGAGTTTAATAATAAAATACTTATATGAAAATTTTACCACAATGTAATATTGCGATGACAAAAATTCCTCGAGTGTTGCTTTTCATAACAATTGACTTGAACAATAGGTGGAGTACATTGTGTTTGTTTTTTTTTCGTCTCAATAATCTACAAGTTGCACAGATCAGTTGGCAAATAAGTCGTTTGATTTCAATAAAGACAGAGAGGAAAACTAACCAACAACACCTCGGCAGGCAGCAAGTAAAACCAGAACGTGGTCACTAAAAAATTCAAGCAACTATTTATAACAACTACAAACATATCGAGTATTTATTTAGTTGATTATGTTTTTTATTCCTTTTTCATTTGAACCAACCAACTCGAATGTTAAATTAAATACTAGTATTATATGTACTGAAGTGATCGACGCTTTTGTTATTCCTTATGGCTTGGTGATACTTTACTTAGTAGTGGACTGGGCGAGCGGAACTGTGGCAGAGAGCAAAAGAAATGTGGTATGAAGTGGAAACAAATCTAGAGCCCCCCAGAAGGTGAATTATTTTAATCCATATAATAATGGATCATAAAGCAAATGGACAGACAGACGAACACAGCTGGCCAGCTTAGTTCATTTAAGTATTTTTGTTGTTGTTGTTGTTTCTTTTTGCACTTCACTTCACATTTTATTTTATTTCAAAGTGAACCAAATGCAATAGCGCATTTATTTATAAGAAACTTTTTTCTTAGTTTCTTTTTTTTTATTTGTAAATGTAAAATGGAATAAGTGAGTTAAACTAAATTGCAAACGAAAATACTCGTAACAATAATACAAACTTTAATAGAGTAACAAAGGCGTTTCATTTACGATGACATTTTACAGGGTGCCATAGTGAAATTGATTATTTAAGAAGAAAAGATAATTTGAAGATTGAAAAATATCGATATCGAGATTTCGATGGCAGCACGTAATTAATTTGTATTACTTTTCAGATAAAGAAACTAAAAATTTACTAGGCGTCTGTAGCTTCTAATTGATCTCGGAAATTGTGTACTTTTCTAGCGAAAGTAACAACAGTAGCGGGGGAGGATTTTAAAGGTTTCAAAAACAAAAAAATTAATTACTATTTTCCTTTCAAAACTCTCGATATTGGCGTCGCTTAAAGTAGGAAAATCAATACTATTTTATGCAATTACTTTTAATACTTATAAGCAAAAAGATAACCGTTAACTCTTTTCGAAAATGTTAAACCTCAATGTCCTTTGAAATTTTCGACAAAGATTTTTGAAAAAATTTACTTCACATCGACGACTTGAATCTTGAGTAACACATATCACAATTTCATCAATCCCTTCTTGAACTAAACTCAAACGATCACGCAACTATTTCTATTGCAGATGGAAAGCATTGATAAAAATTACACAAAAGTTTTAATATTATTAAAATTTCTTTCCATCCCAATTTCATTATGTAATTCCAGTCTTGCATATTTTTCTCAAACATTTTTCTGGAAGAATTAATTGAATAAAACAGTGTTGATTGTGCTATTTCATGCGACCGAACATTTACAATTTCGGATGAAAAATAAAATTGAAAAAATAATATGTACTACTTAGAAACTTTGAAGTCCATTAAAAAGGAAACCTAATTGCGAAATAAGTATATATAAGCTCAGCTTAAAGATGGATTAACAACTCATTTGTTTCGGACAAAATTTTTGTCTGGACAAAATTTTGTTGACTGAGAATTCTTTGCAAGACGATTCAGTGACTTGAAAAAAATATTCCGGAATATCAATGCTACCTTATGAAACACTTACATAAAAAGTTAAAAATCTGTAGAACAAATTATAAAAGACAAGTGCTTCTTTTAACAGCTACACAGAAAGAAAAATGCCGTACTAAATTCAAGTATTTTTTTCTTACCTTGAGTACGAGTTGTACTCAAAAATTTGAAAACAAATAACAATAAAATGTACTTTAATCAAGCCGAAAACGGGTTTACTTTAAATAACCAATCCTTGAGTTTTTTAAAATGTGTACAAAATTCTTTAAGCACGTGAACAATTTTGACTCAACTCAAAATTTCTAAAATTGAACTGAGCATTTGAATCTGTCCGTACATTTATAGAAAAGAAAACTAAAAAATAAAAAAAGACTAAGTGGCAACTCAGCTCAACTCTGTCCGGACAAAAATTAAAATTAAGCCAATTCAAGTTGAGTGTTGTCTCTCTAGTAGAAGGATCTCAAACAAAATAAAAAATATGAAAAAAATTGTGCGCACAAAAGCTTTATAGAAGAATTCATCTTAATTGCACTATTTTCACAGTTGTTGGGAAGCGTAATGAAAGGGTTTCCATTTTTCAAAACTTTATAAGTGAATTTTTATATAAACCATTGCGCGATCGATGGCAACTGCTAGAGTTCTTGGACCGAATGTGTAAACTGTGATACCATTAACACACATGCAGGGTGCACCTCATATTTCTGTAATGTTGAGTAAAAGTATATTTTACTTTTTATTTTGCCCATTCCATACAACGATATAAAATAGAAAATTAATTTCGTAGTATCCTTAGTGATGTCTTCAAATAAATAGTGCTCGATTGAGAAGATTATGTAAAAGTTTTAATGATTTCTATAATCTTTCTGATTATCCTGTATGTCTTATTATTATATAAATATTAGTAATTAATTAAGTCTCTCTAAATGTTTATATATATCGCTCCCATATTTCAAAAATAGTCCTTCAGAAAATGACTTCAAAGTTTTTATTGTACACCTCAATGGAAAAATGAAAAACAAAGTTATTCTTCCCTCAAGAGGTGATTAAACAAAATATTTTATGCATTTTTAAATCAAAAGTTATTGATCTGTAAGAACTCGATCAAATAAATAAAATAAAGGATTTATTACGAACGAATTTAATTACTGAAATGAAATATTTATTTTGTGTACCAATTATAAATTTAAAAAGCTTCTGCAAACACATAAAAATCAAAATCCTTAAAATTAATCTATTCACTTTGAACACCCTGTTTCCTATGAATGCACCATAGAGCAATCTAAGTAGTAGAGATTTACCCTAACAAGCCGACAGTCAGTCAGTCCGTCAGTCATACATAGCAAAATTATACTCATTTTATGGTTTACAGAAAACAAAACACAGCTGCGTTTTTTAATGAAGCCTTTTGCTTCTAATACATGCAATTTGACTTATTTTCTGCTTAGAAAAATTAAACAAACAAAAAATTGGAAAAAATCTCTTAGATCTAGATAGCCGAACTCATAACTACATGTAAGAATATACAACACATGTGCCTGCCGCACACTGACCAAGTCAACGGAGCCCAGAGACTATAATAACAACCAAGGAACCAACCAACTAATCTTTCAAATACATGGTGAATCATAATTTCAGTTTTTTTCTTCATTTATTCATTTAATTTAAATAAAAAATGGTGTACGTAGTATTTTATCGTATAGTTTCTTTTTCTATTGCCTGTTTTTCTTGCTAAAGTTACCTAAACACTTGGAATTAAGAGAATAAGGTAAAGCAATATAGAATTTTATGTTGAGCTACATTGTTGGCGGGAAAAGCTTTTATTTAAAAATATTTTGTGGCTAAAAAGATCCTAGATCGAAAATCTAAATGAAAGATATAAATCACTTTGATGTCATTGAGAACCGCCATATGGATATGCCTGCAGTCTACACTGTAGCTTTTACTCGGGGCTGACCCAACCCGAGTCATTGTGGTCTCACGCCAATCAGAAAGGAATTGCCCCGAACTGCTTGTTGGTGAGGCATTGTGTGTTTCCTGTGGTTTAAACGTTGCTTCTGCAAGTGGCAGACTTAGAACAACAAAGAAATGCCTCTGTTGTTGCTACTTGACAGAGCTTGTGCGGTGACAGGTTGGAGTGGTGACTGGCCTGGAGGATTCTTGGCTTAGAATGATACTTAAGGTATGAGCGACATGGTGGCGCAGTCGTCGCAAACTGGATGACATACTGGCTTTGTACCGGATAGATGGTCGACGAGTGAGCACGACTAGACCAGGCGGCTCTCTGGTTGTCGACGGTTAGACTTCTTTCTGAAAAAATTTCGACACCAAAATCGCTCGAACACATTAACTGCTGCAGAGTTGCGGCAGTTTTTTAAGTCCGGAAAAGACAAGACAAAAGAGGTGTAATTGAAAAGAACACATTAACGAATAAAGTAAAAAAATTAATCGAAATCGACCGATGCGATGAGGATTTGGGTAATAATAAAAAATCTCCTTTTTTTATCGAACGGATCAATCCATTTTAATGAAATTTGCAATATTAGACATTGTTTCCCGAAGTTGAGATTGAGAACCAATTGGATTTTGAAGCCGACCCCTGCAGTAGTTTAATATTGTTTAAAATGAATATTTATTTAAAAATTATTTTGTTAAAATTTCAAAATCTATATCAAACTATAAATGAAACCGATCAGTTCGCCCCAGACAGGCCTTAGAACCTCAAAACGTCGCGATCTAGTGAAAAATCGATTTTTGATATTCGGAGTGAATCAAACACTCCACAATTTTCGATTAAAATTAATTTGAAAACGGGTCGCATAAAACCCTTTTTTTAGATTTTTGCTTAATCTTGTCAATTCATATTTACCATATTTATTTGTGATCGTTACAAAAAGATCAACGAAATCAGATATTGCTTAATAACGAAACTACGCATGCATGTATGCAACGCCAAGTGTGCAAATGCACAGCCTCAGGAATTTCTTTATTTTTTAATCTAGCTCAGTAGGAAATCGTTCTAATAACTTGTTCAAAAAGAAATCTCCAACAACACAGGCTTTAAAATGATTATTTCCAATTTTCATAAGTCAAATACCAGTTTGAGCATTTTCTGCTACAACTCATGCAATTCATATTCATACAGCTATTTGTTGGAGCGCGAACACTGCCTTGCTAACATTCGTATCAATTTAGAGTATGAAGCATAAATGCTGTTATTGCTTTTGTTGAGCTTAAGGATAATTTATTTAATCATACCTTTTGCAGATTTCTTGTTTACTACAATCCCCCCCGAAAAAAAAGAGAACAATTTAAATTAATTTCTGTTGTTGCACCTCATTTTCATTTCTAACAAATATTTGTTTGAATTTTCTTGACTTATTTTACGTTGGTTGGCCGGTTTGCCGGCTGGACAGTCACTCGTATGTCTGATCGTTTGCATATTGTTAGTTGTTTTGGCTTTTTGACCATATGTTTTTGTTATTATTGCTCATGGTTTCGTCGTTGTTGTTGTTGTTCCTGTTGCAGATATTTTGGTTGTTGGTTTTGTGATTGATATTTCCAACACATTAACCTGACAGTAAGCGGCTTCAGATTAATGTATGAACAAGCATTTATGTGCGTCTGCATAAATACATTTGGTTATGTTCCGACACAGTCATACACAAATGCATCATACAACACAAATCAGTTGTTTACAAACACACCCATTGTAATTATTCTTATACAAATTTATGTATGTATTTGCGTGTAAGCAAGTGTTGCAACATACAATTTCAATAGGGAGTTGAAAAAAGAGATGTTAATTTGCAATATGTAAGCAAGGATACAATCGCTAACACTGTACGGGACAGACAAAAATAACAAGGTTTTAATAACTGATTCTGGCAAAGGAGACAAAGAAAAGATTCACTTATTTTGGGGTGACTTGAAGCCCCTTCTTCCTCTCCTTTGCACATTGTTTATGACGAATTGGCATAAAAAATCTTGTAATTATTATAATTTAGGTATAAGAGGTGTTTAGCACTTTTATGTAAAACAGTACGAGAAATATTGAGTGTTACTGCCTGTTTTTAGAAAATGAAGATAAAATTGTGTGTGATAATTAATATTGAAAACATCATCAAATTTTCATATTTTATTGTTGTTTTCAATACTGATTCTCACTCACAATTTTGATTTAATTTTCTTAAAACAGGGTTAGTGTCTTTAAAGACTTTTAATAAAATGTTAAGACAATATATTTGTGTAAAATGTTAATCCTCTAAATTGTTGACGTATCAATCTTCCAAGTTGCATTTTGATACTTTGTGTATTTATAAACTTATACGGGGTGGCGCAAAATTAAGCAGCCTATCGGAAGATGCAGAATACAAGCAGACAAGCAATGGAGCGCTATACTCCGCAAGAGCGTAGAATAATTGTGTCGAAGCGTTCCCTGGTCGCGAAATCTCCCGTTTCGGGGACTTGGCATGGTCAGCAAGATCGCCCGATTTAACCATCCCAGACTTCTTTCTTTGGGACTACTTAAAGTGACAGGTTTATGCCAACAAGCTCCAAACAATCGCAGTCCTTAACGATGATATTCGACAGGAATGCGAACAGTTATCAACAGAAATTAGACAGAAAATGGAAAATGCGATAAAACGGACACAAATGTGTATAATCACTGATGGCAGCCACTTCGCGACATCATATTTTTCAATTAACACAGAAAAAATTTTAAAGGTCCAAATTCAAATTTCCATCACTCAAAATAATTTTTTTAATAAGTAAGAAATTTATTCAAAACATAAATTGGATGATTAATTTTGCGCCACCTGGAAATGTTTCATGCAACTCAGTTAGGGTTGTAAAAGGATAACTTTTAGATCGTAAGAAGGATCAAGCGCTTTCTACACAATTGTCCGTGTGGTAATTTTAACATATCAAAAATATAAACTAGGCCCATACAGTCAAGCCTGTTGACTTTACAATTTAATTTTGTCCATGCAAGGATTTAAAAACATTTTTAAAAGATCGCAGATATATAATTTGCGGATAATTTGATCCATTATTTACAGAAATTGCAAAAATATAAAAATAAATCATGTGCTAGACAAAAATCACTAAAACTGTAGATGAGGACTGAAATGCGGGAAGAGAACTTTTTGGCGAAAATTAGCGAAATGAAGAATAAACCTGTAAGATTTGTAGCACTTTTAGTTGCTTCTTAAAATAATAAAAAAAAAATATTCGAATAAAAAATATTAAAATAAAATTCTTCAATTTCAAAATATTGCACAATTTTTAAATCTTTATTATTATTATTGATTATTATTAATCAAATAAAATTGTTCGAATAAAATTATCGAAAAAAAATTTTTCGAATAAAAATTAATCTAATAAAAATTATCGAAAAAAAATACATGACAAAAATTGTGGAAATAATTTTTTTTCTATTTTGGATTTCATAATTCAAGGATGGCAATCTGTTTTTCACAGTGCTGTATCATTTGAGCCTTAAATCACAGATACTTGAAATTTTTACCTTAATTATTCCAAAATATCCCCTGAAATAAATAACATCTAAAAACTTTTTGAAATAATCTGTCTTATTACGGTTGTCGACTTTTCGTCTTCGACTTCGGCATTGCGTTCTTGGTTAAAAAATAATCTTAAAATGAGGAAAACAACAGTAATAGGTCCCAATTTATCAGACTCGGCATAGAGAATTGTTTAATTTAATCTTCTTGTTTTATATCAATAAATATAAATTTTTTTAGACAAAATTTAACGAATAACACTTAATATTCATACACTTTATAATTTTGTTGACCTCTATATGTAGATATTTGGTTGTGTTTGTTTGTTACTCCAGTATATGGAGATAAGCATTTGTCAAAATTTGAAAGCAAATTAATTAAATGAAAAATTTTTAGTTACAAGAGAAACAGTTTTACAGTTTTATGATGATTAATTAAATATAAGATGATTTTGCTGAGCAAAAAGAAAGGGAATGTAAAAAGGTTAAATTTGGTTTTTATATCTATATAACGTAAGGTTTACGTTTTATTAACATGTTTGCTTCTCAAATGATTTTAAACGTGTAAAATTTATTTCTAATCCACGGACCACACTTGATTTTTTTGTTTGTTTCTTGCTTGTAGAATATGATTTATTCCACTTAAACAGTGAATAAGGGTCACGATGCAATTAATAAAAAATAATAATAACAATATTTTAATATAATTAATATTATGCCTTAACATTTTATTAGAAAACAAAGACCCAAAGTATACTTCCACTAATTTTTTAAAATCAGTTTTGTATTGCACTCACTATTCATTTGATGATTAATTCCTCTTTTTTTACACAAATGAAGTTTCTCTTAAATGTTTTAAACTGACTGAACAAATTGCTTTATTTGTGTATAAACATTTTACCAAAATTTAAGGGTTCTTAACAAAATAATTTTCAAAATATACGCCTTTAAATGACACTACCTACCGTTTTACTTTCCCAATATTTGGTTTTTGTTTTTTTTTTTGTTATTACAAAACTAGTGTTTATTTTGGGAATATTCTTTTCATTAAGATGAAAAATTATAAGTCATTCATATTTATTTTTAATCCCAGCCCAACAGCGTCGTAAAGTAATTAATAAAAAGAAAAGACACGCACATGAAAACTCGTGAAATGCAAAAGATTACAAAAAGAAAAATACGGGAGAAAGATGAAATAATATAGAACACGTTCGAACAACAAACTATTTACATTTATTGTTGTACAAAGTTTATTAACTGATTTAAAAACCTTCACATTAGTTTAGGCTTAAACAACTGTTTGAAGGTGGTCGGTCGGATCGGTCTTGTAATTTCGAAGTCTAAATAAATGCTTAAATGTTTGGTAGAGGGAAAATATTTAACGAATCTTTTAAATCGACCATTAAAGCATGACCAAAGAATTTAGAAAGTTATTGACTATTTGCCTGAATCCATCCATGAATAAGCAGCAGTCGTTTCAAAAGTATGTACTTATAAAAGTTAAAGGCGGAAGGCAAAGCATCGTGTTTAGTATCTGTACTTTGGTCAACTCCACGAAATGGGGGGTCTACACCCTCCAACTCCGAAATTTAACTATATGTAGATAAATACAAGATCCCCTTTCCTAAATGAGCCTAAAATTAGAGCCGGATTTGTCTATCAATTTCTCTTACTTTTAATTAACCTAAAAATATTGGTTTTATTTGATTCTTTAGTAATAAGAACTGATAGGAACACAGGAACTGAGCAATTCAACATGTAGTTTTGGGCAGTTGATTTAGTTTTAGTTATAAAAATACAACAAATATCTATTAAATATTTTGAAGTATCAAAAAGCAGAATAGTCGGTATCCATTACTCAATACTTTGTCAGCTTTGCTCTAGATGCAATCATATAGTAAACTGGTCCAACAGGCATTTGTCTATTTTTAATGGTTATAACCAGGGGGCAAATTACGGCATTTAATATCCAACGAAATTTCCATACAAATTCAAAAAAATTTTGTATGGGATGTCGTTCGATATCGAATGCCGTAATTTTCCCCCAGGGCAACCAGAAATATAATAAATCGTATTTTTTCCTATACGTCGCGCAAACAAATTAAGTAGTTATTTATCCATTTCAGAACTTTTAAAGAATTTCGACATCGACTGGTTACAACATATTTTGCTTTCAAGAGCATATTTTCCTTAAGTGCATTTTTTAAGAGAATTTTTCATTCTATTTTTGTCCCATTGTTTGTTGTTTGTAAATTGATTTTTTCATTTTGGTTTTTTTATTGTTAGTTTGTCAATTTAAATTTTTTCTTTGTTATTTAGTATCGCAATAACTGAACAAAAAGTCATTTATGTTCAAAAGAAATCGGTAAAAATAATCACATTTTAACAAGGTTTTAAAGATACAAATACATACATAAATATTTCCCGGACTTTGTTGACGAATTCTGGTTCTCACGAATGGATTGGACAATATTAACCCTTTTAAATGTATGTCGTTTCTAGACTATACGCACAGTATCCGTCCTTAACGGCACCAAAAAAAATTTAAAAGGTGTCAAAGAGTAGCGCCTGTGTCCAATTGACATCGTCAAGAAAGCTTATTATCGGCAAAATACGATATCATATAATAAGTTTGCAATCCTTCCTAACGCTGTTTAAGCATAAAGGGACTCACTTTCGTCTGCGAAAATATGATATTTCGGCCAGATAAAATTTATTAGGGTCGAAATATAACATATGATTCAAAAAATACTTGCATTCAGACCACACCTTGCTTTTATACAGAAGATTCAATACGCAATATCATTTTTTTATTTTAGTTTTTTTTGTCATTTACTGGATTTTAAGAAAAGTACATATTTTGTCTTATTTTAAGAGTGAGTATATTTAAAATCTTTTAAAGCAAATTTTAATGCATTTCAAAAAATTCTTAAGGCATATTTTTGGCTGCATTGGTTATAACAGATTTCACTTTATAAATCCTCATTTTAATGAAACGAGATCGACTGGTAGACGTGCCTGCAGTCTACCAGTCGATCTCGCTTTTAAAATAAGCAACAGATTACGAAAGTTACGCTCACAGAGTCTGCTAATGATCCTTTTGCCTTTATTTAACTATTTCCCGATGGATCTAAACATCAGGAAGTTCGACTGCAAACGAATAATTCGAATTATTGGGGCTAGGGAAAATCTAAAAAACCTTTATCTCACAAAACTCAAAGGTTGGTTCTATCAGAGTTGTGGAGCCAGCGGTTTTTTTAAAATCATGTAAAGTACTATTTTGGAGACTTATATATTTAATATTTCGATTCCTTTAAGGACTTCCACCAAATAAATACCTGTGGACACTTTGTCGTTAAGATATATGAATAAATTAAATTTATTTTTGCCAGAGTATTTTTACGGCTTGATATGTAAGATGAGATGTAAGAAATAAGTATTTAAATATTTAATTTATATATGTTATTTGTTGGTTGCATCTATAAAAAAAAACAAATATATTTTATTAGTTACCAGAAAAAATTGGTGCAACAAAATTGATGCGTTTAATACGTTTCGTCAATTATTTCCACCCATAACAAGTGCGTGCGTGAACTTTTAGCCCATAATAACAAATGGTGAAAAATTAATGGAATTAAATATCGTTAAATGATAAATACTCCTTCCTCCTTCCTTCATGCACAATTCCAATTATTTTGGGTCTTAATATCATTCAAAAGAGTTGGTGTTGCAACACGTTACAGACATTGAATACAATTGAATTGTGAGTTGAACGAATGTTGAACAAAAGAGAGAGAGAGAAAAACTATAAAGTGATTGATTTCCATACATTCGAAAATATTTGATGATTTGTTGAAAATTGTTATTTCTTTTTCTGTTGTTGTCCGATGTCATTGGTTTTTTTTTTGGCTTAAAATTAGTATTAAACATTTCGAAAAGCAAAATGTACTGTTGAATCAATTGTGGTATTTAACGAAAATAAATGAAAAAATGTTTTTCTATTCACTATTTATTTGGATGTTGTGTGGCTTCCTAAATAAAATATATTTCCGAAATGCCATGAATTAAACAGAAAATATTTTTTTTAAATATTATATCGAAGGCTCATAAAGATGAATTTTCTGTATTTGTGCAGAAAATAGGAAAACTAACTTGAACCTGCTCCAAATAGCTCAGAGTCTACTCAAATCGCTCTTTTGCTGATAAATCGATTCTCTATTTTTATAAATTGCCTTCTTTGTTCAACTTTTAATCTTGCGTAGTTTTTGCTGCTGACAGCGGAATTTACCATTCGGAATTAGAACCATTCGGAAATGGAACCACAAGGTAAAATTTGAATAAATCTAGAAATCTTGTAGAGTGAAAATTATCGATTTTAATGCTGGCATTAGTAATGCTGGCAAAGTAAGAGTCATCCCATGAGTGCTGACCCCAAGATCAAGTTAAAAATAATATAATTTGTTAAAATTATAAATCATAATGGGAAGCGGATGCGGATGCTGTTCTGAGTTTTTATTTTATAATTAAAATGTAGCAGTATAAATTAATTTTTATTCGTTTATATAAAACTAAAATAGAGTCAAGGGAAATGACAATGGGAGTTCAAATTAAAACTTTTACATTTCTTTTAACAAAAAGAAAATAAATAATTAAAAATAATAGTGAAAACTTATTGAGCTGTGATTGTAAACTATTTCAATAACTAATAAATTATAAAAAATAAGTTTAAATGTTAATGAAATTCACAACAGCCAAACAACCAAACAGGCAGTCAATAAATCGAATCTCTCCTGATCTTTATCGTTGACATCATAAAAATCCCACCTTAAACTCAAACTTTTAAACTTTTCTTTGGGATTTCTTTTTGCGCTTTAAAACAAAAAGCTTTTAAATTTCAGTCTTAAAATGAGACAGACTCTTGAAAGCATTAAAGTAGCATAAAAACAAAATCCCAAACACATAATGACATTAATTTATCATTAATACGGTGGTCATTTATATTGTAAGTTAACATTAATCCCCAATAATCAAATTCTCAAGAAATTTCAAAAATGTATTTCTTTCATTTGCTTGGTTTAGGTAAAACAAAAATAAATTAACTTTTTTTTTTATTTATCTTTTATACATATTTCTCTTAAGTTTTATTGTCTTTTTCTTCTCTGAAGCTTGATTGGCTCCGTTGCTGGAAAAAAATTTACTTTTAGCACAATTAACAGGAATTTCTCATATAAATAACAGTCAGCAAATGTTACAAACAGCAACAACAACAACAATATTGAATATACCGACACAGTCAGCGTTAAGCATTAAAAACATTGATCTCCTCTTAACAATCTGTCAATCAACACAGCAGCAACAATCATTTTCGCCCTGCTTGGTGAATGACAGATTGCACAGTGGTACAATGTTGGCCCTTAGCACATGCGCATCACAATGCTCTAAGTCAGGACAAAATGAATATTCGAACAACCGTCTGTGCTCAAGATCTTTGAATATAAACAAGCTCCGCATAATGTTCCTAACGGAAGTGAGTACGGAGTTTCGACGGGGCCGCTTAATATTCAAATTGCAAATAAGTCTTCTCGCAAGGTCCAAAACAACACATTCATAATGAAAGTGTACCGTACATTCATAATTTTTCAGGCACAATCGACACAATAATAAACGAGTCTCCTGCTCAACAGGATTATTTTGTTTGGGAAGGTTTTAAGCAACAATTTGGCATGCCTCATACCCAGAGAAAGTTAATTTGCGCTCAAAAGCTCTCACTTCAATTAAATCAAATTGATCAATTAACGCTGCAAAATGGCAGCGTACATAATCCATCACGTTACCCTTATGCCCATTGTGACGGCGTATCTAATACACGCAAACCGTGCTCCTATGCCCATTGTGTGGAAATACTCTAGAAAAAGCCTTGAGCGAAACTCCCATATAATGGAGGTTTTCGGAGCCGAAAAAATCACCCTTATTCCAGTTGGCGACATCGACGTCACGTCAACACAAAATTGGAGCTTGTCTATTCGCTCCCGAGAACAATTTCGTGCTAATGAAAGTGTACTTCTGTTCTATAAGATCTAGAGAAAAACATGGGACTGTCTACAGTTGTCAATTGTTTTCGACAACAGGTAGACTAGCGCCAATTTTTTGGTATTGCGTTGACGTCACGGCGATGTCGCCAACTGGAGTAAGGGTGAATATATATGTATGTGTGCGCCTCCTTTGAACATTTTTCACAATTGATTGACACTCTGAGAGCGTGTAATTTGGGTTTTTTAACTTCTTTCCGATGTTTTCTGAACATATGAACTTAAAAGGAAACATAACACTGCTGATCTTTGAGCATTTATTTTAATTTTCGTTATAACTTTTTCATTTCTATCTTAAGATTAGCATCTTTTTTGAATATTTGTTTCAATTCGTATTCTACTTTCTTCATCTTTCTTTTTTAAGAGCATTTCGTTATTATTGAGCATGATAACGATCACCCGATATTGTATTAGGTTTAAGGAACAATGCTGAATTAAAGTAAGCATTGGATATGTCGCCGTAACCTGAAAATTTGATCACTATCCGTTCCGGAACCTGCAGAATACATGCCTCTTCGATTCTGCAGCAGTCAAGTGTTTAAGGGTTATATATTGGGACCACTGGCGCCACCAACAACACCAATGCCACCCATCATCACTACCTGATAGATAATCACAACCAGCATGCTCATTTTAAGAATCATTTGTATAGAAATTCGGCAGTATAGATTTGTTATGGGATTGGCCCGATACCCCAGACTATACGGTATGCGCTTCTTATCAAAAGCTTTTCGCTGGGATCTTCAAGTCAGTTAAAATGTGTTTTTGTTCGCCTCGAAACGCGGAATATGCAGGAGTATACTTTTAAAACTGTACCACTGTGTACCTCTTCACCATTTATACGGATTAGAAAAAGAAGACCCGGGAAGAGATGGAGAGAGAGAGAGAGAGCGAGAGAGAGAGATCTGCAGGAGTACATAAAGCATCGCACAAAAGTAATTGACAGTTGTTGCACAAACATTGTCTGTCTGTTCATCTGTCTGTTATATTGTCTGATCTGTTTGTCTTTTGCTGTGCTTGTAACTATTTATAGTATTTGTATTTCTGGCTTTGATTGCAATTTTTACCTCACTTCGCATGCACACTTTATTTTTTTTTTTTTTGTATGTTGAACATTGTTCGTTGTATGTTGTATTTCCTGATTGCTAGACTGACTGTCAAGTCTACATTTCTTTATTTCAGATATTGTTTTTTTTTTCTTAGCATTTGTATTTGTTGCTGCGGTAATCTTCTTCTTTAGATCACCTTGTTGTGATCGTCATATTTTATATTTCGTATGAGTGTTTCTTTCTTCTGATGACGATGAACAAACATTGAAACTGGAATTATGATGGAAGGCGACATGAAAAGGAATTGGTTTGTAAGAAATGAGAATGTTGTCGAGAAAAAAGTTATTCCATACTAAACTGACAGATCAATAATTTTTCATATGAAATTGTAAAATTTGTTGCATATTTTCTTGTTTGTTTTGTGTGCACAATGTTACAAGTAATACTTAATCCTTGTCATATTTTAATGTCTTTTTCCTGATTCGTTTCATATTAATAAATCTTGTGAAATTTTAAAAGGCCAAACTTTAGATTTCGTATTTTAATGTTTGATTTTATAATTTCAAGACTCGTATTGAAGTAATAGAGCCGGTTGTATTGACTACTTTTACAATTTGTAAGGAGACTTTCAGAAAATTTCATAATTTGCTTCAGAGAGATGTGTAGAATTTGGAAGGCCGGGATTAGTGGGTCGATTGTGGATGGGATTCAACTTCAATTGAGGTGTTTGATCCTGGAAACGATATTGGATTTTAACGGTTGGAAAATCCTCATCTCTGCCTTCCACGTTAAGGAGGACTATAAAGCCTTCCTACTCTTGTTTTCATCCTTCACGAGGCCTTGGAGTTTTTGATTGCACCCTTAGCCTGCTTTGATAGTTTCAGAGTAATAATACTGCAACGAGGTAATCCGAATTCTAGAACTTTTTAGCTTTCGGCAAAATGTCTTCGTTGCGCAAGAGTTATCCCACTGTCGTGAGTTTTTGGTGATGGCAGCAAATGTCAACTCTGCTTTGACATTTCGTTGTCCCGAAATTATCTTCACATGTCTCCAAAATATTTTTCTTTGGGATATTGAGTCTAAAGTTTCAACATTATATAAAAAAATTATTAAATGATCTAAATTTGCACTAATTCCGGAGCACAAGTTCAGGGTTTAGGCCCGGTTTACACACGTCACGTTTAACTCGTCAAGTGATATACCTGAAGATAACTTTGGGAGGACGATTTGTGAAGTAACCAGATATAAAATATACGTCTCTATGCTTCTCGATTTTGAATAGAATAATTCGTGGCAGCAAAAATTTCGACACAGATTTCCCAACTGGACAAACACTACGGCATTTAGCCGCTAGCCTTGAAAAGCATAGAGCAACAAGAGATGCTCTGTGGACTGCATCAAGCGGTTTTCGAAGAAAATGTCGTAGATGACACAGAAGAATCCACCAGACGACTTGTTGCTATTAATCCTCAATCATCAGTATTCAAAGAGAATTTTGGTGAAAAACTTTAAGATGTTCCCTTGTAAAGTGCAGATATTTCATCAGTTTTCACTATTGATTGCTAAACCGAACTTCTGAATGCTGCATTTCCGGGTCGCCTTGTCTCTCATTTCAGCGATTAGCACTGACCGGCAAGACCTCCTGATTTAACCGTTTTAGACTTCTTTTTATATGTTTTTTATTTAAACACACGGGTCCATGTCAACAAACTCCAGACTCTTGCAGCTCTCATAGAAAATATCCGTCAAGAATGCTTGAATTTATAGCTGGAAAATCTGGCAAGGTTGATGCTATAAATTGGGATCGTATGGTCAGCAATTCTGACGATGGTCACCTGACCGATATAATTTTCCCGATTTAATAAAAAAAGAAAAATAAATTCAAAACATCTAATAACCACAATCTATAAACAGAACCAAAAAAATTTTTTAAAATACAGCCTTTAAAAACGTTCATTATCCAGTCGGTGATTAAGTTTGGAACAGCATACTGAATCATGATTATTGCTGGAATGTTTAAATATTTAAACACTTATAATTTATAGTATACTTAAATTGTTTCTCCAATATGCAAAACCGCTTTTCCCAAAATTTTAGAGGTGAAATCACGATTTTCAAAATCTTTTGAAATAAAAACTGACTGTTAATTTGTTTATATTCCTGCAGCAAAAACTTCACATTCATTTACAAAAGAAAAAAAAATCAAATTAATCTAGAATATATATAAGAGTGTGATGCCTTCTCCATTATATATATTTTGAAGGGTTGGTGTGCATTTAACATTTAATACTAACTGTCACCCACAATAAAGAGGAAAACTTTCCGAAAATAATTTTAAATGAAAACTATTGCAATGAATTATTTATTCTGACATCTAGAAAGCAATAAAAATCATCTGAAAATTATTCTCAGAATAAGACCTCTTCTTGCCCCTCAAAGACAATATATTCATATTTAGTTTTCGTCTAAGTGCTGGTGAAAAAACCAACAATTGTATGACTCCCTCTGCTGGAGTTTAGTGCCAAAATGAATCATTTAAGATAAAAGTTTTATTAGCAAATTTTCATGAGATCTTCTTCCCAGCTTTTATCATAGCTGATGATTATAATCATGCTAATAATTATTGGAGAAGAAACAGAGACTGCCAGTCAGTGTGTAATTACAATTTAGTTATTGAAACTCAGTATTTGTGCGATTAAAAATAAAATTATGTTCTATTCCCCCCTCTTCCCAACCAAATAGTTTGAGTATGCTTGTGCGTCTTCCAACACAACTGTTTGTTCCTGTAAAACATTTTTTACACATTGAATTCATTCATTCGTTTTATACGAAGCAACATTTCAATTTATTGTGGTACAAAAAAGGAAAGGAAATCTGTGTCATTAACTGTGGGATACAGATGCTGCCTGCCTTTTAAATCCAGTAGCAGAAGAAATACACACATACCAGTATGTATCTGGTTTAAATGTTTATGAGAGAGTTTGAGTTTTTGTATCTTTTAGGTAAATACCCGTACTCGTACTCGTATACATATCACATACTCGTTGATATAAATTGTTTGTAATATTTCATCTAACAGCATTAAAGTGGTTTTGTCACAAATATGTCTCATGTGGCAGCATAGTTCAGTTCTCACGCACAACAAACAGTTGGAGAAAAATTACAAGAAAATCTCCAGTGTTTATGTATTTTATTATTGTTTTTCACAGTTTTTCCTTCATTTAAGTTCAACAACGAATACGAATACAAGTAAATATAAATTGTCTGTCTGTTTGTGTGTTGCATCATTTTAATTGTGTGAAAAATTGTCACCACAAAACTCAACAAGCAATTCATAAAATGACAATAAAATTATGTTTAATTTTACTTTATGGGATGGCAACAAAAACAACAGCAGCAGCAAAATTCAAATGATTTTTCTCATAGAAATTGCTTGATAAGCTATTTTTAAATGAGTTTGACTGCCACATGTGTCGGTAGTACGAGTATATAATTACAAGTTGCATATAATCGCGCACAGTTCAACATCCTTAACAACTTGTTGTGTATTTGCATTTGCAGCGAGTGAAATTGGTAGATTATCAGTCATTTCCGGGAAATTAATCCTACAATTATTTGTTTAATTATTATCATTTTTATGCGAAAGTTTTAGACGTTGTTATTAAGATCAGCAAGCAGAGCACTTGCCATGTTTCTAAAAAAATTTCAAGCCGATTACAGTCGACTCTCGATAATTCTTGTCAGTCATTTTATCATTTTAAGTGACAACTTCCTACTGTTTAGAATTTAAAGTCGGTAATTAAAGCTATCGCAGCAAGCGAGGATGACTTTAAATGTCAAATACCGACAAACAATCCATTGACGCTCAGCGGAGGAACGCACAGCGTAAATATTTCAATTTGTTCCGAATGTATTTCCGAAATAAGTAAAATTTTGAATGGCTATGAAACAAAAAAATATATACAGATAAAGTTGGTGTTTTAGAAAATTGTTTCGTGTTAACAGGCCCACATAAAAAGAATCATGTAGCAACGATAAAAAATTGTGTTTCTAGCATGTGAGATAAACGAACCTACAAAAACACACTGCACAGTGAGGCGATTGCAAAAATAATAGCTATGAATGTAGTTACGGATTTAAAAAAAATGGTTCACATAAAATGTTTTCAGTGAAACGAAAAAGAAATTTTATATAAAAAATCAAAGAACTCTATTCGTTTTACTCTATTGCTTATTTGTAAAGATATATTTTTTTATTTATCTTGTCTTCAAAAGCAACCAGGATCTAGGCAGGAATCGAACCTACGACCCCCAGATTAATAGTCTAGTTCGCTATCCGCTAGTCTACGTGAGCTCCCCCAAGATTGAAAATATTCACTTCAAAATATGTAAAAATAGTAAAAGCTATTAGGTAGGTACTTTCATTTCAATAGAACAAAAATATAACGTCATTAATTTTTTTAATACAAATATAATTCTGGAATTGCAATTATATTTCTGTATGATAAATCT
The DNA here is from genome assembly GCA_956483585.1 of Gymnocheta viridis. NCBI lineage: Eukaryota > Metazoa > Arthropoda > Insecta > Diptera > Tachinidae > Gymnocheta > Gymnocheta viridis. The sequence continues at coordinate 96,052,800 of OY101442.1, read as the reverse complement.
TGGCCCTTTTTTAATATACATATCTACTCCAATAACACTGTGTTTGCACCCATTTTGTAAAACTAAGCCGTAGAAGCTGAATTCAATCCTTTTTCAAAGCTTCTGTTCGCGATATTTGCGATTTAAAATTTTGATTTTAATTTTTGCATGATATAATTTTTTAATTCGAATAAGAACATTTATGTTTTTATTTCATTTTGTTAAATATAAAATCCTGCTAACATTTATATTGAATAAGTGAAAGTGAAAATCGTCAAATAAAAAACAAAATGAAAATGCATGTATCCGTGCGTGTAAATTTTAATTACCAGTAAATTATTATTTTTATTATCCACAATAAAAATTAAGTTTAATAATTAAAACTAAATAACAACATTGTAAAAAAACACATTCAAATGTCTTAATTTATTTCGTTAGAAATTGATGCTGTGAATTTTATTATGATGATGCCATAAATCATGCATTTTATTCAAAAATTATTAGAGAAACTCACTAAGACCACTCTTCTAAGACCAACCTTTGTCGTTGTCTATCCAACAACAAACAATTCATAATTTAAACATTTAAATTCATTTTAAATATTTAAAATAAAAATTTCATATTCGAAACCATGTCAGAATCATCAGCACGCACTTATAATAAATTTAAAATTTTTATTCACAGTACAAGTATAACTCGTATGGTACCAGTGGCCAATATAGGGGAAGAGACAATAAAAAGAAATCAGTTAAGACATTTTAAGTAGATGAAGGAGAAAGAGCCAAACTACATACAACAAACAAAACCGCTTGTTTCTTTTGTGATAATAAACATTTATTTTTATTTTCATTTGTACAAACTTATCTGTGAAAACGCATCTCAGTGACTAAACGAACACAATGTGTTGATGGTTCAAATGAATTATTAAGGCTAAATTATTTTATGTTTTGTTACTCGTTAAAATTTAAATTGTTTAAATAATAAAACGTTGTACAAAAGTATGAAATCATACTTGAAGGTTTGTAGAATGAATAAAATTTATAACATCAAATAAAAGCTACGCAGACGCATCGTTTATTGCACTACCACTCGTACTCCAATAGTATACGCGTCAAAGTGATAAGGTTCCTTATGGAACAATACTGGACTGATGCCACAAATACTATTATAATACAAGCCGTACACGTTACGACCGTTCGTACAACTCGAGAGGGTTGCCATAGAGATCGCAACGTTTGTGTGATGGTTGTACGAAATTATGTCTTAGTTGTACGAAAGATAACAAATTTTTGACTTTTTGGCAGGTCCTACAAGTCAGTGGCAATGTTAATTTTCTCGGTGATTAGTTTCAGTAGTCATCTTTACTCGAAATGACATGTTTGTGAATGACATTGTACACAAAATTGTAGTTTGTGGGCAAATCGCCTAACTTGATTACCAACCGAGTTATACCAACGTTCGCAATGTATCTTAGTTGCATACTATTTGGTGATCGTAGAACAGTCCACTCAAGAAGTTCGGAGGCACTCAGAAATATGTACATAAACAAAATAATTATATTTTTTTTATATTTAAAAGATTTCTAGTGTATAGTAGGAGTGCGATCGCGAGTAAGTTTTCGCTCATGATGTGTACCCTCATGAAAAAGCTTAACGCGACCATGTTTTTTTGCTCATGTTTTTGCTCGCTTAAGAGTAAAGAAAAATGAATTACAATCAGAACAATTTTTAAAGAAAATAATGTAGAATTGCTACAGTAAAGCACAAAAGTTTCTAACTTTAAGGCATTTCTAATCTATAATCATACAACAATAATTAAATGCCCAAAATATAATGCACAACATCATAGAAAGTCATAAGAGTTTCAAGATTCCTAAAATAGTTGGCATACTGCCGTTAACTGCTGTAAATTAAAAAGCAGTTAAACGTGATTTACTGTCTTTATATTTTGTAAAACAAATTATTTTAGCTATGAATAATAATATTAAAATTATTGGCAGTTTTTTCTTTACCTAAATGAAAAAATACACATAAAAGAGGTTATAAAATGTAAAAATCCAGTATTTAAATCTTTGAATTAATTATTTATATTTTTCAATAGACAAAAGAACTACATTTTGAAATTTACTGCTTTTATACTAAGGAAATGTAACTAATCAATTTCGTATATTCGTTTTAACATTTTTAGTATTCGATTTTGTAATTGAGATGTAAAGAATTATTAACGGAATTTATCGGGGCATCCAAATTAAAAAAAAAGAAACAGAGTTTACTGCCTTTGTTCTAAGTACGACAGTATTTGTTTATTCGAATTCATATTTAAAAATATCAAATTACATTTTTGAACATTTCAATCACGAAACAAGTAACGTTCATATTTGCTCATGCTCGCGATTAAAAGAAAAAGGTACTGATGATTCGTGATCCAAAAAATTTTTATGTAATATAGATCTCACGCACAATCACTCGCCCTAAATTTTAATGCATTTACGTGACTATCTGATCCGCGCTAGCAATCAAGCGTAATAAAACTATTCCGTTTTAATATTTTGCAAATTTTTTTACCTGCTATCTCGTGCACTTAAACTTGGCAATCATTTCATATATTTTAGAAGATCTTCGCTTGGCTTTTATTTTGACTGCACTGAAATTTCTTCCAACGTAGAGTTACCGACTCTTATTGGGCAGTCCTGGGATGCGACACAATTTGTATCATTCAAAGTGGCGTTATCAGTTTAACGCGTACTTATGCTCTCATCCATATATGATCTTGTACATTAAAGTGAATAGCGATTATTTGTAAAACAAGTTTGTTTTTGTTGTTGTTGTTGATGTTTTTGAGTTATAAAATTGTACATCATGTACTTATTTTGTTGTTGCTTTTATTGTTAAATAAAAGAAAATGAACCTGTTATCTATTGTATTTAATCAAACACAATTTACCTTTTTTTTACTCCGTTCTCTTGTACGTGCTAAGTGTTGGCATTTACCCAGCGAACACGTTTTACTGCATTTGGTCAGGAAGTCTACACCGCATTAAAAAAGGAAGTGGGTTGGAAATCATTACGAAAACAGTATTGTATTGAAATCATCTAAATTTGTCATTATTTATAACTGACTTTTTATATGTAAACCCTTACATAGATCGTAAAAAAGTGGACAATTTTACTTAATTCTGAATACGTTTACTAAAGATACTCTATTTTTCGAAATTATTTCACAATGTCCATAAATGTTCTGATTCTGATATTAGAAAATATTCCAACTTTCCTGACACTATTTGGAAACCTTTTGTGTTAATATACGAGAAATGTTTCACATAGTATGAGAAATTTCTAAATATTTTTACGATATAACGCGTTAATGTCGTACAAAATATTCACTTATGCAAACTTATCACACCAACCATAATTTTTAACAGTTTAAAAACCGTCGCAAATTGAAAGGAAAATTATTAATAATTAATAGTTGTTTGTTGAGCGTTTTTTTTTAGCTAAATCATCAGTAGACCTTAAACTATATTTTTGAAAAGTTTCAAACCTCTTATCTTATACAACAACTTTTAAAAAACCAATGAGAATTTTAAAAATTTACAAAAGTATAAAAAAGCATAGTAGGCTTTGAAACTTATTCAAAAATTCTAAAAAACAAATTATATTCGATATGAATCTATTTTATTTTCTTTACAACCTTTATACAATAAGATAAGAGGTTTGAAACTTTTCAAAAATATGGTTTAAGATCTACTGATGATTTATCATTAGCACCAATGAAATGCATGTACAAGGTGGCGCAAAAGTAATCCTCCTATCAGAAAATGCTATAAATTTTGCGATTGGCCCCTAATGTCAGTTCTGTTTTGACATTTGTGTAGTAAACACATGCGAAATACACGTTAATAAACAAGGTTACGCTACACTGCTCCAGAACGCGGAATATTGGTGACTATTTATTTGACCAATAATCGGTCGGTGACTTTGGCACAACGTGAATTTCGTCGCAGATTTCCTGGCCGTCCAACGCATACTGGTGAAACACTGCGACGTTTAGCCGCTCGCCTCGAAGAGACTGGCACAACACGAGATGCTGCCAGCCGTGGCAGACCCCGGAGTAGCCGTTTTGCAGAGAATATTGCTGCTGTAGCCGAGGATGTCATGGAAGCGCCGTCGACATCAACCAGACGACGTGCCACGCAAATGGGTATCAGTCGACGGTCTTTACAGCGAATTTTGGTACAAGATTTGAAGATGTTTCCGTACAAAGTCCAGACGGTGCATCAGCTGTTAGCTGCTGACCGCCAATCGCGTCTAACATACGCTCAAGCCATCCTTAATCACCACCAACAGGAAGATGATTTTTCATCAAAAATAATCATGAGTGATGAGGCCCATTTCCATCTTAGCGGGTACGTAAATAAGCAAAATTTACGCTTCTGGGGCACTGAAAATCCGCGTGTAACCCACGAAGAGCCATTACATCCGCTCAAAGTCACTGTATGGTGTGATGTTTTCGCTGGAGGAGTCATCGGACCTTTTTTCTTCGAAGACGTCGCGGGCCAAACGGTTACTGTGAATGGTGAGCGCTACAGAGCAATGATTAACGAGTTCTTTTTGCCGCAACTTGCTGAATTGGGATTGGAAAACATGAGGTTCCAACAGGACGGTGCAACGGCACGCACTGCACGTGCCACAACCGATATGCTGAAGGATGCATTTCCCTGGCGCCTAATCTCCCGTTTTGGCGATTTGCACTGGCCAGCAAGATCGCCTGATTTGACCGCTGCAGACTTCTTTTTGTGGGGCTTTTTGAAGTCGCGGGTTAAAGACAATATCCGTCAAGAATGTGAGGACCTATCGCCGGAAGTTTTGGCCAAAGTGATGGAAAATGCCATAAAAAGGGCTCAAATGACAATCAACTGCGGCGGCGGCCATTTACATGACATCATATTCACGACTTAATGTAAAAAAATTAAAAGACCAAATAAAAATAATCCACAAGAAGAATCAAAGTTTTTAATTTTTTTTAATTTACAGCCAAAAAACATCGGAAGGTTATTTTTGCGCCACCTGTATATAGACTAGCTAAAAAAAACCTCTCAAGAAACAAAATTTTTTTGAATATTTTCGAAAAAAAAGATATCGAGGCAAACTCGATTAATAAATTAAAAAAAAATAATTAATAATTAATTATAAACTAAAGTCAAGCTGCAGACGAGTCGAATAAAAGTCGTTATCTAATTTAGGTTAGAAAATGATCATACTTTTCTGTTGTTAAATGTATTAAGAAAACATTAAAAATGCAAGCAACAAGCAGCATAAATATGTAATATTTTTTTATGGTTATATTTTCTGATCGGTAGCGAAAAAAATTCCTTGCGACAATTTTCAAATCAGATATTTCACAAAATGCGCAGAAACAGTGTAGCAAACATTTGCCGACTCTTGTGATATCTGTCTAAAGGAATTTCAAACAAGTCGGTTGATTGTCTCTTAAACTAAGTTCTGATTCTTGTAGAGAGCACCAAAAATGTATACCTGTACCGTCGTTTTGAAAGTTTACATCTGGGATTAATTTTAGCGAATTAAATTTTACCTCCTTTTGCTATAGTGAATCGGAATAGGAAATCTTGCAATCCCTATGCTTAACTATACGTCTCCACTAGTCATGAACTTGGTATGAACATCATGTTGAACATCGCATTTGGTAAATGTAGACCGCTGAAGTCCATGTTTCATCCATGCTCTGACATCGATGCCGATACTAAACAACTATGTTCGACATCAAATGTAATTTTTAAACGAGAGACAACGCAAAAAAAGAAATTCTAAATATATTGCACAACCTGAAAAGTATATGAGCAGGCAGAACAACACGCATTCACCACAAAAACATGGACATATTAATACCGTTGTTCTGTCGGCGACATGTTCATGTCATGCTCAAGTCGATGGGTCGTCAGTACGTAGGGTATTGTATAAGATGTCTTCAGCACTTTTATGTAAAACACCATGTGGAGCATTTTTGTAGATCATTACTCTTCGCTGTATGGGCATAAAACCCTCTTAAAGGGCAGTATGTCTTACACAAATAATTTGTCATAAAATTTTACTACAAGTCTTTCTAGACACCAATGCTCCCACTCAACATGAACGCCAGAAATAAGAGAAAACGTAAAATGTTTATTCAGACTACGAATGACCCATAAAACACATTATAAGTTTTGACTTATTTCTGGCGTTCAAGTTACATTTTGAGCTTCTTGTCCTGTGGGTCATCAGCATCGAGCGATTTGGGGCTCAACTGGTAGTAGTTTCACTACGAGGTTTGACCGGAGGCTTAATTTCTGGTACCACGGATGTCAGGAACCCCAAGAACTTCTGCTCTTGCACGACAATAGTTGCGGCCCCTCGCGGATCATCGTGGTGGCTGTGGTTTAAACCCAAATCGCGGGTAGAGCGCACGCTCGGTGTGGAGTTGCATTGCAACCCTTTTGCCAAGACCCAAATATCGGTAGGAGTTTTAGATAGGCTCCGCTCCTAACCAAGGGAGAAGGCCTGTCCAAATACGTGTCTTCGAATTGGTACTCATGTGCAGCAGCCTGTTGCACATGGGGGCGCTGGTGGACGCATTGTATTCACTCGGTGTTAAGAGCAATGTGGAGTACGATCATGATGGTAGGCGCCCACACAAATCATAGACACATTGTCCTATGGTCCTGTTGTATCAGGTGCTGCGTGATGAACTACGTCAAATGTCCCACCGAAATATTATCGACACACTACACTTTTGTCAAGTATGATTTCTATCATTTTTATTATTAAAATTTCTTCTTTTTCTATATGTGGACTACTGTTATTGTTGGATACTGTTGTTTCATATCCGGCTTTTAAGGCACGAATAGCTATATATGGAGACCTAAAGCGGAGAAGAACACCCCATTTTGTCGAGCCAAGCCGCAGCTAAACACCAGCGTGCAGTACTTCCGCGAATGCCAAGGGGTTTCGTTACAATAAACGGCAATAAGTGGCCGCTATATCCACCGTTTAAAGGGATTTGTATTAAGCTTAAAAAAGGACGGAAAAGTTCAGATACGGGAGGCCACAAAAATAGTTTCCTCAAATTTCTGAGTACAAGTCTTCAAAGAGAGCAAAGCTCAATATGCAACTTGAACTGCAGATTTATTCAATAATTGTCACTAAATAAATTCGAAATTCAGAAAGTTCCTACTTCCCAGGAATGCAGTTTCTTAATTCCCGTTTCCTGGGATGTCGAAAAGTCCGGCAAATGCCAAGCCCCAGACACCAGACATGCTGTAGAAATGTTCTTTGGGTATAATTACGTGCGTTTAAGTGTGTGGTTTTTGTGTTAATGCATTTTTCCTTGTAAGTGAGTGCATTCTGAGTTTATTTATTTTTTTTAATTTTTATTTATTTTGCTGATGGCACAATAAACAAATTTCTTTTGATTTTTTATTTTTAATTTTCCTTTAATTTCATTTTATTTCAATCACACAAACGATCTGATGATTTAAGTTTCTCTAAATGTCTGGTTGGTGGTTTTTCTTGTTACTGTTTGATCGGTCTGCCTTCAAAAGATCCTTATCAACGTGATACAACAAATAAATGTAAAACAATATTTGTTTAACTTCAATTTCATGGTCGGTGTTTGACGAATGTGTGTTTGTAAGCCTTTGTGATTTACTCTGACAAATTTGTGATATAAATTGTCATAATTATTTTATAACAGAGTAAACAATTACATTTGGGAATGCATAAATACTCGCAAAAGTGTTATGCTTAAAATATAATCTTTGTAAGTTTATTCAGTTTCTTTTACATACACGTTGCAGGAAAAGGTATAATAGGAAATGAGTGAGAAAAAAATGATCCGATTTCTAAAGGAAGGGTTTATGTATGTCATGATTTTTATTCGCTATATTTCACTTAGAAGCATTTACTGTGAAGATATCATAAAATATGATTGTTTTATCGCTCACGTGAGCAATTTAAAATCTATTAAAAATCAATTCTAAAACATTATTTGCAGTGTCTGAAAGTATCACTTGTGAAAGAATCGGCGACTTCAAGAAACCCCGCAAAAGCGTCGGACCACAATATTTGGTTACAAATTCCTGTCGTCGTCCGTAGAACATTTTTCAATGAAATAACATAAATATAATTATCATCCAGATTGATCCATTATTATTTCTTCTAACAATACATTTTGCGGACAGCTTCACTATGATTGGTGATGATTGGCATAACTTGAAGCTAAATTTTAATATAAATGTGTGGGTTTCATTTTAAAATTTCTTAATTACAAATAATTTTTGCAATTAAAACATAAAAATAGTTAAAACTAGCCAGCAAAAATTTCCTTAATAAACTCTTAATAATTTTAATGAAATAAACAAAACAAGAAGCTGTGGTTGCAGACGTTAGTTATCGCTAAATTTAATCTCTCCAACTCCCACTTTCAGCATGAACAAAAAAATAAATAAAACTGAACTACTTATAACGTTTACAAATGAGAAAAAAGAGCAGCAATAATTGGTTAATATTTGCAAAACTTCGAGGACAAAGATGGGTAGACATGACACTTGAGTGATCATGTTTACAGACTATTAAAATTCAACATGACTTTTTTATACTGGAGGCAGCAGCGTACGTACACCGTACGGTTAACAAATGAGTGGAGCTACTGACAGCAACGTTTTAAGCAATAACTATAGAATCTTTAGTATAGATTAACTAACCGACTTAATTTATGTTAATTAATTCACTTTTAAGGACCAAAAAATGCTTGAAAAAAAAGAAACGCAAAATCACAACTTGATGCTTCAACAGAATTGGAAGATGGAAAAGATGATGTGGATGACAAAACAACAATATAATGATGCAGCAGCTCAAACATACATACATTACACACATGTATGGCATATACTAACTACTCTTATATGCATACATATGTACCTCCTATCTGTCTATATCTTTACAGTACGAAAAAGTAGTTCATTTAAATTTTTTTAGCAGCGATCGTTGGGGGAAACTGTAATTTACGATATAAATATGTACAACTATTTCGCACCTAAACGACTTTTCGGCATATTGTGAAACTTGTCAAGGATTAACAACACTTTGTAAGCTATTTTTTAAATGCCAAATTCAATGGATGATTTTTCGGATTTGTTAAAAAAATACATAAAATTTAGAGAAATGTTTGAAATCTTTATTTGAGTTTAAAGATTATTTCATGTAAATGTTGACCGCGGCCACGCCTCAAATGGTTCATGCGCTCGGTCCAATTTTGGCATACTCTCTCCAACATATTGGCCGGTATCTGACGAATAAATTCTTCAATATTGGCTTCCACTGCCTCAACCGTTGCGGGCGTGTCCTTAATGCTTAACATAGCCCTACAAAAAATAGCCTAATGGAGTTAAATTGCACGATCTAGGCGGTCAATTCACCGGCCCCAAACGTAAAATAAAATGTTCACAAAACTCGCTCTCAATTGGAACATTGTTTCGCGTGCTGTGTGGCATGTGGCACCGTCTTGTTGAAACCACATGTCAGCCAAGTACAGGGGGCAACTTACGGCATTCGATATCGTACGAAATTTCTATAAAAACTCAAAAAATGTTGTATGGGATTTCGTTCGATACCGAATGCCGTAATTTGCACCCAGCTCTTCCATTTTGGGGGAAAAAATTGTAATCATCGCACGGTAGCGCTCGCCATTCACAGTAACGTTTCTGCCTTTATCGTCTTCGAAAAAGTACGGTCCAATGATGCCACTGGCCTATAATCCACACCAAACAGTGCATTTTTCCGGATTCATTGGCAAATTTTTCCAATACTTCTGGCTGCTCTTCACACCAAATACAGAAATTTTACTTCTTCACGTATCAATTCAACCAGAAATGAGCTGCCCATAAAATGGAAGAAGTGCACGAGCATGAATTTTGATAATAAAATTCAATAATCTGCAAGCGTTGTTCGTTTGTAAGTCAATTTACGGTTACATTATAGACCAAACTGATCATGTTTTAACAGTAACATGTTACACAAAAACAGCTGAGCAACAGTTTTGCCAAAAAGAAAGTTGCTAAAAAATTGATTTTAGTGAAATCAAAACTTAAAATATATTTATTTAAAAAGTAGAAAAAATATTTTCTAAAATCCAAAAATGTATTTGAAAAGCTCATTTATTAAAGTTAACTATATTTACTAAACTATATTTTTAAAACTTTTCAAGGCTAAAGACACGAATTAGCGCATACTTGCCGGCTAATTCAATATTCAAAGTGCTATAACTCGTTAAGGAGACTTTATACTATAAAAATTTAATGAGATATTCTATTCAATGACATTATTTTCATTGTCGTCTACTGGAAAAATAATCAAAGATTCATTCCAAAAGTTCGAAAATCCAAAATACCGCTCAAGCAGTTTGTAAAATGTTCAGTACAGTAGTTTCCCGATTTAATGAACATTCGATTTAATGAAAATCCGATTTCACGAACACCCAATTTTTTATTTCTACCAAGTAAGGACCTCATATTGCAAATAAAAAATTTATTTTGTACTCGATTTAACGAACAAATTTATAATAAAACGATGCACAAAACGAAAATGATGAAGAGCTTGATGAAACAGAAATTCTAGAGTCCAAAATAAAACACGCAGATGTCATTAAGCACTCCGAAATTTGTATTAAATGGGCTCAGCAAAACAATATTAGTAGCACAAATTTAATGCTGTTGTGAGAGATTCACGAAGATGCCATTGAAAAAGAAATACATTTCAATAAGCAGACTGTGTTTATTTTTGTATTAAGGTACGGTCACACTTGGCAAACATTTGCCCAAAAAAACGTAACCACTACTTTTGCTTCGGGTTAGTGTGATATAACTTGGTTTTTATATCACAAAATGAAGTCATTTATGCCGCAAAATGCTATTTTTTATATTAATTTTAATAAATGCGAACCCATATTAAAAAAAATATTGGAATTAAAGAAAACGCAAATTTAGCTTGTCTGTTGTGTAACCGTACCTTTACGGTGTTTTTATGAATTTTTCTTTTCCTTACACATATTTTTAAAGAAATATTTATTTTAAATTACTTTAATTTTAATAAAATATTATAAAATAATTAAAAAAAAAACCCTTTACATATTTATAGTTATAAATAAAATATGCGACGCTATTACGTTTTAATTTAGTACTGGATATAACAAATAATTCGCGTTAACGAAAAGGCCCGATTGTTGTAGGTTCATTAAATCGGAAAACTCCTGTATTTCATTAATACGAACTTTGGTTTTTTAATAGAAAATTTCAACATACAAGTAATTAACAAAATTCCAGAAGTATAATTATAATTAATTTTTGTGATATTAGGCAAAACTATGGAAACTTGAGATTAAAATTATAATGCATTTACGTACACCAGACCAACATCTAGTACTTACGGGTTTTCGGTCAAAGTCTTGTCAATTTGGACTAAATAAAATCTACTACGGCACAAGATTTTGAAAAAATACACCCAAACTTTCGAAGTACTTGGTGATGCAACTATGGTTTTTCCTAAATTATACTGAAAAAATACTACGCTATTCAATAACATTTATTCGAAAGGTGTGCTCGCCAGCTGTTTTGCATTTGATGGATAATTTTTTGGTATGAAATTTTACACTTGCAAAGGATAATGACAATCAACTGTTTTTGGTATCGATATGAAATCTTGAAATATGTCACAAATAACCTGGTGTAAACGGTATAGATTTTGATTTAGATTTCAATTAAAATCTACTAGATTTCGTGCAGGTGTAAATGCATTATTATCAAAAATTATCTTTCTCTTTTACTAATTCAATATATTGTGGGATAACCTTTATTTTATGAGCACTCCATCACATCGACGGTCATTGTACATTTTATAATATGAATTTTACACATTCCTTAAACCGAAAAGAAGTTCCAAACAATGTATTTTCCCTTCGGCTGCTTATAAATGTTCTCCCATCACTTTTAATTATATTTAGACTTATACGTAAAGAAGACAGTATTCCATTTCTGCTTTGACAAATTTTCGTTTTATTTTCCAAATTTAATGTGAGCAGTACGGATTTTTTCAGCTATCAATGATTTTTCGGCAGAGTGATAGCAACCAACGCCAGTTTTTTTAACTGTCTAGCTATTGAATTCTCGCATTTTGTCTGAATAAACTAATTATGCGAAAAGAACTACAAACGAACTAATGCATTCTACAGACCAGAAAACTCGTCTCGACTTAGTTATATTTCATCATTTAATCAAAAAATGTCAAAACTAACTCACTGTCGTTTTGCCCGCCCAGACACTAAGAAATTATTTTCACCCCTAACCAATAGATGCAGAAGACAGCCAGAGCAACACATATGCAATATTTACTTCTATTTAAAGTTCACAATATTTTATTTTATTTTTTTAAATTTTTACTTCGAAAACGTTTCATTAACTGATTGATTAAAGCTTTAAATTAAATAAGAAAACATCCACAAAGCTTAATCATGAGCATTGTGAAGTGAATGGCCGGCCAGACGTCCATAAAACCTAAAAGAGATTTCATCGTATACGTTGTTAGATTGTTTGGAGTGACTTCAATATCTCTAACCAGTCAGTGACTGTCACTCAGCCAGTCATTAATTTAGTTACACAGTCGATTTTATTTTGTAGTTGTAGCATTTGTTGTAGTTCTTTGTGGCACGATGATGTTTGTAAACATCAATTAAAATTAACAAGAAAATGTGTTGTTGTTGAAATTACTCTTTAGTGATCAAAATGTTAAACTTATCGCAAAAATTTTCAACACATTTACATAAAGATGTGAACGCGTATGTCATGTTTAAGCCACAAAAGAATGTTCACTGGCTCTCCCCCACTGACGGCTACTTGCAACATTTCAACATACCACATATGACTAAAGGAACGAACTACTACTCTACACCTTCTTTTCAATGTACACAGTTTTCTTGTTGTTGGTACAGGACTTATTCACTCACTGAGCTGATGAAGATGATGATGGTTTGTTTTAGTGATTCGCTTAAATGTTTAGTGTGTTATGGCGCACTCATGGCCGGCCAAATGATAGAATAGAATAGAGTGTGTTGCTCTAATAGTATGAAGCTGATGCGGATGAAAATGGACAAAGTCGTGTACTTTAAACAAGAAAAAAAAACAACACTAACAACATCGGCCAAGAAGATGATGACGCTGGCTACGACAACAACAGCAACAAAAGACTGCCACAGATAATCTGCATATTGAGTTAATTGCACGGAAGTAATGAAGTTTATGTTTAAATACAATTTTCATCTAAAGTGAGAGAGTCTATGTTTAACATACATTTAACAAAATCCTCATCACATATACATCCATATGTACATGTAAGTATATACATAGAAACATACAAACAAACATATTTGCAAGCTGCAAGTTGCAGTAGATGTTGGTTGATATTAGAAGTACGTCGTCGATGATGATGAGGATGACGATGTTGCATGGTGTTGATGTGTTCTTATGTCTAGAAAGTAACAAAAAAATCTTTGCGATTCTATCAAATGTTTTTATTTAAACTTTGTTGTTTTTTTTGTAGATTTTATAGAACATGATAGTGCTGTGGTGTAACATGCACTTTTTTCTGTTACGAAGTAAAATAATTCAAAGTCATATAAAGTCATGTACATGCAGAAAAAATTAAGAACTTTGATTACACATTAACATTCATAAACAAAAAAAAGACTTGTGTATCAGGCAGTCAGTACAAGGACTGCAAACCGTTTTAAGCAAATAAAAGGGATTTGGCGGGTTTGAACATTTGGTATTGTATATTCTTAAATGAGAAATCTAAACTGTCGATTATGGATGACAAGCCAACATCAGTTGAGTTGCTAGTTGTTGAAAACGGTATTACAGATGGCAACTGGCAACAGAGTGTTGTCGATTTCTGTGGATATTTAGTGCTTTTCTGGCAACCACAACGTTCGAGGAGTTGCAAGTTCGCTTCCTGTGCATAATCTACACATAAATAAAAAATAAAAAAAATCTATCGCCACTAACCCGCAGCTAAAGCAGGAATAATGACATGAATAGACTGACCCATGATTTTTTTGTAGGTTCAGACACAACAACATTAATTTAAGTTTCCTAATTGTTTGAACATTTTCAAGGATCTTTATAAAGTGTGGAAACATTTATCCTAATTATTTGGAGAATTTTTTATTGAGTGCCAGGCCTACGACGTGTCAAAAACAAAATTTTAGAATTTGTTTTTATTTTAAATGTAATTGAACGAAATAACGAATAAGTGTGACATCGTGGGCCTGACAGTAAATGGTATTAAGTGATTTTTTTAAAGTTTTCATAAACCTTGAAGGACTTGGCACAAAACAAATGATAAAATCTTTCTACTAGGAATTATTCGCAAAAATAAAAAAATAGTTGGTTTTTGTACTTTATTCGGGATAGCTCTTCTTCCATTGAACGGCATATTTTGACATTTTTGTAGGATCTGTGGAACGTGTTAAAACTTGTACCTTAATTCGTTGTACTGAAAAAAAACTATCATTTGGAAGAAAATCATATCAAAAGTATCCTGGGCATATACTAGGTTTTGTAAATTTGCAGGACCACAAATAAAAACTCAGAAAAGTCAAGGGATTTATCTTAATGTAGAGAGCTTCAATTCCAAGGTTTGAGCGAAACCACGGATTTCCTGCGAAATATGATTAAACCCATTTTGAAACCAATAATTCAGAAATCGTTCTTCATAATATCGTCAGAGGAGAGTATCAATTTATTTTTTTATTATTTTAAATTAGTTAATATTTATACGTAATTGTTGAACTGTTTTAAGGTATATATTGAAATGAGATTATTATGGCTTGAGTTCAAATCTGAATTTATCCATATCTTCTTAATTTAAGAAATTGTTTTTGGATAAATTCATTATTTTATTAAGAGAATACTTTTTATTTGAAATAATTTATTCATCAGACTAGCAGAACGGATCAGTACAGATTTCGAGGTCGCTACACCATCTCATCAGCGTTCTTTGTTCGATTTTACCACTTTTGACGGTGGATACTAGTGACTAGGAATATCAAATTAGAATACGAAAAGTGCAACTTATTCATTTCTTACAAGTTAAATCAATTTCGGGTAGTACGAAATTCCATCTATGATTTTTAATTATTCCAAATATTCCATACTCTCTTTGCTTTTTCCAAAGCCATTGGCTTTGAGATCAAGAAGTTCTCCATTTTTGTTTAAAGGATAGTCACCATTATCAGGTGACTCGTATGGGTTCGTTAGTTCGGTCCCGTTGCAATACTCTGTGCAGCAGCTGAAGCATGGCAATAGTTGCCCCTCTGCCACTTCAAAATATTCAGCTTTCCTTAAATATGATGATATTTTGAATAACTCTACACCTGCCAGTCCGGCAGAATGTTGGAACTATGTAAGTATGACGATACACAGTTTTCCCTTAATCCTTATCGGTGCCACTATTACAATAGTCGGTGTAACTAAAATCCATACAATATGATCCAGTGCAATTATCATACGATCCTTATCCAGCCTGAGCAGATCCGGCATTCTGCTTAGCTGTATCATTCAGTTGTTCAATGTAGTCCACTGTGACCTACCGGTATCGGAGTGATCAAAATAGACAATCAAAAATAAGTTTTGGTGTGTAGTCCATGTTGTCTTTGATGTTGTTTAGCATACCCATAGTACACCCTTGTCCTTTGACATGTAGCGTTCAATCTGAGCGCCAAATAAAGAGCCAGTCACCTGTCCAAGATGTGTACCGGAAACCAATTTATCATAGTGAAAATTGTTTTCGTTGGAGTGAACCTAAGCGCCTGTTATGCGACCGCTTTCAACCGGAAAATCTTCTAAATGCTCCACGATGAGTATCTTTCTCTAAGGTATCTCCCATCAGATCCAGTTAATATTACTAGGGTGTATTTCTTCTCCAGTTGCAGCCAACAGTTTTTTTGAAACGCATATAAAGCCACAAATGCCGTTTCCACTCTAGACTGGATATTCAGGTCATCCGAGACTACCAGGGATGTCCCGTTAAGTTTAGGAGCCACAAAACATTCGACCTTGTGCCTCCTAGTAAAAAGTATTAGCTGATTTTTTTTCGGGATTTTCACCCAGTCCGCAAATTATACTCCATTCACTTCATCTCATTAATTTGTAAATTAATAAAAAACTTGGAAATCTCTGTAAAATTATTATTTTTATACTTCTAACGTTCTTGTAGCAAATGAGCGCCATGTAAAAAATATTATGTTTTCTTAAACTTTATTTTACAGCGGGTTAATTTACAAATTTATAAAAACTTGCGCACTACTTTTTTCTTGCATGTTCGAAAATTCGAATGCCGAACTTTTGGAAAATATTTAAAAACTGAAATGATTTATAATCTGAGTTATTACGGTTGTCAAATTTTCGTCTTCGTGTTCGACAGCCTGTACTAGATTAACTAACAATGTTGTGTGCTTCTTTAATCTAGTACAACTTTGTCGAAGCCGAAGGCGAAAATTAGATAACCGCATAAGGTCCAACCAATATTCGGTGAAAGTGTTGTAATAAATAATAAAGATTTTAAATAATAGCTCACCAATGTTTAAGGTCACTTACCCTGAAATTAAAAAGAGAAAAAAAAATAATCATTAAAATTACGAAAAAAAGGAATTAATAAACAAAAATATGTACATTTAAAATTTATATGTATTTGTAATTAAACATAAAAAGCCCACATTTCCTTAAATTATAAACTATCAAACATTTTTATTCAAATCTGACGCCTTTATTTTGTTCAGTGTATTTAAAGCTGATGTTGCATTTCATCTCATATCTTTGCATTTTGGTCAAAATGTCGATCGAATGGTCGGTCGTTGGTTATTTGGTCGGTAGGTTTCTTAAGATATCAAATTCAAGAAATCAGTAGTAATGTGTTTGTTGCTGGCTGATGATATTGTTGTTGGTGTTGTTAAAGTACTTATGCGGGAAAGCAACATGTTTTTAAGCGTTAATGAGCCACATCTTAAAACAAGATAAAATTTTCATTTTTTTTTTCATTCAAAAATTTTAAAAGCAACAAAAAAATAAGAAATAAAATTTAATAATGATTGGCAAGTTTCATTTAAAAACATCACTTTCTATATGACACCTTTTATGATATTTTTTATTTTTTTTTTGTATTTTTACGAATTTTGGTTTTGATAAAGATGGCGGTAAGCAAAATTTCATACATGTATATAATTATAAAAAAAAAGAGAAATAAAATGTTAAACTTAAAATTGTGTTTAATAAGACCACAAACTGACAATTGGCTCGCTTGGTCTTGATTTGCTGACACGAGTAAACAGACAATAAATGTGTTTTTAATCTTTAATGAGAACGTCATTTTAAATTGACACATCTTTTGGTTTTTCTTTTCTTTTTTTCTTTTTTTTTTTTTTTTTGTTCAAAGTGACATTATAAAGCTTTGATTTTGCCCGTCTTGAAATCATTAAAACCAAAGTAGTCTTAAGTTAAGAAACACAGGCGTACAATTTTGAAAACTCTTATTGTCCAAAAAGTGTCAAATGACACTTTCAAAATAAAAATCAATTTAAATTAAGAAGAAAAAAAAATTTCCCTTTAAAAAACCACAAATATAACAAGATTTGTATGTCTGTTAAAAAAAAAACATTAAACATGTGTTTGAATGACAGTTAAATTTTATTTATTCTGCACTCGCATTTAAGGCGATTTTCGTTATTAAGAATGTCACAAGAAGTTGTGGTCAAAGTAAAATTGAAAAAAGATTTTCAAAATTAAAAAAAATAAAACACTATTCCAAAAACATAAATAAATAATAAAGAATCGTATGTTAATGTTCATTTGTAGCAAAAAAAAACTTACGTACTCAGTTTTTGTAATTAAGGTTTGAAAAGATACAGCTGTAAATCGCAGGGACAAACAGACAGCGGAGCCTTTGAAAAAACCCTTGTTGAGTTCCTTTGGGCACGGAGTCCTCAAAAGCAAATTATTAATAATTTTGAAAGTTTTACTCGAACTGTATTTATAAATCACAAATATATAATGCACAAATTTTCTATAGAAGAATGAATTTTTTAACATTTTTCTGTTGATTAGAAAATACTGATAAAGCAAAATCGACTTTTACATCTCTTACTATGACTATTTCTCGTAAAAATTATTTTTCTTTTTCTAATCTATCATTATGTCTTCAATTATAAAAATTAAAAAGTTTCATTGCCACACCTGAATTGCAATTTAATTTAATTTTTAATTCAAATCTAATAATTGTTGTGACACAAAATACATAATTGCTTAAATTGAATCAAGTAGCTTTTATTGAATTATAAAATAATTCAAATTTTGTGTCTATGTTTTTTAATTACATTTAAGGTTTTTGCAGTTCATCAGTTTTGCATTCAATAGTTAGAAAAAATGTTAAAGCGCACAAGCTCAGGTGGATATGAATCGATGTGTATTCGCATAAATACACTAAAGTGTGTTAAATGAATGAGCTTTAAGGGTTTTTAACTAAAACAATGCACAAGTCAATAAACAAATAGAGATGCACGTCTGCATATTTATGTAGATACATGGTGGAATGTGTATGTACATAATCGTAAATACAAATGCGAAGAGTATGTGAGAAAGTTTTGGAGTAATTGTAGAAATTAGAAGTGAGGCAAAATAAAATGTATCTTTTAATTTTATTATTTATACTTTTCAATCGAACCGTATTGATAAAATCACACGAACATTCAGATTCGGAAGGGTAACGATTGTCCGTGATCAAATTAATCGCTAAAGAACGGAAGATTTTTTTGCAATCGATTATATTACTTCAGTTATCCGGTAGTGCATCTATTTATTTTGCTGAAATTTGATTTAAAATCACTATAATACGAGACAGAAGTGAGCTCTTAGAAATCTGATGAATATAATTGTGCAAGAGAAGCTTTTAGCAGAAAATATGAAAGTTAAGTAAAGCCACCAAACTTCATTAATTGAACTTTTTTAAGTAACTACATAAGTAATAATTAAAACTTTATTAACATTATTTTTTTGCAAATGGGTGGGTATTAAGAAAATAACGAAAATAATTATGTAAAAACGCGTACAAAATTTTACCTCATCATGGATGATCGACGATTGTCTGTCGTTAAATATTTGACCAATGTGAACTACCATCATACTATTTATTATTAGTTTTATTATATTAATTTACACAATGTACATGAGATCGTAAAAGTATGTATTTGACAGCATAAATGTTGTGCTTTCATCTATTCGCTGAGTTTGTCTGGTAGACTGAGTTTTCTAGTCAGAGATTTAAAAATTTAAATTTTATTAACTACAAAAGATACTGTGCACATAATTAAATTTGAAACATACATGTTTGCCTTTGTTTCTTAGATGTAATGAGGTGGTAATTTAATTATTATGCACTTCCATATTTTATCGCCTACAAAGTGCTGTCAACAATAATGGTAACTGATGTAGTGTAATTAAATTGTTCCCATCTTCCAAAGAAATCATAAAATGATTATTTAAATAGATTGGCTGCTTTTTGTTTAATAATAATATCGACACGAAACAATTAATTTATTTAATATTTTTCATAATACTACTTGTAGCGTGGTTTGATTATCACTATAACCAACAGTGTGTAGTAGGCATTTGCAGTCTACAGTGCAGCAACATACAAGCTTCTAATTACATTGCCAAATGCCAGACAGAATATTTGTGCAGCGGTCACTTGACACCTTGTGTGTGTATCGTAGGCCGTTGTTAAAGTCACTTGAACAATTCCTTGTGTTTTAAGAAAGATCTATTATGCACTCGTGGAAACTATACAAACTGTTGAGACGCGCGCCGTATCTTTTCTTTGGGAAACTAAAAGACACTCGAAATAGCTAAACGATCATATGTCTTTTATATTCCCACAATTATTAATATTAAGAAACCACTCAATCATGAGTTTTAGAAACTGTCTAAAATTTATGATTGCCTGGTAAAATATAAAATAAGCATACTGTAAGAATAGAATTAAGTTTTGAGTGAAGTTCTAGAATGTCACTCATTTAAGTCGTCTAGAACTTCTCATAAGTAGTATATAAGTAGAGTAAGATTTAAAATTAAATTAATTAATAAAGTCACAGCTTAGGAGCTTTTAATGAGCTCTAAGCAAAACAAAAATAAATAAATAAATAAACTTTTTTTAATTAAATACTACATACTACAAATACGTAGTTATAATAAATCAAGGTGAATTCATACCATGTAAACTCGACAACTCAGTTGGCTCAAGGGGGGTTTGGGACATTTTTCTGTTTTCAAATTCGCCTTAAAAACTTTATTTTAACATCCAAGAATGATATTTTCCAAGGCGAATTCTCTTGCGACTACCTGGTAGGCATTTGCCTTGATAATAAAGTAAAGTATAAATAAAGTATGCGTTTCCATACTTTTCTCATAATAATGATCCAGAAACTTTGTTTTTTGTAAACGAATTCAATGCAGTAAAAGTTTGAAAAATGATTGAATTTGCCAATTACTAGAACAAAGCTAAGAATATTATACCCTCCCCTTTGTGACAAATATATTCCAATTTTATAAAGATGTAACATTAATTAATCCTTTTTTGATCCAAAATTAATTAAGGCAACATCAAGACTGAAGCCTGACTTTAAAAACTCAAAACGAAGGATGATAGTGATCAATTACTTAAAATAACTTTGAAAATTTACTGTTCGTTTAAAAACATGCTATAATTATGGAAACCTCTATATATACATAAATCATGTTTTATTGTGTTCGTGCAGGATAATGTGCGAGAAATCCCCAACAATTTCAATGAATTTTTTTGAGTGCGCGCAAATGCTTCCAGCACGAAAGAAAAGATTCTTTTGACACCGATGGATGAATTTTTTACATGAAAGTTGTTTAATTTAATTTTCTTCAATTGTTTATCTAAATATAAAAACGAGTAAAATTACGAATTTTAAATAAAAATAAATAAAATTGGGGTTTGAGAAAACCGAATTGCCGCGAAAAGACACGCGTCCGAAATTTTCCCGGGAAATTAAAATTAAACAATAATCCATAAATATATCAATATGATTTAATATTTTTCTTAAAATTATTATTTTAAATTTTAATAATATTTTAGCAAACATTACGAAAATTGAAAATGATGTAAGAAATTTTTAAAATCGATACAATTTTCTATTTTTATTAACGACATGACAATAGTAGTGCATTTTAAAAGATAAAAAATATTTTAGATATTTAAGAAAGATCTCCTTTAAATTTCCTGTCTCGAAAAATTACATAAAATAAAAATTTAATCTCACGATATCTGAAAGAGGTGCAATACTAAATTATTCTCTGATTGGTGCAATAATGCCGTGAACTTATAATACAAATGGTCGTTAGTTCAACTCCTGGTGAAGGAATGTTTTCTTTTTCAAATGTGCGTATGATCGCGAAAAAACTTTTTAGCTCTCAATAAACTAGTGGTGCAATAGACCTGTCACAACAATTCCTTCAAAAGCACGAGCAATCATTACATTTTATTGCGTTTTGTGTATTTTATGGCTTTTAAGTATGGACAATTTTAAGCCGTTATTTGTAATCGGCCTTCGCTGACATCACCATGTTAACGTAATGATATAAAACGCTGCGGTATAAATAAAGGGGTTTAATTGTTTCTTTAAGAAAAGGACATTAAAAGAAATTTTGAAAGCTTAGTAGAAGCTTTAAGCCCTACTAAAGATGTTGTAGAGATTTTTGGTCGCCAGGACTCAAATTTGTTAACAGTCGATGGATGTTATTATTGAAACCCGGTACAAGTAAGTTTAACATAAAAACGCATATACAAAATCAATTGAATTTTGACAAAATTACAAAACATTATTAAGGAAAAAGGCATGTCCACACTGCGCGACACTACAATGCATCGACATTTTTAGTATATAAAAAAACTTCAAACAAAATGGATGAAAGTAAAATTGATGCGGTAACAGTTTCGCTTTTAGATAAGCAAAAAGAGAACTGGAAGGCAAGATGTTTGTTCTATAAATGAAATTTTGGCCACAAAAATAACCAGTAATTTGTTAAATGCTTTGACGGCATTCGAATTGAATTTTCCATTTAATATTTACGGACATAATATTCAAGCATTGTCTATACGATCTCTTACTTATAAATTGGCGTAATTTAGAAAATTTCTTCTTTCCGTATTCTTAATTGATTAGCCAGCGTTCACTAATCCAATTAGAAAAGCGAACTTTTGTCTAAAAGATTTTCAAATAATTTTTATCGAGCCGATTGGTTTAAGCAATGAATACTGAAAAATATTTACAAATTAGATAAATAAACCACTGTACTTCTCTCATTTCTGAAATATGTATGCATGCAAATTTTAATTCAAATTTATTGAATTTTATATAAAAGTCAAAATTTAGAAATATTTATTATTTTTTTCTACTTAGAAATATTAAAAATAATTTTTACAAAAATGCTAGCAGAAATCGAGATAAAATTACAAGATTTAGCAAATATTGCTCTCGGAACGCCGCAGCTGACAAACGTCAATACGGCCATCTTGCAAAGTTTAATCGAAATTTTGTTGAAAAAACTAAATTGTCAAAATGAAAAAGTTGTCTTGAACACTTACGAGGCCAAGCAATTCGAAACTCTCTTAAAAACTGCCAAAGTATCGCCACTGATTTACAACGATGAACATGTCGAAAAGGTTTCAGAGAAACTAGAACGTTTGAATAAATTGCAAGAATGTGTGCAAAAAATGGATGAAAAACTAGACAGACATTTGCAAGAAGTGCAAAGAGAAAGTAATTTTGCTGAAACAGTCATCGACTGGGAAAATTGGCCAAGTTATGGTTGTGAACATCTCTGTACCACCTGTGATCCAGAAAATGAAATAGCCTGTACACTTCTAAAAAATACCGATTTCATTAAGAAGCTGCTAAGACGTATGGCGGCTCCCATTGTAGAACGCATGTTTTATTTTGAGACAAAGATTGAGAAACTGAATGAGGAGTTCGCAGGCTTCATTAAACGTGCTGAAGAGCAATATTTAAAGATACATTTGCTGGAAAAGTGTATGGTAGAAATCGAAAAGTTACGTCATATCACAAAAGAACAGAATACACAATTTATTTGTACCATGGAAGAAATTCAAGACATGTTGGATTCCAAATTGGATAAGATTCATATGCCGGCATTAAAGAAATACATACGAGACAATTTTCAGCAGATTGATCAGTCTATTAATACGCTGCAAGATAAACAAAAATGTCCGCGAGCAGCTGGTATTATCATGGAAGGAGTACGTTGTATGTCTTGTGGTGATCGTAAAGTATGTAGTGATATTGGTGTCCAGCCGGCATCCATGTTGCCTGATGTGATCATAAAATCAGCAAAAATACGAAAATATTGCAGGAGTTTGCGTGATTTTGAAAATTCTAAGCAGTTGGCGTCATTGAAATCTTGGAATTTGGAAGATGTTGTTGGGATTAAAAAATTAGAAGTCACTCGCCAAAATGGCATTGAAGAATCTGCTTTGCCAAAATGCCATAAAGCTGGTGAGGATTTGGAATTTTTAGAAGGTTTCGATGGTCAACTTTATCGTAAGGGTTGATCACAATTAATTGCCAATATTTTTTTATCATTAAAATATATTGTTAAATGAAGTTATTGAAATGGTTATTTGTAGTTTTTGGGGATAACAATTGCTTATTACTGGTAAAAATCAAATTCGGTACGATTTCAAGGAGAAAATTGTCAACATCCAGACGACATCTTCGAAAATATACAGACCGACATGACTGACTGTTACACAAGCGATATATCTACGACTATATATTTTTTATGTAGATAATTTATAACAAAACAATTTATGATTTTAGCGTATACGTAGTCAAGTTAACATCGCATGTATGTACGTTGTATGTATATGAAGTTCCCTTTAGTAATGAATTGGAAATTCAAAAATATACTTTAACCGCTTTAGATAAATCTTTGACAAACATGAACACAATAGCTTCAACTTGAACTGTGAGCATGTCAGTAATATGAGCACAATTTGAATTCATTAAGTAACAGATATGCTCGTTAAAAGTTTAGTTTTTTTTCTGTCTTTATATTTCTTTTAATATTCATGAATAGAATTTCTAAACTAATGATAATTATGATTTGCATACGAAACCCATAATGAACCCGTATAATATTTGGCAGAAATTTTTAGCAAATTATAAATTCAATGTCAATAAATTGTTGGATTAAAACAGACATTTAGAAGAAAAAATAAACAAACTGACAAAAAGTTTTAATACTTCTTAAATGTTTTGCGAAACACGAAACTTAAATTTCGTCTGAAATGGTTTTATTTATTTTGTTTTTGGTTCGTTGAAACTTTTTGTATTCATTTACTTTAAAAAAAAACTAACTTAAGACATTCAAAATGATTTTTTATTAATCATAAAAGCTTAAAAAATCTTTTTTTCAAAAGAAAGAAAGACTGCAACAACAAACAACACATCAACTGATATTGATTTGCTTTATTATCAGCTTTTAGAAGTTTTATTTCTTTGAGGAATAAGACTCCTGCTTCTGCCAGATATGTCAAGAAATGATTAAAACTCATCATTATTGAGATGCATTAAAGTTGTTTTTTTTATCTTGTGTGCCTTTGAATTTTTGTGTCTTAAAATGTGATTCTTATTTATGATCTCATTAATTTCTCTCATTTCGAACGAATGCATGACGGGGTGAAGGATTCATTAAGTAAATGAATTAAATTTATATCTGTCAAATACTAACAGACTTTTTTAAAGGTTTTTTTTGTCAAAGTGGATTCAACCAAGGTGTATTAACTAGGTGAAATTATTAGTCCAACAACTACAACAATACAAGAACAACAACCTTTTTTTTAATATTGTTTCTGTGAAGAACCTCTACAGAAAATGGATACAGAAAAATATAATGACACCCTTTTTGACATTCAAAATACAAAACATAAGCAACGACCAAAAGAGATCAGTGCAACAAAACTTATTATGATTTGGGCTATTTGATAGACTGTGCTTTGCCACATTAAAAATAATTAGAAAAATATTCGTTCCACACATTTGGAAGTTACCGCCTCCTTTTCCAGTTGTATCCTGCAGCATTGGAATTTTTAAATTATAAATGAATGTTATATTTAATAAAATAAACCTCAAGCTTTTTAAATATGTGAACGTATTCTTAAAATTTAATCAAATCGGCCTCATTCAGGTTCTCCGACAACTGGAGCCTGTCCCATGTAGAGACTTCCGCCACAATCGAAGCTGCCAGAAACTAGAACTATTGGTTGAGTTTTAAAAAGAAAAGTAGCACTCGGGCAGTTAATGTGCCTACCAACCAGTAGGCGTGTTACCTTCTTTGGGAAAGATATAGTGAGAGTGGATATGAAAGTGAGAATGCTTAATTGTTTTACAAATCTGATATTGCGCGTTACGTCAGTTTTTAGATCAGTGTAGCAGCGACTCTGCTGTCAGGTAGGCACATTATATTTGTTTAAAAAATTAAAAGTTTACTTTTCATGTTTCAATTTTACTACTTTTGTAGAACATGTCTGAATATGTATAGAAAATGCTCTGTGTTATTTCGTTGCAAAAGCAAATTTGACAAATAGACATGCATGCTTTGTTTATTTTTCAACTTGAAGCTGATACATGCATGTGCAGTTAGTGTGCATGGGGTAGTAGCAACTTTCAACGCTTATAGCTCCCAAAATACTGAACCGATTTAAAAAAAATATATATTGTGCACATTTGTGAATAGATATCTACAAAACTTTATAATATTTGTCAGAATCGGTTGTATAATATAAGCGTAGAAGGGATCTAAAAAAATTGTTTGTCTATTGATTATATAGATGTTACTTTCCCGCCGATTCTGCTCCATTACCAACGATGGAGGGCGTTGTGATGTACATTAGCATGACCAGAATTAATGAAATGAAAATTAGATGAGTATGATAAAAGGTTTGTTTCGAACAGAGCTGTTGGGCGCAAGTCGGTAACGTACATAAGTTAAATGCAATATGTTATGACTAGCCTGAAACTGGACTCCAACCCACATTCTTTATTAATTATTTGCTGTGTAGTCACGCGCGAACTGCTGCAGCCAACAGCACCCACACTCTTACCACTGGGATATCCAGAATACTTCGGCCTTCACTAAGAAGATAGAGGACAAAATAACTTATAATGCTTCAAACGCATATCTACAGAAACTGGACTGCCTTAAAGATGTGGCACAGACTGATCCATTAGGATTTGTGAAATGTTTTAAATGGTTATCAGTATCTGAAATTTTCAGAAATGTCTAATGTGCAGGGTATAAATGGTTCTCTGGGCCTCACACTATTACTAAGAGTATCGCTTTATATGACCGGCTGCTGCCCAACTAACTTAACCATTCTTAACATAAATGAAACAAGACCTTTAATAGTTTTGCAATCAATCAAATCTATTATAAGACCGCTACCAAGTCTCTTTAAAGGGCATAAGAATATTAGTCAGTGACGATATGCCAGTGCATGAGCTTTCCCATAAGTAAAGTGAACAAAAAAATCCCCGCTCACTAACACTCACTTTAATTTTTGTAAAGTGTAAAGAATTTGGCTCAAAGAGAAAGAAACTATTTGCTTGAAAATGTGACAACAACATTGTGCAACATGGCAAACGCATAATTGATTTTATGTAGAACAAACACCAATCAATGATTTGCAGGTATGATGATTGGAATTTTGATTAACGCAAAAATCGAAAGGGTTCTCTGAATCAAGTCAACACGTGTTGGATTTTCAAAAATGTCAGTGTGTGTCGTTGACACACAGATTTTTCTACCGCTGCTGCTGCTGCTGCTACTACAGCGCGAATATTGCTGTTGCTTCTCATTGGAGATCAACAAACATAAGCTTAAAGAACGACTTTGTTGTCTGTATGTTTGTCTGTCCTTAACGCAGAACTTAAAAATTTTGTGTAGAGTATTAAAAACAATGTGTTGTTTATAGTGGCCAGTGAGGTGACTGCTTTGTTAAAAGAAGAAATAAAAATTCTCAAGCCTAATAAAAGGATACTGCACTAACTCAGTGATCCGAGTTCTTTAAAACGACAACCAACGTTGCGTAAATCTTCTTTGGTTTTTGTATAGTTCTAAACATTTATTGGTGTTTGTTTATGTGTGTACGACATTGAGAACTGTTGGAGGTTTCTTTTAGTTCAAACTGAAAGAAGATTTTAAATTATTTTAAATATTTCAGCGATTTTCATCCAATTAAGGTTTATTTTAGAGTGCTTTTCATACCATGACTGTACAAGCAAACAAACAATCATTTAAGTATTTAGTTTGTTGTATCTGCTTTGTTTCGGTAGCTTAATTAAGCTTTTTCAAATTTCAAAGCTACAAGCCGACAAATACTTTTTGCAATTTTACTTGGACTAGTTGTTGATTTCTTTTTTGTAGATATTTTATTTTTCTTTTCATTTTCATTTTCTTGAAGACACATTGTAGTCTAATAGATGCGTAACAAGAAAATTAATTCATTACACTGGAAAAAAATAAACTTCGTAGGTTTCAATTAAGAGGTTCGTTTGGAAAATGATGGAATCAAATGTGCCCGTGTAGCCTACAAGTTTGGGTGTTGGGGGTCTGATACCCGCCAAAAGTTCGGTGTGTTTCAACAGAAACCCCAAAAAGCTTCGCGGTTTACGTTTCTTAACAACAAAAAAAGAGGATTTTAAAAGGCTTGTAATAATCTATTAACCAACGCTTTAAAACACCAGAAGAATCAATTTATGAATGAAGTCTGCAAGTAGAAAAATAAATTATTTAATTTGTCACTCCCAGTTTGGCGATTTTGAGCAGATAAAAAATTGTGGAAAATATTAATTTTAACAAAAATTCTTTTCCATTGAAGCATAAAAACATAGCAGGGCGGCTAATCGCAAAAAATAATAAAAATCTCAAGTTGAAACATATTACTAACATATTTTTCGTTTCAAATTTTTTTTTCTATTTTAAGTTAACTATTTGAACCAAACCATCATCAATCAATCATTCACAAAAATTAGCATCTTTTTTATGGGCATTTTTGTAAAATTTATAGACTCTTTTGAGTTGGAACTTTATTTAATTTATAGGCCATTAAAAATGTTTAAAATATCTATCACTTAAATGTTGGAGTGTTAAAAATATAAATCCTACTGTGCGCGACACAATTCTTGTTAGAATTGGTCCAAAACAAAAATAATAATAATAAAATAAATTAATCATATTTGAGTGCTTTAAGGTTCTTTTCGAAATAACAAAAAACCAAAAAAAAAACAACGATGATTTTAAATGTAAAACCATCACCGCACCTTTTCGTTGATTTGGTTTTTAGATTTTTTTTTGTTTTCTGTGAGAAAATAATTAATCATCTTAATTAAGGAGGATGTAGTTTTTGATGTATTTTTTCAACCACATGATAGATTTTATTAATGATGTTCAATGTCATTGTTATGTTTTGCTCATTGTTTTCTTGGTATTAATATATTAGCATTTCGTTGTAATTAAAATATATTTATTCACATTGTTTTAGTCGTGAAATCTTTTGAGTTTTATGAATTATACAGGGGAACACCGATATTGCCGCACGCGATTAATAAGTCATAGTTTTTTACTTTTCTATGCCTTTGATTCTGAAGTTAGACAGTTCAATAATTTGAATACGATAATAGCACACACACCCATAGATACAATAATGTTAATTTTGCATCAAAAATGCAATTTTTGTTAATAAAAATCTGTCGCCGAATATTATCAAAACTTATGCTTCGATTTTAATGAGATCTAACTTCTTTTATTTGGAATATATTCAACTTTAAGCCTAATTACAAATACTAGTGTATCCAGCGGTCGACTAAATCGAACGCATTCTAGAAATTAATATTAAACATTTACATATATACATACGATAAAATACAAAAACAAAAAACATTCTAAAAAAACAACTCAAAACTTTGTGTCATTTTTACGCAAAAGCAAATTGGACAAACACTCATGCACATTTGTTTATTTTTCAAGTTGAAGCTGATGCGAGTACATGCATGTGTAATAATAAGTGTGCATGTGTTAGTAGAAACTTTAAACGTTTACAGCTCCCAAAATACTAAACCGATTTAAATAAAACTAATAAAAATCCGTTTAAAAAAATTATAAATCTTTCCAAAATCGGTTCAGTATTACGGCCGTTAAAGGTGATCTAAAAAACGTGTTTGCCTGTTAATAATATAGATAGATTCGCAAGGAATTTTTTGTTCAAGGAAAACAATTTTTAGAAAAAATATTCCGTAAATTTTTAAATGAGAAAAGTGAGAACATATTCCTCAATAAATTTTTATTGTTAATATGAAAAAATTAAAAAAAAAAAACAAATTAAATGAGGAATTTTTATTTATGATTGGACTGTTTATGTATGTATGTGAAGTAAAATTTAGAGTACTCTGTTCAAATTTGCGAAAAATGTTGAGCAACATTGATTATTTCGTTTGAAAATTTTGACAATTAGCCAATGGTGACAACACCACGATTTAGAACAAATTTATCGGTTTTATTACCTTGAAGTAAGCAAGATTGTTTTTCACAAAAATGATGTGTTTAATAAATAAAGTGAAATCAAATGGACAACAAAATAATATAAGGAGATTGTGCTGTTACGTATCAATTAATGTAAAATAAAGCTGCTGCGGAGGAGCTCTTTAAAGACACGCGTTCTGCAAAAAGTCCTTAACTTCATTTTATATTATATTTACACCATTTTCCTTTATTTTAATTATTTGTGCGTAACAAACTTAAAATTAAAGCCAAAATGCCAAGTAAAATCTGTTCAGCTGTTGTTTATAATTCCCTACGAAATAAGTGATACTTATATTATTTCGTACTTGGAAAATATCTTGTCAGAAACATTTTGTAGTTGGCAAAAAATGCTGCCAAAAACATTTCGTATGTTTTCACAAGATGAGCAGAGTACAACGTCAGCCATATTATTTTGCTATTATTTCGGATGAATTTTTTACGAGTATATAGACTTTTGACATCAGTTCGCCACGAAATGATAAACAGAGTATACTTAAGAACGGAATTTTTGTTGCTTTTCATTTTTTATGGATTTTCGAAGAAGAAAAAAACTATAAATTTGTAAAAAATTTTTTCGGCTCAACTTCCTAAATATCTCTGAAATTGCTAATCAAATTCGAAAGTTATGTTAGTATGACTTATAAATGTGTGTAGGGAGGAATATCGATGCTGTCTACTACTGTCCTGCCTCCCTTTTCCATTCGCTTTATGGCACAATGATTTTTGGCCATGAATTTCTACCAAATTTCTGATATGATTGTTTATTCCGACAATCAAGGTCAATACAATATAATGGAATATAATACTGAATAGCAACCTACGACTACAACATTACGAGGGTCAAGCACTAATGTGATGGACATATTTCCAATAATAAATAGTGTGCTTAACTACCTTCAATTATCAATCCTGAGACTAATTAAGCGCGCTACGATGTCGCACCTATTCGTTCTTTCGTAAAATTACATTAAAAAAAAATATTCTAAAATTTTGTTTTTGTTTTATATGTAATTGTACGAAAGAACGAATACGTGTGACATCGTTGGGCTGGCAATTAATCAAATTTCAATTCAGCTCCCGCCACAAATTGGCAGCACTGTTTTCCAAGCCAGTTTTGAAAGAAATAGAAAAACAATCAGCAGAGCTGCCAATTGTACCTCTTCAAAGTCTTCTGATAATATTTTAATTAAAATATTCTAAGAACTAATTATTTTTTATGTTCATACATTTTCATTTTTTTTTTTTTTTTGTAAAACACACAAGCAGGTTTTTAATCCTTTTTTATAATTAAAAACGTTCACATTCCTGAACCAATTAATCCAAAACCCACAGTTTCACATAATCACCTCTTTTTAAGGCCAAATTCAAAGAGATTTTTCGTTGGCAAATATTTCCGTTAATCTTAACAGACAAAATTACTTAAAATTTCAATTAATTTTTGCATTTTCATTTTTATTCCTTCTTTTTTTTTCTTGCAAATATTTTACGAGCTTTATATAAAAATAAAATTCAAAATGAAAAAGGAATGGCTTGGCACAGTGCTTGCTCTGTCTTTCACTTGACAAACTTTTGATTGCTCTCAATTCACTTAATTATTGTCACATGCAATATTGCAATTTCCTTCAATTGATGTTGTTGGTCTGCATACGATTCGAATGTTCATTTTAGTGCTGCTGCTTTTGCTGCTGTTGTTGTTGATGATGATGATGCAGTTGTTGTCGTTGCAGCAATGTGTCCAGTTGCATGACAATAAAGTATGCGTAAAATATGCTTTCATGATTTTCAATTTTTGAAAATACTCATAAAAAATAGTTTAACTATTGGCACAATTTTTTACAAGTATTATGTTTTCTTTTTATTTTATTTTTTCTTTTTGTAATTCCACAAAATCAAAACTTCAAATTAATGCAAATATTTATGGGATGAACAAATATTAGCGGCGTTATGTATGACTTGCATTCACAAAAGTGCGTACACAGTTGTGTACGAGATGAAAGATGTATAATCAATGAGAAATTTTTATAGAAATTGAATTGATAAATTGTCAATAAGACGAAGGAATTAATCGCCCTTCTCGCGAATAAAAGTCACTTGAAATGTGTTCCTTTTCCCTGTAAACTGTAATTACTAATTTTGTCTGGTTTGTTGTGTTTTGTTCACTGTGAAAAGAGAATATTCAATATGAAAGAGTCCCTAAGCGCCATCAAATGGACTATTGTAGAACGAATTCTTAAGTTTACAGCTTTGACCCCCGGCTAGAGGCCACCGGGCCAGTGCTGTCAGGTGACCGCAAAAAAAATTTCATTCCCAAATATTTTTTTCTGAGCAACCATGAACGTTTTTTTTTAATTTAATTAATTAAGTCTTCACCAATTTTTCCAGAATTAGGGAAAAATCCATACATGTGGTCTTTTCTCTAAATTAAATTAGGGAAAATCGGACAGATTTTTTCTTTCTGCCAAACTGTAGGAATGTTTTCCAAAAACTTTTAAGTAAATGCAATAAATAATTATTTATTCAAAAACGACTAAAAATTTTATTTTTTTCAAAATCTTATGTATTAAATTAATAGCTTCGATTTTTGCAGTTTAAAAATTTTGCAAAAAAATTTCTATGGGAAATTGACTCTAAAGTGTCAAAATTATATACGAAAAAAATTATTATATGAACCGAATTTGCACTACTTCTGGATCACAAGTTCAGGATCTTCGTTCACACACGTCAGGTTTGACTCGTTAAGTCTTGAGTTTTTAGAAGAAGCGATCTTATATTTCTTGTGATATACCTGAAGATAACTTCGAGACCACAAATGTATATATTTTTCAAGGTATTAAGAAACTTCAAGATTTTTTCCTCCCGCCACTGAGATGTTGTTAAAGTTCTGTCAATAATAAAGCAATAGAAAATAACATAAAAATATTTAAAAGCGAGCAAAACCCAAAAGACGTAAATCATAGTTCGATGCAGAAATCCTCCATTTAGTACAAGAAGTAAAAAAGGAAGAAAATCGACAATAGTTTTAAAAATTGCACAACAATTAAAAACGGGACTTAATGAATGAAGTCACACCAAATTGCCCAGTTGCATCACATGTGACAATTTTAAGAATTTTCGTGAGGATTCTTTTCTTTTTGTACTCTGATTTAATGCCTATAAAGTGGATTGATTTTCATAGGCGAAATTTATTTAACGTGTAGAAGGAAAATAGATTTTTAAGTTTTCTTATGTAGTTTTCTTACTATTATGGACGGACAGTAATTTTACTGTTAAAAATTCTGGTAAAATAACACTCTTCTGATTGTGATATACGTGAACATACGTAATGTATTTTATAATAATCAGGATTACAACATCCGTGATCGTATATGAGAATATGTAATACAAAAAATAAGTGGGATAAATGCAACCAAATAAAATTTGCGAAATCTCTTAAATTCAGTTAATTCTATAACATTTATTTTTTTATATTTTCTGATTTGTTGGTCAGCAAAAAATAGGCGAAAATAAAAAGTGTAGGACTTAATAAACAATAAACAAATCTCGAAACCAAAAACATAAATTTCGATTCTAAGAGATGCAAAATCTGTACATGAAGGCTAAACTGGCAACGCTGCTCCCAGCTGATATCGTAATATACCTTAGAAAAGATGCTTTAAAGTGCTGATAAACTTAGACATCCACTTCTTAAATAAGTGTCATCTTACCATCCCTGTTGAGCAACACATTTCTATATTGTGAGACATAACGGGACACCACTGGTCCCGAACAATCTACAAGGGTTTTTAGTATACTTGAGATAAATCTCAAATATTTACTTTCGTATGAAATGCTAAAATTAAAATTCGTTGAATATCCTTCCTCGCAAAAGGTGACACGGCACGGTGCGATAGGCCGGTAAAACTAGTAAAAAACCAACCCAAAGTATTTCAGACTTCAGAAACTAATGAAACGCTATTCTTCAACATGATAAATGATTTCACTCGTGTTACTTTTGTGACGAACAGTAAACACATAAAAAATTTTAATAGAAAAACTGCATACAACAGCAAGACAGTTCATTATAAAAATCAAAATCGATCATAAAACAAAAAACTTACAGATACTCGTACGAGTGCAAACACTTTTATTAAACCACAATCACACAAGTATTGAATTTTCAAATTGCAATTGGCTGCAGAAGAACATGTTGAAGTATTTAACGATTGTTGCATAAATCTATAAATGCACTGGCAAATAGTGTCAATTGGCGAACGACAAGATGATGATGATGATGCTGATGACGCTGATGATGATGCTGGCGATGTTGTTATAAAATAGTTTTATTACGAGCTCGTACTCGTAAGTTGTAAATGTTTCGACATTAAAAGTATGTAGCGTATATTTTATGACTTTTGACTTGATCTGATATAAAATCGTTAATTTGTTGAAACAGATAACAAATTTACTACCTAACATTGTAGCAGCATTTCTTTTTTTCTCTTAATTTTTGGTAGTTGCAATAAATTTAACAATTTAACTTTAGAAAAAGACTCACTTATTCAGTTTATTATATTCAAACAAATTTAACCCGCAAGAAAATTACATACAATTTAGGTTAACGAAACTCGAGCAATTTCAAGCTTATAAACGTATTTGCACTCTTAATAAAATAAAATATATAAATGTAATTAATATAAAATGAAACCTGGGCCCCCACTAAATATATGTATTTATGTGCCTCTGATTTAACAACACAGTTTCACTTAAACATATTAATAACAAAAGTGGCCGACTTTTCGTCAAATGTCACACTCTGAGCCGCTCAAGTTTAATTTGGTGATTTTGCTTTAGTTTAGCAAATTTACTTCAACATACAAATTTTATATAAAATCCAGTTTAACTGACAAGTTTTTAAATTCTGTAGGCTATTTTAAAGTATTGAATTTTTTTTAGATTAATCCAAACTTAAGAAAAACTCAAATAGATTTTACATTTAGTTTGTTGTCTCTTTGAAAGCATTTGAAAACTTTACAAATTAAATTAATTTAGATTTCATTAATTTAAAAACAAATTCTAAACGGATATTTTTTTGGCATAAAAGTTTTTTCTTTCAAAGTTTCAAATCATTTTCTTAAAATGCATTCGTAAAGTTGTGCACATAAATCTTTGATTTATATTTTTTTCTGCTATTTAACTTTGTGATTTCAAATCAAATACACAACATATGTAAACGGCTATTAATTTTCTTAGATGGAAGACAAAGTGAATTCAGAAAGACAAAAGTATATCTCAATATAACAGGGCGTGGCAAAAATCCACTACGTTTTATTCGGCATGAGTAATTCGATATACCCATTAATCTGCAGACCCAATGGAGTAAGACCGCGTACTCAGTTTTTCATTTTCTAGTGATGCATCCGATAACGATATTTAAACGATAATTCAGGTTTACGAGATATCGCTGATATTTTTTTTCGATACAACGATGCTTTTTATTTTTTTTTATGAACAATCATTAAAAGTAATTCAGTTCTGGAAACTGCTTAACTATTTTCAATGTATGAAAATGCCGAGCATAAAATAAAAACAGAATTTGCAGCTGCTTCAACAGCTTCTTGCTCTTTTATGACTTTGATTTAACTTTGTTAGTATTTGCTATTATTAGAGAATCCGATGAAGGTGAGCCTCTGTCCATTCTAAGCTGTGGTTGTGTTAAAGAAAAAGTCGAGAAATACTTAAGTTCTCCTATTATATCTAGAGACGCAGATTTGCTTTTCTACTGGCGTAATTACATCTAATATCCAGAGTTGAAGAAAACTACACAGAAGGACTTTGATTTTTCAAATAAGTTCTTTGGCATACGAGAGACTATTTTCCGCAGTCTAGTTCTCGTTCAAATAGAGTGCCAGCTTGAATTATGCAACTTATATTGCTGCAACTTTTCTTTTGTCTTCTTTAAAGTTACATTTACGTTTACAATATCAAATTTTTATTGCAGACATTGTCTATGGAGTACTCATTTGTATTTGTACGAACGATGAAACAAAACGAATGTCAAGCAGCGTTGTCAACTTTTTATAACCAAAACGCGCCATACACCTTCTCAAAACGCGCTAAATCATGGCGTTAACAGATATTCATAACCAAAACGCGCTAAGTTAAATTATGATGAAAGTCGATTCCATGTATTAGAAAAAAATCCAATATTTATTGAAACAAAATAATAAGTATCTTTAGTACATATTTGTTTTGCTTAAAACGACAGCAAAACTTAAAATATTCTTATAATATATCAAAAAAATTATATGTTTAAAGCATTACATATAATTATACGTTGTAACGTTACAAAGATTAAATCAATAGCTCAGTCTTGTTTTATTTAATATTAAACTTTTAGGGCCTCATTCCTTATAAATGATTAAATGTTTATTAAAGGTTTACGAAAGAAACATTTTTACATACAAAATTTGTTTCATACACCTATTCTACAATTTTGGTAAGTTTTATAAAAAAAGGGGGTTAATATTTTCATTTATTAAAAGCATCAATAAGGAACTTTTTAATATTATAAAAATAATAAAAAAATACGTTCATTTACATCGTCGGGCCCATCTTCTGGCTACAAAACCGATTGTATGTAATATTTCGAATTGTTATAAGATTCATTTGAATTTATTAACTACTAAAAACCCGCCAATTCAGCGCGTTTTCTATTAAAGGCGCTAAGACGAAAAACAGAGCGTTTGACACAGTTAAAACGAGCTAAATCTAGCGCGAAACGCGCTAAATTGCCAACGCTGATGTCAAGAGTACATGTATGTATATGTGAACTGCTTCTTTAATTCCTCTCTCGGCTTCTCGCGAACAAAGTTAAAATTGCAACGACAAAATTTGCTTGATTCGCCAATTGAGAATCAAAGCTTATTGAGGCAGACAAGAATTGAGGGACCATGTGAGAAATGGTTTCGAATACGTAAGTGTATATTTTCGAAGTGGTTATGACATGAGTAACAGATATACATATAATTTGAAGAAGTATTTTACAATTAGTATAAAGTAGATAAAAAACAAAAAATAAATACCGAATTACTTTCATTTTTAATCAATTTTGTAAACTACGATACAAAGTAGAGAAATCAAAGTTGTTTTCGATAGAAAATTCGATGCACAACGCAGTTTTTAACAAAATTAAACGCATTTGTCATTCATTACTCTATGTTCGACAGCCAGCGAAGATCGAACGTCGAATACAACAAATATTAAGGAGCTACATATCGTCGTCCGAAGTAATCGTCACGTATCTCCAAATATTTTTTCTTTGGTAAATAGAGTATAAAGTTTCAACATTATATACAACAAAAATTATTAGATCATCCGAATAAGCACTACTTCCGGAGCAAAAGTTACTGATCTTAGACCCGGTTCACACAGATCAGCTTTGACTCGACAAGTCTTGGTTTCTAGGAGAAGCGTATCTCATTCTTTTTTGATTTTGTGATCTACGTGAAGATAACATTATGACGACGATATGTGTACAACCCAACCACCTTTGTCTAGTCTTAAATTGTCGGTGGAAAATCCAAAAACTAATTTCTTGCAACCATGCTAATATACAAAAATGCATGACCTGAATTTTTATGTTTCTTGTTCTTAAACTGATATTTTTATCATTTATTTTATATATTTTTTTATTTTACGTTCAATAAATACTGAAAAAACAAAAAAATCAAAGCGCACAAATAATGTTTGTATTGGATTTGTACGGTTTTTCTTGCAACATTTACATTTTCACTTCATATGGATTTCTCAGGAACGTATCTACCGTGTAAAATGGGGTATAGGTGTAATAATAAATAAAACTCTACTTGGGCTTTGCTAGTTTTACCATGAATTCTAATTCATTACGCGTAGCAATATCGGTATACTTCATATATATTTTTTTGGGAATATCAATATCGGTATCTTGTCGACAAAAAGGCGTATCAATTAATGCCTCCCTAATATTAACCTTTAAAAAATCGTCAGAAATCTTTTTAAGCAATATGTGAACAGCCTCTTTATCAATAAAGAGCTTTAGCTCCCGCCAAATAAAATTTTGAAATTTCTTTTCCTTTAAATTTGTTTTGAAATATTAATCTTATTTATTTTTGGTTTTTATTTTATTATTTTCTGCTGTTTTTCTTATGTGAACATTTTATTTTTCATAAGTATGACATTCAATGCTTTGCAAGCGATTGTGTGTAAGTATTCCTTCGGATCAGTTTTTTCTTTTCATATATTTTTTCGTCGTATGGCACATGATGCCTGATTGTGGCATAATGCTTAATATATTGTGCTGTTGTGGCTTCACTTCGTTTCAATTTTGTTTAATTTTAAGTAAAACTAAGAATACAAAATTTTAAAAAGGGTCCTTTTTTGGAATAAAAAAAAACACAATCTTTGAACTGAACCGCAATTCAAAATGTGGTGGAAAAAAGTTTAAAAGAAAAAAATTAAAACACATGAAAAATCGAGCTTAAAACCAAATTAAATGCGAAATTTTATACTTAATCGGATTTGTCTCTTAAATGAGGCGTATAAAGAAATATTAAGCTTTGTGTTGTTAGTTTTTTTTTTCAATTCACTTTTGATGCTTCGAACATGAATAAGTTAAACAAAATCACGCTTTTATGTTGTTGTTCTTTTTTTTCAAGCAAATGATTTCCTTTTTTTAATGCTTCCTTGAAGTTTAAATATTTAATTTAAATTGTGAAAAATAGCAAATACTGTTTACAATATTGTAAGTGCTTTTAATATTTTCCATTTACCATTCATTTCTTTTAATTTAGTTGACATCCCTTAAACAACTTGTCGGTGCCACTCGCCGACAAACTGACTGACTGCCTGACTGGCTGCTGAGTGGACAAAATGTTGCTTTGCTTCTTCATTTTACATCTCGCCACTTGTTGTTGTAGTTTATAATAAAATGCATATTTACATAAATTAATTGCTTGAATTTGCAGTGCCAGTAAAAGCAGTATAAATTAACACGATTACCAAGACAAAATATATAGAAAACAAAAAGCTGATGGACTAGACTCTTAATTTGTAAAATGTATGTGCGACGTATGTGCCACATAA
Source organism: Gymnocheta viridis (assembly GCA_956483585.1). Lineage (NCBI taxonomy): Eukaryota > Metazoa > Arthropoda > Insecta > Diptera > Tachinidae > Gymnocheta > Gymnocheta viridis. The sequence goes on along the minus strand of OY101442.1, from coordinate 96,013,950 downwards.
TGTTTTTTGTATTGCCACATCGCAAGAATATGTATCTGTAAATCGAACCTTTTTTTCCAAGAACCGGAGGCAGCGGCGAAGATAATACATTTTCAAGAATTAAGACAAAACGTCAGGTTTATCGCCCCTTCACTAAATAAAAATCCTTGAAAACAGTATTGTAGTAAAATAATCTAAGGTAATTATTGTACTTAAAACTTTTGCTTAGAAGTAAGCAAAAACTTTCAAATCGTTAATTAAAAACGTTTAACGTTTTTTGCAATGTGGGTGACTTTTAAAAAATTTTTCAGCATAAATATGCTGATTCAAGATATCGTCTAAACTTAGCTTTACAAATAGAATTTTTCCACAACTTTCCTCAATACAACCATTTATAAAACATACAAAATTCAATCGTATAATTATAACACACTTTTGTATTAAAATTACCAATAACAAAAATACAATACTGTATAATTAGACGATTACAGAACACATACGACGTTAATACGAGCTTGTGAATTGAACAATACTATTGGACGGACGGCTGTGACAAAAGCGGCTACGGAAAACATACAATCAGTGGTTTGTTGTTTTAATCCTTAATATTTTGCATAAAACCACCTAAAGCATATCTCAACACTCTCATTAATTACTCTTAAGGATATAAATTGTGTACAAAGACTTTTTGATCTATTTTTTGATATGCATTCTACACTACACTATAAAAAGAAGTGTCCGACTCCCCGAATCCGCACTTAATTCTTATTGAATAAAAACAATTTTAAATATTTCTGATTTATTTATTTTATAAAAACAAAATTTACATACAATATGTTTCGGGTACGGAGTGGTTGAGCAACCGATATGAAAATTTTTTAGCTCGAACTTCGGTATATTTTTCAGACCGAACCGGAATGCCGAACTCGAAACTCAATTAAATTTTTGGCGATTTCCTTTTCTTTATTTAATAAAAACTAACTTAAAATTTAGCACACCAAAAAAGCTTTTATTTTGACAAAGTTGTAATTTTAGTATTTTAATATTTTACAGGGCTGCATTTGTTCGTATCTGTGATGGGATACAAAACATGTGCAAAAATGTATGCAATGTGTGGTGCCGATCCCGCCAACCAATTTTCCTGAATGCCGAACATTAATCGAAATAAGGTTTTCACCAAACTCCGTGCGGTCGGACACTAACAACAAGGAAAATATATTGCAGTCCGCTATTATTTTGAAAATCCTCATATACGATTATTAGTAAGAGCTTGGAAAGACTACGTGTAAATCCCTCCTGGTCAGAAAAGCTGCTACGACAAGATTCAAGTCGCAGGGCTCTACAAGTGAATATACACGAGGAATATGCTTTCATGTCTGATTGTACATCTCGCAACATTCATTTGATCTCTGTAAACTGTTACGTGAGTGTCTATAGTCCAAGCTTCTCGAAGAAGAACCCATTTTGAGATTTACTGCGACACAGCTCTGCAATGGCCAGCATATTCCGACTCAAACCAAGAACGGATCTTTACTCTATGAAGCATATAAGATGCCAAAGTGAAATGCAAGACATAGGAAAGCACATCGAGCTTACGAGTCAACCTGTTCGTCTCATACATGGCGCTCATGAGCAAGCATCCAGCTCAGTATGATTTTCTTAAGGACACCCACGATCATTTAAAGACATAACAACGATCACATATATTCTCGATATCATCGTTATCGTGAAGAACATTTTTAGGCAAAAAGAAGACACTTTATATGAAATTTTATTCCCGATGAGGCTGTCTGACATAACTTTGTGACTAGAAATGATACGAACTTTAGCCTAATATCAACTTCTTTGGATTAAAATAAACAAAGAGTTCGAACTAAATAAAAAGTCACATTAAATAACATTTCCAATAACGCATCCTTCTGCTCAAAACGTTTCTAATACAATTAAACATAGCGGAGCCATCCGCCTGCAAAATAGTCGAAAATTTACACATGAAAATACCCCTTTAGTAAATACTGTCAAAAGGCTTCATCTGGTCAGTCTGTTTGCAGCATTGAATTCTAGTAGAAATAAGGACAACTCTACTACGCTACAAAGGAGCGCCAGAATGGCAGATAACATTATTGCTGACACTTAAGTATAAATGTCAGGCCCACGATCTCGCACGTATTCCTTTTTTCATACAAGTACATTTAAAATAAAACAAAGTTTTAGAATTTCTTTTTGTTTTAAATGTAATTTTACGAAAGAAAGAATTCTTTCCAAATCGTGGGCTGCCAGGTGAAACTTCACATGAACGATAACCGATATTTTTTTTTTTCTTCGGAAACCGGTATGTACGTGAACGATATGTGGCACGTAATCCCATCAAAAATTGTCAATTCAGCAACATCAACGCACGTCGAGCGGCTACAGCAGCTTAGGCATTTTTAAAGTAGACCCCTTTTTAGAAAACTTTTTATAATAATTACATATTTACACAATTTACAATATATTGTAGGAGTTGTAAGTTCTATCAATATTGTTGGCAATTTCCACATAAACGTGTTTCTAAACAAATGTTTATATAGAGATTAGATTAAATAAGAAATTTGGTACAACTTACAACTCCCACAATAGATTGTGAATCGGGTAATGATTAAAACTGATTGAATTCCCACTTAAACTAACTAAAATAGATTCATGTTCATTTAAGTATGGCATCATTTGATTTACAAATTGCTCTCCTGGAAGTACAAATGAAATAGCAAAACATCGCCTCCCTAAACCACAATCACACTTTTGCAATTTGTAAATGGCTGTTGCGCGCTCCTTGTGCAAAAATTTACTGGTGTGAAATAAAATATTAAAAGAAAAATTCTATCCTGTTTTGCAAACAGTTGATTAATTTGCTTTTAGCACTTCTTTCTTCCCTTTTGTCGTATTTTTCTTTATTTTTTATTTTTTATTTAATTTTTTGCTGTAATTTTTTGTCGCATTTATCAACCGATCATTTAGTGAACAAGAAGATTTAAATTCCCTGCAAAATAGAACCTTAAACAAACACTTACATGAGTATAAGAGTATGAATTTTTATTTTTTATTTGTAAAACAGGGGGTTAAACTAAAATAAATTAAGACAGAGCTAAAAAGAAATTAAAACAAAAAACAGTCTAAATTAATGTTAATGACTGCAATAAAAAACGATGCAAAACCCTGCCAACAATAACAACAACAGCATAAGAAAAGAAGAGTAAAATAACAGAGTAAATCTGTTGTCTGAATTGTTGAAAAATGAATCATTCATTAGTACGAGCACATATTTATAATGTGTTTTTTATTTTTAATATTTTGTGTATGCGACATCAATTAAATATAAATTTGTTTAAGATTTTTACGAGTTTCAAAGCTTGATTTTTTTATCGCTGACAAACATGGCGGTTTAAAAGCAATTGTTCGAGGGGATGACATCATTGGAATGGGAAGTTTTAAGACAATATTCTTATTTAGTTTCTTCTTTTTTTATAACTGTTATTTATATTTAATTTGTAAAAAACTTCAATATTTATTGCGAAATTTCTATAGTCTTACTTTACATATTTAATTTTGCTTTAGTTTATTAAATATTTAAGCGTATTTTTAAATATAACAAAACAGTTATTCCATCACTTTTCTGTTGACAGATCTCCAATTTTAACAAAACTTTATAGGTTTAAGGCCACATTAGTTTTAACTTTTCGTTGCCGTTCTGTGCCGCTCTTTTCTGTAGAAAATATTTCTTAATTACTTGCTCTGTGTCTGAAATTGTCGGTGTGGACGATGTAACTATAGGAATGCATATTTTTAAAGTTTGCAAAATGCCTTTTATTTAAAAAAAACATATATAAATTTTTAAAAATTTGTATTAAAATAATATTTTCTGACTTTTTAAAGAAAATTTTTAATATTTGACATTACAAAAAAACTAATACATACAAACTCTTGGCTGTCACTTTTTTCTACAGAGTAGTCCGCAACAGAGCAGAACGAGAAACCACACATACAGTTTTTCAATCGAACAGAACCAAAACAGCTGATCCGTAACAGAACAGAACGTACAAACTAATGCTGCATTTAATCAATTTTGTGTTACATAAAATTTATAAAAACTCTGCATTTTTAATTAAAATTTTTGAAAACTATTTAAGAAAGTTTTATTTATTGAGGGCTTTTAGCATTTTATTGCTGATTAATGCAAATCACCGGGAGACCTTAAACCGCATTCTTAAAAAGTTTGTAGAATATCTAAGTTTTGAATTGAGATATCGAGGCATATGTATCTCGAGTAATATATTTACAAAAAAAAATATATTTATTTAAGTTTAAACATGTTTAATATTTTTTTTTTTAATAATAACCAAAAATTAATGGCGCATATTCAGAAATTACCACTAAGAGTTAACTTTTTTAAGTACCTATTTAAGTTATTCACAGTTGGTTACTTTCAGCACGAAAAGTTTGCACTTAGTTATGTCTGAAGCTGTAACTAAATGATAACTAACTAATGCATTCAAACAGCTGGTTGATTTCTATTGCGTCCAAAAAACATCCGTACAAAAAAAATACTCTAAAGATGTGTTTTTGGTCAACAAAGTTCTATTTAATAACTTTACTTTTCTTCTTCTTCTTATATGGCTATTACAGAACGTTTGTTCCTGTAGCCGAACGAAGAATATTCTTCCACGCGCTTCGATCTTCTGCGCTTCTTCTCCAATTTATTACACCAAGCTTTGAAATGTCTTCCTCCACCTGATCTTTCCGTCGGAGTTTTGGCCTTCCTCTTCTGCGTGAACCATCACCAGGCGCGTATTCGAATGACTTTTTAGCTGGAGCATTTTCTTCCATTCGCACAACATGACCTAACCAACGCAATCGTTGTAGTTTTATACGTTTCACAATGTCAATGTCGGCATACAGCTCATACAGGACATGGTTCATACGACACCGATATTCTCCGTCAACGCAGATGGGTCCATAGATTTTACGAAGAATTTTTCTCTCGAATACTCCAAGTACTGCCTCGTCTGCTTTCGCAAGTACCCATGCTTCAGAGCCATATAATAGCACGGGTAGTATCAGTGACTTGTAGAACGTGATTTTTGTCTGTCGAGAGATGGCTTTGCTCTTAAACTGCTTACTTAGTCCAAAGTAGCATCTATTAGTCAGTATAGTTCTTCTTTTAATTTCAAAACTGATGTTATTCGTTTTGTTTATAGCGGTGCCGAGGTAGATAAAATCGCTGACTATTTCAAAGTTGTAGTTTTCAACTTCCACTGTTGGCCCGAGTCTACTGGACGTCCTGTGCGTTGATACTATCAACTTGGTTTTATCTGCGTTTACCACCAGACCCACTTTGGCAGACTCTTTTTCGACTTTTTCAAAGGTGGCAGTCACTGCTCGCAATGTTCGACCCATGATGTCAATATCGTCGGCATATGCGAGTAGCATGTGTTGTTTTGTGTATAGTGTGCCAGTTCTATTCACATCTGCGTCTCGTATCACCTTTTCCAGCAGGATATTAAAGAGGTCACACGAGAGACTATCTCCTTGTCTGAAACCTCGCTTGGTACTGAATGGCTCGGAGAGGTTTTTTCCTATTTTGACTGAGGATCGCGTATCAGTAAGGCTCATTCTGCAAAGTCGTATAAGTTTTGCCGGGATACCAAACTCAGACATGGCCTGAAACACCTTTGATCGTATGGGACTGTCGAAGGTGGCTTTGTAGTCGACAAAAAGGTGGAATGTGTCGATTTGTTTCTCTTGGGTCTTTTCCAGGATTTGGCGTAGTGTGAATATCTGGTCGATGGTGGATTTGCCAGGTCTAAAGCCGCATTGATATGGCCCAATTATCTCTTTTTTACTTTTACAGCCCCTTATTTTAATTGATTTATATACAAACAGTAAGTATCGTTCAAAATATTTTCGATATTTTATTATTTCAATATGCATTCAGCTGAAAGCAAATAGTTATGATTTGTGAATAAGATCTCTAATTATCTGTGAACTATTTTTTAGTTTCTGTTTTATTAGTTTCGACTTTGGTTATGATTTCTGAATATGCGCCTATTTTAAAGAAAAAATTAAAGTCTAAGCACTGATTAAAAATTATATACATACATTTTTCGATGTTTTTTACAACATATTTTTTTATATCAGAATAATATATATTTTTTAATTTTAAGAATAATAATTACATATTTAATAATAATATTTTTTTAATAAAACTTGCTTTATAAGTTTCAAAATAGAGAATATGAAATATTTACTTCAGACATATAGAGTTTTTCAATACATTTTGTAACTACAAAATCTTGTCCGCTTCTATTTTGTAACTTGAAAGGTAAATAGCATTTTATTATTATTAAAAAAATTTAAGCCGCATTATACTAAAATTTATGAAAAACTTATTATTCCAAAAACCAAATTATAATTTTAATAAAATATGATTTTAATTTATTACACCAATACCCCGGTTTGCGTCGCTTCGGTTTCCGTCGTTTTGAAGATGCGTCTTTCAAAAAATTTCCGTGGTTTTGTAGTTGCGTCGTTAGTGTCTTCGATTTGCGTCGTCAATATGAACATGTTTGTACAAAGCTAAAACAGAAAAACAGGATTTCCCGGTAAGTCTAATGCAAATGTGAAGTTTGTCTGGTGGTGGTAAGTTGAAGATCGTGAAGTGAAGTTCGATTTAGATGACTCAAGCTCAAAATAAAAAAATTAACACATCGATATAAACTTGTGCTTTTTACTATGAATTCCTTATTTTTGTTTGCTTTTATTATGTTTTTTTACGTTTTTCTCATGAATTGTTATACACCATAAAAATGTTTTTAAGAAAATGTGGATTATTTATTGAAAAATCAATTTTTTCAGCTAAAATCATGAATTTCGGAACCAATTGAATGAAAATCAATAAAAATGTTTGGAAAATCATATTTCGGTTTGCGTGCCGTTTATCCGGTCCCAATTAACCACGCAAGACGGGGTATTGGTGAATTTAAAAAAAATTATATTAATAAAAAATGATTTTAATAAAAAATTATTTTAATAAAAAATTAAAATTGATTTTAATAAAAATTATTTTAATAAAATTTATTCTAATAAAAATTATTTTAATAAAAAAATTTTTACATATTTCTATAATAAAATAAGTTATTTAATAAAAAATGGCTTTATAAAAAACAACGAAAGAAATATATCTCAACTCACACATTTTCGGAGTTATCACATTATGAAATAAATCCCAAATTCGATGGATTTATTAATTTTTTTGTGACACAATTAATTTCTCTCTTGGAGTTATTTATAAAATATAAAATAAGTTCAGAAAAAGAGGTTTTTTGTGTAATTTTGTCAAGAGAAGAATTTCGGAATTATATTTCATTTTTTTTTGGAACTTATTATATTATTCTGGGACTTAATTTATTTTATTTAATTTAGAATTCTCAAAGAAAGGCGGTTTTGAACTTCCGCCTGCCTAAAATCGCCTTCATTTCCTGAAGTATTTCTATATTGCCGGCATTCGGATATGCACAAAAATTGTCTACTCCATTGTATTTCGAACCCCGTCTAAAGTTACTAAAGATTGCAGGGATTGTTTAAGTAATACCAATTTTGGCGTTTCAGTTTCCCTCTACCCCGTCGCAAGGCAAGAAAAAGAATTATCAATACAATCCGTAACAAAAGTTCTGCCGCCTTCCCCTCACTAATTACGAAACGTAATAATGAAAAGCTCCGCGAAAATGTTTGGAGAAAAAATATTTTTAAATTTGAGAATTTCAGACAAATAATTTTCTACATTTTTAATTATAATACTAATTATAATACTAGAACTACGAAACGAACTAAGCTTGTTCAAAATCTGAGAACCATCACAGAAAAGGTGAATGAATGATTTGTCATTAAATTACTCAAGGATCAAACCAAGGAACTATTTCTTTTAATACAAAAGAAAATATCATTCAAACATTTACATTGAAAACAAAAACAAATTTTAGTTTTTAGAGAAAACAAAAGATTGGATTAGGAATTGGATTTTTTCCTTTATTAAAAATTTTAATAAAACTTTTTTCGCCAACAGAATAAAACGCATGTTTACTGCTGCAATGTCTATAATTTTTATTTGTTTCGAAGTGATTTCGTTAAACTAACAGATTCTGTTTTCTCTTCTGGAAGTCTAATTACAACTTTACAAATCTTCCGAAATAACACAATATATTAATTAAATATGAATTTCCTGGAAAATACACTTTACATTTTAATGTACGTTAGTGTAATTGAGTTTTGTTCTTTTCAAAAATATTTATTATGATCATTCGTTTTTTAATTTCCTTTTAAACAAATGTCCATCATAAAACTAAATTTAAGCAATCAACTCGAACAGCAGTTAAAATATAAAAAAACAGCACAAAATGACTCGAGTGATAGATACAAGCAAGATGGACAGAAAGAGATATGTAAACGAATACCCAGTCAAAATGGACAAGTACAACATTTACCTGGCACTATTGGTTTGAGTGATTACAGATATAAATCTAGAGCTGCTTAATGTCAAGTAAATGCATTTTATACATCAATCTAAAAGACGCAATACAAAATCCACCTAAACAAAACCAATGCAAACACACACACACAGACACAGACACATACATAATGCTAATGGACAGGATTAGATGATGGCAAGAGCAATCGACCAGCTAACATAACAGGCCACTGTAGGACCAACCAAATCAAGCCAAACAAAATAATCATCATAATAAAAATCCATAAAAGTGAACTGCAAAACTAAAACGAAAAACGATTATTGTTTGGACTTACAAGTGCGCATGCTTAGCAGCAGTTGTGGCTGCTGTTGCTTTAACCACTAAAGAATTGTTTGTATGTTGTTCCTACGTATGATGCAATGAATGGGGTTTATGGTCCGAAGCTGGGTGATGACGATGATATGTGGCTGCCACAGTATGGTAATCAAGTGTAAAACCAGTTTATATATTTAATTTTAAGCTTCTCTTTACATTCTTGATTCTTAAACCACTTATTTGAATGTACTCTACAAACTAACGACAGGAAGACATAAAAAAATTGTATTGAAATGATTTGCAAAAGTCAGCAAATAAAATCTTGAAAAATTACAAGAATTAAAGTATGATTTCTGATTTGTAATGAACACAACGACAGAAAACTTATTAAAACTACCAACATTTTCAATGTAAATCTTGTGAACGCAACAGAACTAAGAAAAACACAAGTTGTTTAATTTGCAGCTGCCAGGTTAAAATGGCGCATAAGCGCACTGTTCTATTAAAAAAAAGGAAAAAATAAAAAACGCAATAAAGGAAGAAAACGGAAAAATAGATTAGAATAATTCACCTTCTGGGCGGCTAAATGATTTAAACAGCTGTACTATATAACAACAGCAACAACAACAATAATAACAGGAAAATTGCAACAAGAACAACAGAAAATTTCAAGAACAACCTTTTTTTGTGTCGTTTTATTTTCCTGCTACAAATGTGCCTCAGAGTTCAATGAGAGCACGACAGGCAGAAGGCAACAATAAGCAGACTGCAAGCACGCGCTTAACTTGTAATCATCATCACGATGTCTTGAAACTTAAGGAAATTTGGGGAAAAAAATAATAGGAAAATACAATCATCATATAATATACGAGGGATAGTATTTGCATTGTGAGCCTAATAGTGAACACACGATATGATAATATAAAATAAGCTCTTTTTGATTGCAAGGACTTTTATTAAATCGGAAAAATGTATGATTTTAAATTATACTGCTTCCAGGTGGGAGCCCCTTCAAAATCGGGTTCCACTCCGTTCCAAACATGGTAACATGGGAAGCTCTTTTTTGTAATAGGGTCAATGAATTTTTTTGTTGTAGTAAATCATTTTCAACGGGAGCAAGAAGAAATAGTCATTGAGCTCCAAGTCACGGCTAAACGGCAAATTACTATTTTGTGCGATCTCTTGAGTCTTCAAAAGGTCATTTGTCCATGCCGTTGCCTTGCTCTAATGCCACTGTTGCTACATGAGCGATATTTGTAACCCTAATGCTTTTCACAACATGAATTACCGCAAGGGCTGCGTTCACAAGTGCTAAAAAGAACTGGGGCTTAATATTGGAGGTTACTAATGATATCAGCTGGCTGTCTTGGACGTGCTATTGTTAAGGACTCTTTAGAAATCACGCAGTGGCTGCACCTGTTCAACTCGAAACAAGTAGACTCTTAATAAACTGGATTAATAGGTGATCTTCAAAATTAATTTTTTTTAACAAACACAAACCGCGAAGCTATTTTGGTTTGTCTGCAGAAACACCCAGGCTCTAGGCAGGAATTAAACCTGCGACCCCCAGACTAATAGTCTAGTACGCTACCTACTAGTGTATGGGGGCTCCCCTGAAATTTCAACAGATGATTTTTCGAAGTGATTTTGTTAATCAAGAGGACCGCTACGCTCAAAAGAAAAATCAGATTATCCGTACTTAAATCAATGCTAAGCGGTATTAAAAGTACGAATACTTGATTCAAGAACGAGCTCTTCAAGTCCTAAATTCTTAATTCTAGCAAATAGTAAGGCAGTTCGGGATGGACTGCAAGCCAAAAGAAATTTTAGTTTCCGAAAGGCAGGCTTGATTCAAGGCACAAATTAAACGCCTTTGGATTGAATGCATGATGGAGATGAATTGCTTGTGGATTAATCTAGTATACGGCCTCCAATTTATGTCTTAAGTCAATTTTGCATTTCTTGATATCAGCAGGACCACAACACTTGTTTATACCTATTTAATCCTTAAACTGATTTGATTTAAAGCTTTTATTTCACTTTTAAAATTGTTTTTTTCCTTTACTAATTTGTTTATATTTTAGTTTTATTTTATTCTATTTTATATTGATGTCGCAACCAAGTATCGAGCCTGCGCTTCTAAATTCATCGACTGGTTGTAATCCAATGCCTTAACCAACACAGCTTAAATTCCATAGCAAAAACCAACTTATAGACCAATGAAAGACTTAGCGAGTAGATGAGAGAGTCGTGTCAAAGGATAAGATTTTTGTACTTAATTTAAAAATTTTAGACTTATGTTAAGATTAAAAATTTTCGTACTTGATATGAGAGATTTATTCTTATTTAATGCAATTCCAGGATTCAGTTATATGAGAAATTCCGTTTTCTGAATCAAGCAGAAAACGGGTTATTTTGTGTTATTCGTACAGTAAAAGTAAAAAAGAAACATAGATTCAGAACGAGTTTTTCTGTATGTGTAATTACAGCGTGGTATTAGATAAATCCGATTTTCTATCAAAAAGCATATTTCTGGTAGAGGCAGCCATGCACTAAATTTGCTACAACAACAATAGTAACCCTCGTATGTATACATAGTAAAAATTAATATACTCTTGCCCCGAAATTATAAAAATATGTAAGAGAATTCATTTATTTTTTTTATAAAAAAGAATCTCAATGGACTTAATATTCTTCAGGAACGGTTGGATCTCTAAAGTATAATTAGATAAAAGAAAGAGTTGAGATCAACCCAGGTCGGTTGAATGAAAAAATAAAATCTTCGATTTGGAACAGTCTACGAGTTATCGGATGAAGAAGTTCGTCAATCCGATAGAACGGACTGGTCTCTTCTACTGAAGAACCACAAATGAAGACTTCGTCGAAAGCGATTCATTAATCGAGTCATTTAAGCATGAAGAATGATTACAGATAAATCAATTGTCAGAACGAAGATAAAAAACGTCAAAACACCCCCATTGATTATTTCTTTCGAGTAAAAAAGAAGCGACTTTGATCAGTTGCATACGGCTTGAGAATAAATTTGTTAATGCTGAGCTCGGCGTTTTTTTTAATTTAATTTGTTTCTCGCATCTTGTCTTGCTGATAACAATTTCTGTGTTTTACCTTTTTCGTCCTCCTTAATTTTTAGGGATCCGTGCACAAAGTGTAAAAACTGAGCCTAATTGTTTTCGCTAAGATGTCAGTCTTTCTGACGGTTAATTATGTTTTATGAAAATCTGTTGGGTAGCTTGTGAGTTACACAGCATCTTCCAATAAGAGGTTTCATTTTGATATTAAATATAACGAGTATTTTTAAGCGAAATCATCGAATGTAAGCACGAGAGTATGTCATTGACATTACAAAAGAATATTAACCAAATGGCGACCACGGCTACAGGACCATATTCTTTTGATGAAATTTTGCATGACCAATTCGCACAATTGCGGCGGTATGTTTACGATAACTTCAAATTCTATCTTTCAGGTCTTGAATCGATTGTGGGCCATTGGAATAGACCTACCACGACCCCAAAGAAAAAAACTTTAAAAGTGTTAAGATCTCGTTGTTGTGATCGCTTCTTTGATAAATCACACGGACAGGAAACTTTTCACGCAAAAGAGCGATGGTATAGTGAGTTTTTGTGTTAACTGAACTTTGAAAGCCTTGAGACTTGAGTCTTTATGCAATATACGTTATAATGTCGTTTGAGGAATGCCCAATTCCTAAGATCGACAAAAAAAAATAACAACCCTGGGTTTTCCTCAACAGTATGGACTAAAACAGCCATATTCTTAGTTCTTGAGCGACGTGCACGAATTTGATTCATCACATCACCCACTTGTCCCAAAAGCTATAAATTTTACACCAAATTCACAATTGCTGGTCGAGAAGATGCTTCACGACGACCCAATTTACTTTAGTTTTGCGAACTGTCAACACTACTCTTCCGTCTGTCATAAATCCAGCTCCAAATAGCCCACCCTCTATGCAAGTAGAAGCTTCAGACTGTAAACACGCTGTTCAAATACCTGGTTTAGAGCGAAAAGGATTGAAGTGCCTAATTTGTGCTAAAAATCATTCTCTTCGCTTTTGTTATAAATTGCGGAACATGAGTTTGGAACGGAAATCACGTACTCGTATGGCGACAGTTCATCGCATTTGTTGCCGATGTTTAGCAAGTAATCAGATTGTTAAAGATTACAAAAGTACCACAACCTTCATTGATACAAAAAATTCTTTGAAGCCACGTTCCAAGCCAAAAGCGCAAATTTGTGCGGTTCCTATTCGTCAATGTGTGTCCTTTTCTCCGACGCAGCGGTTGAAGTTACGTTTCAACCAGTCGAGAATCTTACTGTCTGTTGTCACCACACCTACATCTGCTCCATTTTTAAAGTATATTTTAATCATTTCAAATAGGAAAGATATAATTCAGTTTAAATACGGAACCCTTCACGCACGAGTCGGAGTCGCACTTGGTTGATTTTTATTAATTATTATCACTTCAATTAGCTTTAGTTTTGTAAACGTTGGATTTTCTCTGTTCTCCATTTTTTTTAATTAAAATTTTCAAGAATTATGTTTATTTTGCATTCTTTTACGGGTCTGCAGGACAAGAAAGAAGTATCATACGGATGGCGATATAAAAAAATTTAACGCTCTGGTTTTGACGCATTCGTTTTAGGCACTTATACTGTTTTTTGTTGTTGTTGCTTTTGGCCTAGCCCAGCTAGCGAACCAACGAACACAGCACTCAACACTGCCAAGCAGTCAGCAAGACAACAATTGTTAAAATAATAAAAATCCCCAAAAGCCTTGCAAGTTACTATAATCCATAAATATTTAAAGTTGAATCATTGTAATTGGAAAAATGTACACTCAACTCTATCCTTTCTTCTGGTGCCCCTTAAAAGACAACGCTTTTCTGGATTATTGTGTTTTACACGATTCCAGCATGTTTAACTATTGCTACTGGCAAATATTCATTTTTAGATATTTCTGTTACAACTAAGCGCACAGTTCGTGGCTAAAAGTGTAGGGATAGTTAAAGAAATGGCATGAAGGAGATTTAAAATAAAATAATACTTTGTGACAATAAATAGTGTACATACCGAGAATTCACAACATGGCAGAGTTTTCATTCCACATCTTTTTTATTATGTATTTTTGGCACCAATGAAAATTAAAAATTGATAAGACCATAAAATACTGTTCATCTTAAATTTTAGAGTATCAGACCAGGGTTTCCGGTATTTAATTGTTCATCCCAATTCTCAGCAGAGTAAGTGTCAAGTACTTATTATTTTTTCCCAATACTGTAGCTTTTTAAATTATATGGTTAAGGTTCGATTATAATGTACTCTATAGATTTTTATGTTGTTGTACGTTTCGGTGACTATAAATTATGTTGCATACAAGAATATTTATGTGTGTGTATTTCTTAAGTTTTGCAACGATCATATGAACAGATTTTAGTTGGAGCTCAAGCTTAAGCCGAACGCGTGGCTTTAAGTCTTTTCGATTAAATTATAGCAAAGAAATAAAATGTTTATTTTATCGAACTGCTAATTAATTCATACAAGACTGGCTAAAAAAAATTCACAACATAACGAAGTACGAGTACGAGTATAATTTGTTTTATAAAATTATCAAAATTTAGAATAATGTGCAAAAATGTGGTAAGAGAAAATTTTTAATATATAAATAAAACTCACCCTTATTGTAAAATATTGTTGTTTAAATTTAAATCTGCTTCATATTGAAGATTGCGAATACACATGTTGATTTTTAATTTTAAGTAAAATGTTGTAGATCTGAAATAAAATTTTATGCAATTAAAAATTACTTTTTTTAATCAAATAAAAATAAGAAAGAAGAAAAGCATAAAAATTATACTAATCTATTATATAATTAGAAATATATACATTTTTAGATCCCTTTTTCTCCTCTGTGTGCCAAATGGATTTTCTTCATTCTTTTAGCAAATGGGAGACATTGTTGAGCTTTAGTGATCCGACTATATATTATGTAAATCGGTTCAATATTAAAGGAATAAAAGACTCCGAAAGTTGACACCACTGCAAATGCTAAAAGCACAAGCGAACATTCACTTATATAAATATTGGTTCAAGTAAAAACATAAGCAAAACAATGCGAGTGTTTAAGAGTACCTACATATTTATATGAGTAATAAGAGAAGTGAAATTGAAAAAGAAAAATAGATTAGAATTGCAAGAGATGAGAATTAAATATGGATGTACATGTTCATTACGTATGGATGTGTCAGCTTCAAGCAAAACCTTAACAATATAAATGAGCGTGTTTGTATGCTATTTTATTGTGTTTATTGTTTTTTCCATGGCGAAGGGAATCAGCAATTGTGTAGTTTTTCTCTTTAAAATCGGTATACGTTTCAAGTGTCGGTCGAATTTCGACCACTAGGCGTACGCAAGTTTGATTTAACAGTTGATCGTTTTAAGAACTTATTGATATTGTTTTCATATTTTTTCAAATGTTTTCGCAACGAAAGCGAAAAATCTGTTTTAAATTTAGATCAACAGGTGGCTTTTATATTTTGCATATTTGCATTTTCGCCATCTTCGTCTCATTTTTAGCATTTGCATAAACCAAAACAGTTTTAAAATATGATGTAAAAGAAGTGATTATTTTCCTTTTAAATATTCCCCTACAGCCAAGGCACATCCACGTCGGGTAGTCTCATCCGAATTCGCCTTGAAAATTAGAGCAGATGTGTCAAAAACGGTTGACAAATTTATGAGAATATTAAAAAAAAAATAAAATTGAAGTCGCCTTGCCTACAGCATTAGTACATATTGAAAATCTAACTAATTTTTTATGTATAAAAGGTTATTTTTATATAATAGTCAACGCTTTTCATTTGAAAATCTAAATAGATCACCCTTATCTGGGGATATTTACTACTATTAACATTCTCTTACTGTTTCCTAGAGCATATAAATTAGCAAGAGAATGTGAAAAGTAGTCAACTGTTGCCGACAACGAGTGGAAGAGATAATTTTTTCGTGCTACCTTGATGTGACATTAACAAATAGTTACCGAATAAGAGGAACAATTTTCTTGTTTAATTCAATCAATACCGATTGACGACACAAAACTCGTCCCATTTGATTCAAAATTTTTTATTCTGATAGCGAAATTGAAGTACAATTTTTTGTTTTCAATTTAGTTATTTGGCTCTTTTTCCATTTATTAAATTTTTATTTTGTTTTTAAAGCTACTTTAATTGAATTTTCGAACAAGAAATAAACTTTCAGGGTTGTCACAGAATCCTTTTGTGGACGGAATTGGATTTGAAAGGAAAGAAAAAAAATTATCGGTTTTATGTTCTGTAATAAACTCAGCTTTCTTTTAAATAAAACAATTAGATATTTTCTAAATTTGTAAAGAAAATAAAATAGATTCTTATTGAATATAATTTGTTTGTTGGGATATTTGAATAAGTTTCAAAGCTTACTATTCTTACTTATACTTTTGTAATTTTTGAAATTCTCATTGGGTTTTTAGAAGTTTTGTATAAGATAAAAGGTTTAAAACTTTTCAAAAATATTATTTAAGGTCTACTGATGATTTGGCATTAGCACCAATGAAATGCATGTGTATAGACTAGCTAAAAAACCAAAACTTTTTGAAAAACTTTCATAAAACAATTAGAGATTATTATTTAAATTATTTAATTTATTAATATCAATTTCGATTTATTTTTTAAATGGCTTACAATGCCTTTGCTGTACAAAAAGTGAATGAATGGTATTTTTGTGATGAAATAGAGACCTACAATATTTCATAGCACGTGTTCATTTAGTAACAAAAGCTTTTTTTTATAAAGTTTTACGCCTTGTAAAGAGAGATTGAATTATAATGCTCTTTATGATAAGTAAACACCCTACATGTTCAAAACAGATAGTAATTTTAGATTGAACATATAAACAAACGATAACGTTGAAATTTATCCCACAAAAGAATTTGTTTGTCATCTTTTAAAATCCAATTCCGACGGCATCGGATTTTGTGACAACTCTCATTATTTTGGTTTCTTTTTAATATTATATCTATCTTTTTAAATATTTACTTGATATTTTCACTTCTTTAATGCATGTTTCATGCGCATAAAACACTTTTTTTAGCATATTTCCGGTATGCCTGCTAATCGCACTCAGAAAATATGACATAAGACTCTGCCTCTATAAGTCAACTGCTGTCGACAAGCCTTACGCAAATACCATGTATAATTGTGAAAATTGATAACAAAAATTTTTTAATGAAAATTTTTCCAAGAAAACAAAAACTTTGCTAAAATGTTGTAAACACAATCAACAGATTTAAATAAAAATTATTTGTTATGCGCTGCTGGCAGGGCACATTAAAAGCACGTTCATTAAATGGCGTCATTTAAATGGGGTTTTTATTTGAGTCTTACGAGAGTAAATTAAAAACAATAACTTATCAGCGACCACTTTCAATTCACTTCGTTTGCAAAAAAAGCTAAACAACTACGAAAAGCGAACAAAAAATATCCAAGAAATCCAATTGGAAAAACAATACAAGCTAAAAAGAAAAAAACATTAACAACAATATATCAAACTGTGGCGGCAAAAATCTTTTAAAAAATGTTGGCAGGCTACCGTAAGGTGAGGTTAAATAGTTTCGTGCTTATTTAGAGGGCTGAGATTTATATGATGGTGATGGTGGCTTAATAGAAACGTGAATTTAAAAATAGTGAGTAAAAAATAAAAGGAAATGCTATTAATAACTTACGTTCACACTCACACCTTAAATCAGAAATCATGCATTTTAATAATAAGGATCACATTAACTGAACTCCAGGAACACAAAAAAAGATTATTTGGAGAAAAGATTACTTGCCACATATGAATATATGTATGTTTATACAATAAAGGTTTTAAAAAGACAGATTAAATATGCTAGATTGCCAAAAAAAAGTGCTAAAATATTCTACGGTTCAAAAATATAGTGCTAGTTTTTGTAACATTGCTTTTTAATAATATAGTTTACAAATTTTACATTTCAGACATCTGTACATTTTTAGAAAATTTTTATCATTTGTATAAGTTATTGATATTAAATTTCTTTAATTTTATTCGATATTTACATACAAAATTAATTTTATTTAATATAAAAACGTTTAAAGGTACACATATGTGATGAAATTTTTTTTTGTAGTCAAAAAGCTTTAATATATTTTAATTCAAGTTGTTAAGAGTATTCAAAATATCAAACATATTATTTACATCTTCCTCACAGACTAACTCATTTTTGTATATTTCAGATGTACCGATTTTTTACAATATTCTCCTGATATATCTAAGGCAGGGAAATAAAACTCTTATGCTTAATATTTATTTATAAAAATTTTCAAATAATTATTATTCAAGGATTTTTAAAATAAAAATCTCTTAACAATCAAAAATGAGAAATATGTTTTTGGTCTTCTTATAATTATTATTAAAGATTTTAATTTATTTGGGTCTTTCATAACACTTACAAAAGACATTTATTTTTTCAGCCTTCTCATAACCAATACAGAAGATTTTTATTTTTCTAGGTGTTCTCGCGACCTTTATTTTTATTGGTCATCTATATCAATATTTACGAAGTGTGTGCATGCTCTAAAAATCCCTGATTAAATAATGACTATGCAAAGACCGGAAAAAATAAAAAATTGGTAAGAGAAGACCAACATAAATAAAAATCTCTCCTAACAATTATGAAAGGACTAAAAGATTTTTAGCCTTTTCTAAATGTTATTTCAGGACCAAAATGTTTCCAGCTATTTCTTCTTTGACCAATGAATAAAAAACCTACGACAAAGTTATAGAAAAGTAGCATACGAATATATATTTGTACGTTTTTATACAGTGATAGAGTTTATACTTAAATTGATATTATGTGTGATTTTTTAAAGTAATTCTGCGATCTTAAAAAGTGCTGAAAATGCTAAATAATTATAAAAATATGCTAAACTAGCATTTAGCATTTTTTTTAACTTTTAATGCTAACTCAGAAAAAATAATGCTAGATCTAGCACTAAAAGTGCTAAAATGGCAAGCCTGAAAATAATGTTAAAGTAAGATTGGATTTGTCAAATATTTGCTTGAAGTATGTTTGCTGCACTGGTTTCAGGTAAATTGGTTGTCAGTTTTGCATCTTTTAACTTTATCAGTTCCTTATCGGTTTTTATATGCAAGGACACCTTTTAATCGATATTAAATGAATTAAAAGAGAAATAGAATTCATAACGGTGTGTTGCTAAAAAAATTTTGGTGACTGGTGCACGAATTACTCATTTAATTTTCTTTTTTTTCCGCAAAGACTAGTGTTTCCGGATTCCTGACTGTTTTTAATTCAATGCTATTTTTAGAATTATTTTTAAAGTAACAAGAAATTGATTAGTTTATTGTAAAAATAAAAAAAATTTGAGAAGGGGTTTTCTCGAATCCTCGAATTGCAGCCCTGACTTTATTTGACAGAGAGAGAGAGAGAGAGAGAGACAACGTATTGCATCTAGTAACTAGATTCTAGTTCCCCGACAGTGTTGTCGGATTTACTTTTAGTCTCCCCACCAAATGAGCCCAAATATCGCCAATATAATAAAACATTAAATTTGAGCTATAAAAAAGTATTTTTATTTTATAATTGTATTACAAATATTGTTAAATTTGAAATTCAGTAGATAATGACTATCGTAAAACATAAAAATTATATTGTTTAAGAAAAATTAAGAAAAGTGTTGTTTACATTAACAACAGTTCATTTATAAAAGGTACATTGGAGTATAAAAAAATACTCGAAAATAACTTATTCCAAAGGAATCAATCTAAACAGGATAAATTAAACTTAAACATGGAGATCAAAATTGCAATTTAAATCTTGTAATAAAATAGAATTGATTTTACTTAAACGCGTATTTAAGTGCACATATCAATTATTGAATCTAAACTTTCGTACTCATTATTTTCAGTAGCATTATTATTGTTTGTATCCTTACTGGGATACATTTGTCTCGAATTAAATATTACTAACATATCATCAGTTGAAACGATCGTGTTGCAACGTATGTTATTTACATTCATATGTGATACTAGAAATGATAAAGAATTGAGAAGCTCAGATTAATACTGTTAAATTGAATTTACTTTAATTCGTCGAATCACATACTTTATTAACTATACTTATGTAAATGGAACAAAGCTGTCAGAAAGTAAATTTTATCAGGGGAACTTCGCGGACTTAGCACCATTTGCACGAACTGGTTTATGTTGTAAAAAAAATTTCTTGAAATCAAAAAAAAAAAATAATAATAAAGCCAAGAATGTCGCCAAGGAATTCAAATACAGCCAAGTAAATCGCCAATCGAAATTTCAAAATTTTCGCCGCCAAAAACAAATTCTTAGCGCCTCGTTTGGCGATGACTCGCCATATCTGAAAACACTGTTCCCCGATGCTCAAACCTTATTAATCGTCCCCGTTTAGAAATATGTATTTATCAACACTAATTTGAATTAAATTGGTTCTACATAAAATAATGTGATACTTCAAAACCTCCAACGCACTAATAATTAGATTAATTTATCATACGTTTTTTGGTTTTGATGACTTGTAACAATTGCTCAATAAATTGTTAAAAATAATTAAATGACATATTTATTGCAACATATTCATATCCCAAAAAAATCGTTCTTTAGAAAACGAGTTCAAAGTTCTTAATTAGTTCACACCCCGATGGAAAAACTAAAAAAAGTATTCTCCCCTCAAGCAGAGAGTAAACAAAATATTTGTATGAATTTTTTACATAAAATGAAAAACGATACGACACATAATTCAGCATTCCTTCTTCTCGAAAGGGCGGGTTCATTTACGTATTGTCCTACTGACTACTACTTGACTTGTTAATCAGAAATTTTCCTCAGAGGATCAGTTAAAACAAAAAAAATCTTTTAAAACGGGGTTAAGGCGTTACGTTATATGCGAACGGTCGCTTATCCCAAAATTATTTGAAATTCTTTGTATCTGATATTAATAACAAAAAAGTATTTTATTTAAAAATTTCACCAAAAAAAACTGAATTTAAACACCGAAAGTATTTTTTTTCTCAGAGTAAAAATCAACTCATGCATGTGTTTGATAAAAAAATATATATATGACCCCTTCTTCCTTTCAACGATTTTATTCAAAGGGATTTTTGTTAAATAAAAAATAAGCAATAATAATAAAAGCTACAACATGAAAAAAAATTTTAAAACGCTTTCGCTAAGGTTACAGCACTTAACTGTTTTTAGTTGCTAAATTGGTAAAGGAATTGAGTTGAGTTGAATGCCAATGTTGTTGCTGTTGGTTTTTGCGCTTGCAGAAGCGCCACCAGCAGCTGCACCAGCAGCAGTAATAAAAGCATGAGTACGTTAACAGTGCATTCAATTGGAAACTAGCGATTGTTGAACGATTCTTTTAGTTTAGCAAATAGTTGTTATTTTTTAGCGTTTATGTTTTTTTTAATAGAGAGTAGTTAGGAAAATTTAGAGTTTTTTTGGAAAAGCTTAAACTATGGTTTATTTCTATTTTTAGTGGGGTTTTATTTAAACGAAGTGCACTTCTGTTAAAAAGTAAAAATAAAAAAAAAATTATAAAAAATCCAAACACAAAGATATTGTTACACAGCTGCACCTTTTCTTGTTCGTTTTAGAGCAATTGCAGTAACAAAAAATAAATAAAAACTATTGTAAAAGAGTATCAATAGCGGCCAGTAACCGTTTTTCAATGGATCACCAAAAATCCAACGAACATCTTAAACAATTGGTATTGTGTTAAGTAAATATGGTTTAAACTAACATAAAAAAATTAACTACAACAGCTGGAAAGTGAAAAAAAAGAATATTTGGCAAATATCATGGACGTACAATTTATTCTGAATAAAGGGATGGATATATTTGTGGGCGCTTCATAGAATTTTAAAAAAAGTTTAAAGTTTTGGCAGTGACTGCTGAAAGTTTTTTTAGTTAGTCCTTTAAAGATCATTTAGGCGAGTTAATCGTATGGAATGTGTAAACAAAAATGCCTTGATCGACAGTGTGAACACATATTTCTTCAGTCAACAGTCAAACACAAATATTTTTGCGGTTGAGTGACAGTCAGTCAGCGGCCATATTGTTTTTCGACTGATAGTGTGCACCAAAAAGTTTCAGTCAAGCGATATTTTTGTAGGATAAACTACAAGACTTGGAAGAGGAAAATATTTTTTTTAAGGAATTTATATATTTTTTTTATGAAATGCAAGTTTATGGGAGAAGTGAAGACAAAATAATACGAAAAGTTATTAGATAATAATTGTTTACGAACATAGTGTGAACGTCATTCAATTACTGTTCAGTAGGCGTTTAGAAACCTGCTGTTCGTTAAGTTGTTGGCGCCTTTATAACTCGCTCTTTCGCTCAAATTTTTATTTTATATTATTTTATACTTACTTACTCTTGTAAACCCAAAGTATACGGTACGTACTACGAAAACCCCAACCCATGTCTTATTAGAAAATACTTAATACCCTCTTTTTTATTTCATAATTTTCGAGAAAATATTTCAAGAAAAACAATAAGAAAAAATTAAAATAATTCATTATAAAAAATTGTTGTTAGCAATAATGAGCATTTAATTTTCGTATTTTATATGTGTCCAATTTTTTCCCTGGCTGACGGTTTGAGTGTCGAACATGATCGATAGTCTGTACAGTCAAAACTATCATTCAAAACTGGTGAACTTTTGACTGTCACTCAAGTTCGATAGTGTGTACCCCACTTGAATGTTACACTGGGTCTTCACGTAGCAATTTCATTGCTTCAAACAAGCAAAAAAACCTCAGCAGAGTTTTGATAGTTCCATTGCTGATTGCTTTTAGGTGGAGAACACGTAAAATTGCTTCATCACAAATTCAAAATTTTCAAAGTGAGAGGTTGTATAAATATGCTATAATTTTATATACATAAAGATGGGAATTGTCGATAAAAGTTTATTATTTTAAATATTTCTTCGGTTTTCCATTCCATTAGGTGTTTTTTTAATTAAATATACAGTTTTTAGTTTCCTAAATTCAAATTCGCAAATGCACTGACTACAGAAAAGGGAAATGACAGCAGATTGATAGGCAATAATTGCTCAAGCAATCACTTGACCAGTCATTGCGCAATAGATTGTCACTTATGGCAATCGTGGTCCTCACCTAACAATTTTTTTTTTAATTGCCGCAATGGATATTGCTACGCGAAGAACCAGTGTTATAATTACAATTTTCATTTTGCTTTTGAACAAATATGTATTTGCCACTTGCAAAAGTATGTGAATTTTATACTTTTTACTGTCTCCAATCTAATAGAAAAAAGCTTTGTTAAATCTACTTTGAAAATTAAAGTTATTTTGATTCTATTCTCTTATTTTTTCGACCTTTTTTTAATAATTATAAAAGATTTTTCCAAGCTTTAGGTCAATTTATATAAAAAATGTGTATTATTTATTTTTAAAAATTAAAAAATAAATAATACACATTTTTTATATAAATTGACCTAAAGCTTGGAAAAATCTTTTATAGTTATTTTGATTCCGAAGAAATTTATTGTTTTTCATTTTCTGTGATACGACTGTTGGATTTCTCCATATCTGAGAGGGTACTCTTTAATTCGATTAGAAAATGAAACTCTGCGAGTGTGTAAGATATTTACACTGACAAACAAAAGCATTTTTATTGCAGGGTGAACTCTGCGATTAAGCGAAAGAGACAATTTGCTTGCTGCACATAGAGGTACTTTAGAACTAAGCTGAATGTATAATACATATTTAAAACTCCTTTAGGATCTCTTATATTCCTTTTACTTACGACAAAAAAATCAAGTGAGCCATTTTACAAGTGCTCAAAGCCTTTGCAATCTTAAATTTGCTAACATCCTCGTAAAATGCCACACGTAGGCATACAATAGAGAATAGGGATGACTAGCGTCAACCTTATTTAGAATATCCTTCATGGATATCGAAGGGACTTTGACATCCATCGTCCAGAGGAAACCCAAAAACTTTTGGTCTACGTATAGGAAAATTTAACTTTCAAATTGATTCCCAATTCATTTATATAAAATTACTCATGTTCGCTCATTGGAAACTCATTGTATTATGCCCAACACGACAAATACTATCAAATGCGACTTATTTGCTTATTACATGCGAAAATCTCTCAACAATTTTATGCGACAGTCTTCATTCAGCCTGCTGCCCGTAGATTGGTAGAAGAATATCAGTGTGGCTTTAGACTTTCTAAACCAATAACAGATACGATTATACTTTGATTATATACTTTGAAGATATCACGTTGCCGCAAGTTCTCTAAAACCCAAGACCCGTTAAACATTTTCATAAGAAAATTAACTAAAAATGTACTACAAAAATTCATCAAATATATTTACGTGACTTTTAAAAAAATTAAAAAGCTTTCATACCAAGTCCACAGTTACGAAAAGAGGGAATTGTTCTCAGCATATCAAACTTCAATTCAATCTACGTTACTGTATTTAATAAAGTTTGTTTATTACTTATTATACGAGTACTCGTAGTTGTTGGTTTTTTGTTGATGCATTTTTTTTTCAAAGTTTGTTTTATTTACAAGTAAACTTGATATTAAACTTTTTGTTTGAAACTATTCATTTTGATGTTAACGCCGCCACAATACCAGCCAAAACAATGAATAAAAAAAGGAACAGCAACAAAAATAATGCAACCACAATCAGAGTAATTTTTATAAAAAAATAAATAAATAAATATAAAAATAGAAACCGCACACAACATAATGTGCAGCTCGTAAGGCCCAACCCAGCCACCCAACTGTTGAATAAAAATAGAAATGTTTACCGGAACCAGGTGCAAGGTATTGTTGGCATGAAAAAGCCGAATATTAAAAATGTTTAGCTTTAATTTTTAATTCTCAACGACTGATATCTGTATGCTAAATTCAGAAAACTAACTATTGTGTGGCGGTGAATGCAAAGCGAGTTGAAGTTGACTTTCAAAGCACAATAGCTCGGTATATATCCTGGCAGCGGATGACTGCAAAGCTAGGAATACGTTCTCGTTTTTTTAAAGAAAGACAAATAGAAAATTTTTAAATAAAAATATTATTAGCAAAACATAACTTTCACAGTTTTCGATGTTCGCTGCACCATTACAAAAATCAGTATGAAAAACTAAATAATACTGCTACTCGTATTTGTTATGAACAAATGATTTTGTTAATTAGTAGATATTCTTAACTAATGACATCCAGCTGCAAATTGGAAAAAACAAACAGATAAACGATGATGAGATGGTGTAGTGGCCATCGAAAACAGTGACTGTTATGCTCTCTTACAAATTTTATGAGCTTTTCTTGTATTTCTTTGTTATTAAACTCATTAAAAAATAACAATAATCGAAGTTAAACCTGGGCTCGAATCGTCACATCCGTAATCGTATCGGCAATCGTTCGAAAGGTGATTACGTGATACGTCAATCGTATCAACTGAATGACATGATGACTTACGATTGCAAGCGGATCATAAATTTTTGTAAAGAATTTCAAATCATACTTTAGGCGTATTTCTTTTATATGTTCGTTATGAGTGTTGGCAGAAAATATTATGGTAAAATATTCCACAGGAGAAAATTAAATTGCATTCTTATTTCGTACATACAATCACCCTTATTCCAGTTTTCAACATGAATACAAAACGATATTGTTTTGCCTTGTTTGCTTCAAATTGTTATTCCAGTTGTCGTTATCGGATATTATCGATGACAGTCAACATTGAATTTGTATTCTACAAGAAAATTTGACGTCGATATTGTTTTGAAACGACTTTGAATTTGTCGTCGCCATTTTTCATAACGACTTGACTTTATTTGAAATAATGGAAAAAATGAAAAATGGAAATAAACTGAAAAATTTAAAATAACAACTGCAACTCAGTTTGAAAAATTAGTGGAAGAGTTGCAGAAGAATCCCTCTCTTGCAGTGGGATTTTGCGGAGGCACTCTTCCAAGTAATTTGAAAGAACAATGGGAAGAAATCGCAAGAGTTTTAAATTTTCTTGGCTCGCCGATACGTTTAGGAGATGGATGACAAAAAGTAAGGATATAATGAGCTAAAATAGTGGAACATAAAAATAAATTTTCTTAATAGGTTTGGCGGGAATTGAAGTTTAAGGTGCTCTCAAGTCAAACCTTTAAAAAAATTATACAATCCTTAAAGCAATACACTGAAATTGGTGTTGGCTGTCCGGTAGGTTAAATATGTCGAATTTCTGTCTCAGAAGCTTTCGTTCTAATATGAGATTTTGTTTTCTTGTATTTTCATTATCACTCGAGTCTGAATTTATATCACAAGTAAAAAATATTTAAACTTTTAATAAAATTCTTGTTCAAAATTAACAAAAAAAACACACAGCTGTTTCAAATATTTAGAGATGTGTGTTTGAAATGTTGACATAAACGATAAATCGTCAACGTCGTCGTCACCTTTTATAGAATGCAAAAATATTATGGAATTGATGACGACGTTGAAACAAAATTGTATTGACAATAAAATGACGGCGACGTTGACGACGACAATTGAAATAAGGGTATTAATGCATACAGCTCAGGAAGATAGTTATAACCGGGTGTCCCACAGACACTACAAGCTTTTTATTTTCAAGTGATAGCGAGGAAAATTTCTTCATCAATATTCCTTATAGATTTGTAAAAACGATTACGTTTGACCAAAGAGTCTCAAATGCAACGAGAGTTTCACTAGTGCTGAGTAAACTTTATAAAATAATGTGAGGCAAATGAGTATGATTGTAAGAAATAATTAATTCTAAAGCATTGAACCCGGTTGGATGGATGCATCTTTTCCTGGCGAATAATTTTGGTTTGTATTTAATTTGTTATACTGAGTTCTTGAATCATAATAATGTTCAGAAAATTTCATTTACTCGCAATATTTTCAGTCAAATTACATTTTGCATAAAAGTTAAAAAGCTTTTATTTCCACTCGAACGCGTTTTTGCTAACGGATGATAGTTCGTAAAACTCTAACGATGGCTCATACGATCACGGATGTTATAATCTCGACTTTTTTCAAAATACACCACGTTCACTGACATACGTTTTACGTTCGCGGATGTGACGATTCGAGCCCTGGTTTAATTATTCTACACCTCAAAGCTTTTCTATGTCTTGGGAGCTACGTTATACTCGACTTCTCGACGTAATGCATGTCTGACTAAGACAATGTCCGGTTATCACAGACACCACTGTTGATATTTCTGTTCTATTTAGTGAAGCCATATTGTTGGTATTATCTGTGTTCGAGCGAGAGCACAAATGCATGGTGGCAATTACACAGTAAATTTTTGTGATTCACCTTTTGTTTGTCTGACATTCTGTTTTTCGCAGAATTCTGAATCTGCA
The DNA here is from genome assembly GCA_956483585.1 of Gymnocheta viridis. Classification (NCBI taxonomy): domain Eukaryota; kingdom Metazoa; phylum Arthropoda; class Insecta; order Diptera; family Tachinidae; genus Gymnocheta; species Gymnocheta viridis. Next base: position 95,986,638 of record OY101442.1, on the reverse strand, counting down.
TATTTCAAATCTCGTGGAACAACATGTAATTTAATATTTTTTGCCTTCTGTAATCCAAATAGGTTTTATGTTAAATTTCTAAGCCATCTGATTTAGAAAAAAGTGTCTGTCGAAGGGTATTTTTGGTTCCAGAAGCGGGGGCTACAAGGCGGTGGTGTCTGACTATCACAGTCGAAGTTGATAGCTTTCTGCGATAGTTTCTGCATTCTCATCGAATCCCCAACCTTTTAAGCAGTTCGGATGCCTAGAAAAAGCCGCATTGATCCGGAAGACGTCTTGACAATAGCACCTCCATCTTGGCGACTTTCACAGCCACCAGTATAAAAAATTACTTAAACCTTTTCTCTACCTGGTGAAGCAATGCTTTATGAGTTACGGCATGGTACATCAGGTGTATGCAATTGGTTAGCTATGTAGCCCAGGTTCCAGTACTTTGAAATTAAAGTATTTCCATTCCTTCGCAAGGTACATCGTCAAAAGATCAGGGGCATTGATTGTTGTAATATCCTTCACTGTTAAATCTAGCAGTTGTAGGTGTAAAAGACCACTACTTATGCGAATCAAGAAAACTCTTTGAACCATGTCAAAAAGAGGACTTGTTTTTCTCCAGTATATTTCAGCATCTGAAAACATACAAGAGAAACGTACGAACTACCGCTGGAAAAAAACTAGTAAACGCTTTTTCGAGGTTCAGCACCAGGGCGTTATTCTGCAATTCAATTCGCAAGAAAATACTTTCGAATTGCAATGTCAATAGTAAAGAAACTCTTAAAATATTTTTTACTACTCTACAGCATGATAATTGTCTCCTTGGTTTTCTCTATGAGCATGTTTACAGTGGGGGGTGTAGTCCTAGCGACACGTCGCTTGCGACTCGAGTTTGTAGTGAGAAAGTATAGAGAAGCTTGCGGGGTAGTAAAAGTCCCACATAATTGGATTTGAAGCGATAATCTTGGTCTTCTCTTTTGCATATTTCTTTCGTTCGTATTTTTGTTTTGTTATGAAGGAGGTAGTGTTGCCAGTGAGACCAATTTTTTACTACAATTTCTTCAATAATTTCTTCCTTGGTTAAATCAGACATTTTGCTTTTAATAATTACTTTTACTTTTGCTTTATAATTATTGCCGGTGTTGTCTGTAAGCATAAAGATTTTGTATTTCACAAACTAAGAAGACAACACTGCTATCAATCAAATTGATAAATTGATCAATTAAATTTATAAAAGTCCCCTGACTGTTGCGACAAAAAAGTCATTATGGAAACGCGTGTCGATTTAAGAAGGGACTACAAAAGAGAACGTAAGCGTCAATGTAAATCGGCTCTATGATGTTCAGTTAAAAACTTAAAATTATCATGAAGTTGTGACACAATTATGGGTCGGAAATCGTGTATCTTGTATGTTCTCGCGACAAGAACAAGTTATCTTTGGTTTGGCTTAACGGCAAGCCATCCCTCTCCAGCCCAGTGGGACAAATGAACGATGCACACATCTAAAAGGAAGGGAACTTTTCTTTCACTGTAATCGGTTCATCAACAGCAGAAACGAAGGCCAATAATTACAATAAAATCAAACAAATTATTTCGTTAATTCCAATAATTTTTTACTGATTATAACGTTGGCATGAGTTCTCGCCATCATGATTAATATTTATATATATCACGTGACTGTGCTTGGGCGTGGAACCTAAAAAATATTGTCGTGAACATATCTGATCCTAAGTGAAGTGTTACTCACGATTCTCTACTTAATTCTCAAAGACTTGAAATGACAAGTCGAGCAAAACTTAATGATCTATAAGGAATATATCAAACAACTTTAGTGGACGGTGGAAGAGATCAGGTGATTGTTGTTATACTTTTTATGCGTGTACGAGCCGAAGCTGTAGTATAACAGGTAACATCTTGTATTTTACAAAGGATCAAATCATAACTGACAGGATTGTAATTGACCAAAGTGTTCAAATAACTAAACCATCCATTTTTTATTGTTAAGACAACTAACACTCTTATTATTTATTTCAAACGTATAACAATATTTAAAGCGCGTAGGACGGAGCCTAGAAATAGTAAAACCAAAAATATACAAGCAATTTCATTTAACTGTTATTACTAAAAGACTTTTATAGCTTTTTATTTTTGATTCCTGATTCAACATTTTCACCTCAAGTCACCTTTGCTTGCACGTGTTATTGTCCTCGTCAATGCTGACTGTTGCCATTGTTGTTGTATTGTTAAATAGCTGATGCTGCTGCATTTCGAGGCGATACAATAAAAACTGTGACTTTGGCGCATGTAAACCCCGTGACTAAATTAAGTTTTATTTCATTTCGGGCCACAATCAAAGTAGAGGCATTTTTTAATGCTGGTTGTGTTTGATTCTGTTTTAAACAAAAGTAAACATTGCAATGAATGTATGTAAAACGAAATAGTAACTGGATATTGAAGTCCAAATACAGTTAGATGAAGAGGAGGACAAGCAGTTTGACACAGGTAAAGGGAATAAGCTGGATATCTGTTTATATACTTTATGTGTATTTGTCTCAAAATATGTTGCAATTGTGCAATTGGAAAAGAAGAAAAACAAAAAATAGAAAAACTCAACAAGCAGTTGAAATGTTTGGGCGTTTCTCTAATCTATTGGCGCCAAATGTTTGTCCAATCGATATTCAAACATACACGTAGTCAACCAACAGCATACATTTTCCGCATGCAGCTTTAGAAAAACCTGGAGAAAAAAATTACTCAGAAAAAAAATTTTAGACAAATAAATAAATGCATTTTGGGATTGTTGTCAGCTGCTGCTGCTGCCCAAAATTGTACAAATTCAAATTTTTTTTTAACAATTGTGTTCATTCGTGCGTTTAAATTTTGTTTTATTTTTTTTTGTTTGTCATGTTTAATTTTTAGCAAAATATTTAACATTTTACTCGTTTTATTTTTATTTGCATCTGTTGTTTGCAGATTAAAGATTTGTGGACGATTTGCAGTTGATAGCTGTTCGCTTGTTACGAGTTTAACTTAATAAATATTTGTTGTTTTTAAAATTTGAACTAGTTTCGAGTGACCATTGATCCCTTAAATTTGGGTTTTAGTTATTGTTTGTGTTTAGTGAAAGGAATTTAAAATTTAGTGACGTTTTATATACAAGCAAAGGTTTTAAAGTGAGCATATTTGCATACGCCCCCCAAAACGAAGCCATAAATAAAATATTTCGGTGCATGTTGCTTAAAAGAGATCATGCATTTGTTGGCATTTTCAATTTCATCAAGTAATATTTTTGTATATCAATTTTGTTTATTTATTAAACTATTGTTTAAGACTTTACTGATTATAAATAAGAGTTTTGAATTACTTATATGAATGCATATTTCATTGTTATAGATTTGAATAAATTAGTGAAGGAATTTCCACTATACAAAGAGTAGTTCGGCGTCAAGTGATTTCTCGAAACCAAATAATTTTTAAATTATAATCGCACTTTTGCCAAAAAATTTATATTTTACGGAATATTTAAAATATTAAATGTGTTAATAATTTTGTGTTATTAATTTTAAGTTTTTTGATAAGAATAATTATAATAATAATTATAATTAAAAAATAAAATATTAATTTTTATTAATTAATGTAAAATATTAATTTTGGGAAAAAGTGCGATTATAAATTTTAAAAACTATAAATTTTAGCAACTCCTACAAAAAGCAGCAAATAATTTTTAATCGAACGATTTAGTTCTGCAAAAGAGTACAAATAATAGTTTTAAACAACAAACGTATTCACAAAAATAAGCAAAAGCAAATAATTTGCAGAAGAAAAGTTATTAAAAAATAAAAACTTTCAACTGAGCCACATAAACAGTGGCGGAGACACAGAAACACACATGAACACTGATGATAAAAGGAGTGTAGCGGCTCCCGAAAAACAACGTTGTCTCTGTTCTTCTGCGTAAGGTGAAATTAATTTATGTTAATTTATCCGTTGTGCTTTTCTCATATCCAATTCTTTCTACAAAAATGTTACAAACTTTGACCTAAATAATAATCACTTTGAATTACGACTTCTTAACCAATTTTAATTCGAAAAAATAATCACAAAAACTTCCAATTGTTTTTTAACGTATCTGTAGAAAATAACTCTTTTATATAATTTTTATATAGTTTATATGAAAATAATTTTTATTAAATTAAAATATATAAAAACTTTAAATACAAAGTGCCTTATTTCTTATTTAGAAAGAATTTATCGAAAAAAGCGGCATTGGATTTGCTCTCTGCCAGCTTTTTTTTTTGAATCGAATTTAAAACGAGAAAAATTATCCGAACTCGGTTTAGAGAATACCAATATAAGTCGTATCATTTTGTTAAATTGGTTCAAATAATCAAATTTTCCTTTTAAAGGACTTCATATTTTCCAAAATAACAAAATAAATAAAAAAAATTATTAAAATTATTAAAATTCTAAATTGTCAATCTAAAAATTTAACGAAAAAGAAAATTACTACCTTTCAATATCCCTTGGAATTTTCAACAAATATTTTTGAGAAAAATAAAAATGAGAACATGAAACTTTCAAGAAATATATTTGAGAAAAATAAAAATGAGAACGTGAAATTTTCAAGAAATATTTTTGAGAAAAATAAAAATAATAAATTAAATTTTCAAGAAATATTTTTGAGAAAAAAATTAAAACTTGAAATTTTCAAGAAATATTTTTGAGAAAAATAAAAATTAGGACTGGCATAGCACCGACAAAAATTACATTCTTTTCTTAAACAATCACATTAATTAATTAATTAATTATCACATTCATTAATATAGAATTGAAATAAAGTTTTGCTGGGAACTAACTAAAATTTTTTATTTCCACAGCCTAAACAACTTCAAATTTGAACACCCACTCTACGTTTAAGATTTATTGAGCATATTTATTTACTTATTTTTTTATTTATTTCTTTAATTTCGATGTTCCATACACAAGACTTACTTACGTCTTATATTGCAGTACAGAACTGAGCATATGCAAATACAATGAATCAGAAAACTAACTGAAACTATAACAAAATTGTATTAGATTTAGTTACGGAATTTTAAAATATAAAAAATAAAATTTTAAAATTTAATAATATTTAATTACAAAAAGATTTGTTTGTTGAGGGTTTTTAACTAGTCTATATATATGCATTTCATTGGTACTAAAGCCAAATCATCAGTAGACCTTAAACCTAATTTTTAAATGTTTCAAACCTCTTTACTTATACAAAAACTTTTAAAAACTCAATGACAGTTATAAAAATTACAATAGTATAAGCATAGTATGCTTTGAAACTTATTCAAAAATCATAACAAACAAATTATTATATTCGATATTAATCTATTTTATTTTCTTTACAACCTTTTATACAATTAGACGCTAAAAACCCTCAACAAACAAAAGTTTTTTAAATATTTGAAAAGAGATATCGAGGCAATCTCGATTAATATAAATTTAATAATTACAAAAAGTTAACAAAATTTAATCAAATAAAAAAAAACAAGCTAAAGAATAGAAAATGTGAAGCCCGAAAAGTTGAGAACATACATTGTTATGCAATCAGAATTTGTCGAAAACGAATATTCAATGTGAAAAATTAGAAAAAATATATTTCCTAAACTGACGTGCGAGAGGATTCCGTTTCAGAGACTGATAGCATGAATAAAGAAATGGTAGTTAGAAATTAGTGTTCGATGTTCAAATGCAAGAATTCTTTTACCTCTTTCAAGTGTTGAAAAGTTCGATCGTGTTGAAAATATGATCAGGCTGATGTGTAAATATAATTTTGTGCATAAACAGTAAAAATGCACTCTTAAGTAATCTTCTAAAGTAACTCCGTAAAGCAAAGTGACGTAGGGGGAAAATATGGTCATATCTTCTTAAGCCATATACGTATCGAATAATGTTATTCCTTGCTTTTGCTTTCACTATATCAACTAGCAAATAGTTCACAGCCATACAATAAAATGTGTATTAAATATGATTTGACAAGGAGTGTTGTAATTTTAATTGGAGTGCAATACTGAGTTTGCTACAGATTTCTTAACATGGAAAATATTCGACCGCATGCGAAATTAACGTGGTTAGCCCAAGTGAGGGTGTTGTTAAAGATTTTTGCTAGTGTTTACAATTTCAATGGACTGGTTATTCAAAGATAAATAAGATTGAAATCAAGTTTTAATAAACTCTTTTACTATAATACTCGTATATGCATGATATGGAATTATTTTCTATTTAAGCATATTATCTACAAGCAATCACAAACATATTTAATTGATGAAACACTTAAAGTCAAAGGAGTCTATCAACTAATTAATATTCATTTTACGTAATAACAAATTACTATTAAATTACCATTTAAGGTGTACAACATGTAGTCGCAATCATTTTAGAAAAAAGATGAAAGCAACATTGTACACACGAACACAACAACAAGTATCTCTTTACGTTCTGAGATGGTTTGCAATTTAACAATTTTAAAGGAGTTGTAGTCGACTGCGAAGAACCTTTACCGAAATGTCTATAAAGGAAAGGTTTTTTTCCTCCGCAAAACGCTTCTATTATGCTCATGTTGTGTAACGCAAAATGGCCTCAACTTTTTAGCCATCTCTCGATCATTCATGTTCCGGTTTGCTGAGTTTCAATAACTGGCTGTTTTAAGTTTGTGATAGTGAAAACTAAAGAATATTTTTGTTTAAATATCCCAGATGATCGAATTAACAGACGATCATCGCAAAATTTTTTAAGGGGCTGCAAATGAATATTGTAATAATTAAAAACGAAATGTTTATCTACATGCATATATACATTTTTTGTTTCACCTGTGTTGAAGGGTACAATAAATACCGGCAAACGAGTGAGTGAAATAAACAATGAGAATGGAATATACTTTTAAGGCAATTATCATTTCTTCTTAAACAAAAAGTTAAAGTACAAGTAAAAAGAAAATAAATTAAATAAATAACCACAAACTCTTTTGAAGGTATTTAAACTTGAAACGTCTCGTTTGATTCAGCTAATGCAATTTATCGACACCATATCCAAAGTAAATGCTAAAAAGCAATAAATTATTCTTCCATTATTATCAAATTACAACATGTTAAAAAATTTCAATTGTAAAAACAGTTTTAGAATTACATAGAATTCCAAATTATCACTTTAATGATTTCATGAATGAATATCTGAAACTTAAGCAAATTTCCAAATCGCCTGTTGCACTCATAATGAAATTACTGAGCAGTTCATGTCACACTATTTGTTCATGTCACACTACACGCATACGTTATGTCTAATTCTGCTCAAGTCAAAATAAAGTATGCGTAAAGATAGATAGATGCACATACATATAAATATAAAAATGAGCAAAAAACAGGAAAATAAATACATTTGGTATAAAAATATATGTATCTGAATTTTGCGCAAAGAAAATATATACCGTTCAAAAGGTCTAATCCTAAAAAATTTAAATCGTTTGGTATTCAGCTAAGTGACAGTGTGATAAACGCATACGGGTTTGAAAAACCAGGCTTTTACCCGTAACTCAAGATTTTTGGGGGTGTTTTGAAAATTCCAAAAACAGACAGTTGTTGTACTCGACAGCAACTACCAGAAAAATTGTATAACATCCCAGAAATTTTCACTTCATTTACTTGTCTCACTGTGTAATCAATATAAAAATTAACATAATCCTGTATGTTCTACATTCCACTTTGAAGGGGAATTCAATTGAAATCACTTCAGTTTAAATTTTTATGTTCTGCATTCTTTTTTTTTACATTTGAATTTCAATATTCAATACAAATATACTCTACTTTTCCAGAACATCAAAAATTAAAAGTTTACTTTTCATATTTCAATTTCACTACTTTTGTAGAACATGACTGAATATCTAGAACAAAAATTACGTTAGCGAAATGGGAGTTTGAGGAAAAAATAAAGTCCTTTTTGTTGTTCCCAATAGTACATAAAACTCGTTTCTTTCTTAAGTTGAGTTAGGCGGTTTATGTTTGTGACGAAATAGTCGCCATTATTGTGATTGGCGTTTTTGTGGCGAAAGTCGGACGTTTTAAAAAATGGTACCGTAGTTGACAAAAACGGCAATATATAAGACACGGTCTCTATTAAAAACTGTCGTTAAAATGGTAAAGTGTTCGTTGTATTTGTGTGACAAAAGTTTCTAAAATTGTCGTTAAGAATTTTCTTCACTACATAATTCAATTTAATTAATTTAATTTTAATTAATTAATTACATGATTATTTTACAAAAAATTTACGGCTGAAAATTTTACACGGTAGCATAAGATTTAAAATTCGACAGCAACTACGACAGTTGGAGTAATCCGACTACGCCAATCACAATAAGGGTGAATACCTTCATTTCATCCAAATGTTATTAAAGTCTATGTGAAAAAATTCAAAAGTTATAAAGTTTTTTTAATATGTCGTCTTTGGCCTTTGACGAGTTTCATGAAAAAATTCAATTTCTCTTTTGAAATTTTACAAAAAAAAATTAGAAAATTACATATCCTTCTGCATGACATTATCCATAACTTAATATGGACTGTCCGTCGGATCAAAAAACTATAACTATAACTATTTTATTTAACATTTTTCATACTACTTCAGCTGTTAAAATTTCACCCAAATTCATCGATTAGTTTATTTGTTTATAGTCTTTTGAAGTAAGCAACTTTTGTGCTTCTTGAAAAATGGAAAAAAATGAATTTCGTGCAGTGATTGAACACTATTATTTGAAAAGGAAAACGGCGAAAAAGACAAAAGAAAAGCTCGATAAACAATACGGTAAGTCTGCTCCGTCAGACTACATGGTAAAATATTGGATTGTTGAATTTAAACGCGGCCGAACAAGCACTGCAACAATACCATCAACAGGAAGACCAAAATAGGTGTTTACTGAAAAAAATATCAAGAAAATCCTCGATATCGTATTGAATGATCGCCGAGTCAAGTTACGTGAGATTGTTGAAAAGGTAAATATATCATACGAACGTGTGTTCAACATTTTGCATGAACATTTGCATATGAAAAAGCTATCGGCAAGATGGGTGCCGCGTTTGCTCAGTGTCGAACAAAAATGAGTTCGACAGACCACTTCACAGCGGTTTTTGAACATGATAAAGCGTAATCCTGTGGATTGTTGGCGTCGATTATTAACTGTTGAGGAAACGTGGGTCCACCACTACACACCTGAAACTAAAAATCAATCCAAACAATGGGTAGAAGCTGCCGGATGTGCTCCGAAGAAGGCGAAGATATTGAAATCGGCTGGCAAGGTTATGGCCACTGTATTTGGGGATGTACACGGAATATTCTTCATCGATTATCTTGAAAAAGGATCTACAATCACAGGAAAGTATTATCGTACATTATTGGATCAATTGACTGATGCAATCAAGAAAAAACGATCACATTTAAAGAAGAAAAAAGTGCTCTTTCTTCAAGACAACGCACCGGTTCACACAGCATTAGATACGATGCTAATATTACGTGAAATACACTTCGAATTGGTTGATCATCCACCTTATACCCCAGATATAGCTCCTAGTGACTTTTTCCTGTTTCCAAACTTGAAAAAATGGCTCGCAGGAAAAAGATTCATCTCAAACGAAGAACTGATTACAGAAACTAACGCGTATTTTGATTGGTTCCCAAAATCGTATTATTCAGATGGTATAAAAAATTTGGAATATCGTCTTACTAAGTGTATTGAGCTAAAAAGTTGGGAAATAAATGGTTTTTGAAAAAAATGTTTTTTCCTACTTAGGCAGCTTCAATAACAATCCGCCCTCGTACGTGTGATTATGTCTTTCCCCGGGAATTCCTATTTCCCGAATCCCACTTGCCATCCTATATATACTCTTCCAAAAGTTAAGCAAAATTTAAGCGGATCTAAACACAAATAAGAGTGCTGTACCAGCCAGCCCTGGTCTTAAAAACGTTATGTTCTATGAAAACATCTAAGCAAATCTTACTTTGCCTTTCTATTTTCCCAATTTCATTAGGAAACGCTTTCATGTTTTTTCCAACTAACATCAAACAAAAAACAGTTCAATAAAACCTCCAACAATCTTTTATGGTTGTCTGCAAATCTTTTATTTATTTATTTTTTTTTTCTTTTTTTCTTTTCTTGAAGTGAAATTTCTCACTAATAAAATAAATTTGATTAGTTGCAAGGAGAGGTTAAAGCTATTTCGTATGCAAAATGCATTTTTGTTGTCAAACTTTTACAGAGTTTAGTGGGAAACTGGAGTCTACGACATTCATTCATGATTAATTTATTGAAAATTTCTGAATAGCAAAATATTTTTTAAATAAAATTTTAGCGCTTAATCTTTTTAAGTTTAATTCAATTAAATCAAAGAAAATTCTATAAAATTTTGAGTGTCTAAAGTACAAAAACGCTAAAATATTCAAAATTATAGTTATAATTATTATCGGTGTTGCCAATTCAGGGAGTTCCTCCACAAAATCATGTTGGAGATCTTAGAATTTTCTAGGGAATAATATTTTTGCGCTGAACCTTATTTTTCCTTATCCTTTTTAATGAGCATATCAATTATTTTGTTATATCTATTTTAACTGTATTAAATACTATTAAATTGATAAAAATATTGACAAAATTTCAACATTTCAAATTAAAACTATAGAAATATTTGAAAGAAATTGCAATTAAAAGTCTTAAAATAAAAAAATATGAAAAATATTTAAAGAATTTATGTGTTTTTTTTTGAGACTTTTGGTGATTAAAATACGATAATTGGGAATATGGCGTGAAAGAAAAATTCTGATTATTTACATTTATACAGAATTTGAGTTCTTTTTAAATGACTTAGAATATTTTACACAAACTATCAATTACATTTAATGCAAAATTCTAGGTCCTGTATTCATAAAAAATAATTTGTATTTGAAATGTATTTTAAGACAAATTTATCATACAAATTTTTCTTAAAATAGATCTCAACCCTAAATTATTTTGTTATGAATGCGGCAATACAAATTTTTAATTATTCTCTGTGCCTTCAGTAATTTATGGATAACAATTTCTTCACTGGATTCCTTATCCTTGACACTTTTGATGTGTACAATTTTACCACAGGGAATTTCATTTATTCCAAAAATATCAAACACAATTGCATTCCAACAAACATTCTGTTTGCATGTATTCGTATGTAACTGCTTATGTAGTTGTGCATAAATAATTATTCATGTTGATTTTCATGTTGTTATCAATGCTTGACATTCATTGATTTTAACATGTGTTCGATCAAACACACGTGTATTGTCCTACCTGGTCACCTAAAGATACATTCGACGCGACAACAATGAACTGAAGTAAATATATAAGTTTTTTTTTTTGCTTCTTATACTTTTATTAAATATTTGTTTAACAATATTTCATTGTTAGTTTTTTCATTCTTATTGTTGCTTCGCTGCTGTATTTTATTTAACTCTTCCGAGTACTTTTTACATGACACCAGGGTTCGTGGTGGTCTTCAGCATCATGAATGACTTCAACGACATGTTTGCTAGTCAAACTGCTTAAGTCTGGTGCTACATATGTCATGTGTTATTATCTATAAGGCATACAAATGTATTTTTTTGCAAATTGATATTGGCATGTTGCCTGCAGGGCTACCAGACTAGAGGTTTTAACATTGAATTGGGAAAATTGTGAATGCTAACTTGGGAATCGAGATTTTCTAGATTGCTAAAAACAAATTACATCTTTATTTTTATTTTTCATTTACAATAGTCCCGTTGCTGACGTTACGTATGTCGATCGTATAAACTAGATTTTGTGTAGTCATTCAGAGTTGTAGTCCGACTATTATTGACAAGCTCTATTGTTTAGCAAATAGTAACTGGTTTTCACCACCAAAGTGACGAAATGCCCGATAGAAATCAACAACTAAATAAAAAGACGATTGCACGATCAGACTCATGATGAAACATTTAAGTGTTCCGCACAGTGCGCATTGCAGAAAATGCTCCAACAAAGAAGAGGACAAGTCAAAACAACAACATCTCTGTCACTGATTGGTTTAGCAGAAACACAGAAGCAGACTAATCTGCTACAGTTTCGCAGCAATGCACGGGATATAAATGGTTACTTAAAAATCAAACTTCCTAAAGACCTTCCGAGTATAATCCTCACATGACGGCTGTCTTATACATATAGAATTTGTGTTACTTAAAAGCCAGAAAACTTTATGAAAAAAATGCCAGGATTTTTTATTGTAATTTCGTGCTTAACCCATTAATGGTCACTAGCAACTTAACTTACCATCACGGTTATTTTACTTTCCCATTCTCTGAGAGCGGGGAATTATCAAATATAAGAAAACAACTCACAGATCTTTAATTATGTTTCTTGCTAATTGTTTTTAATTTCTTTACATAATTTTGCAAATAAAGTATTGGACATTATTGAGTTGACAATAGAGATGATACAAAAAAGTATCTGGCAGCCCTTGTCACGTGTTTGTGTGAAATTCTTAGCACATACACAACTGCTGGTGTACGAAACGGAAACAATATTTATTGAACAGATATTCATTATTTTTGTGGATGCATTTTCTTTTGCTTTTAAATTTATAATATGCTTAACAATGAATTAATTGTATTTAAATTATTATTAAATACTTTTGATGAATGTTATTGAAACAAATTTTAATATTTCATTTTATGTGTTTGAAAAGGAAACGATCAACTTCAAACTGCAGCAGTATCGTCCACAAGAAGAGAGATTAACTGCTTCAGGTTTTTCAAGGTATCCGTGAAGGATGTTTCTACATGTACCGACAGCAAGGCCGTAATCAAATATTTGTCTCAAGCTGGGTTTGAATCGTCATGTGAACTTACAACTCTTACAACTCATCGCACACAAATCCACTTCTCGGATTATGACATACGTGAATGTACTGCGCGGTATAAAATTAGGAATTTTGACAACCGTGATCATATGACTGAATGTAAGATTTTTACTAACTATCATCTGTTGGCGAAAGTGCTTTCAAATTTAAATAAATAAAAAAATGTAAAATGCTTAAAAATATTATAAATAATTGAAATTTTCTTAGAATGATTATTGTGCAAGGACTAATTAAAACAAATCAAATACGAGTACAAATCAAAAGCAACTCATAGCCGTATTTATGAATAAATATCAAAATATATGGACAAGGAAATGATGCTACAGTCACTACGGCCATTCCTTGCGATTGATTGTAAAACTAATTTAGGCAAAAAATTATTTTACAAAATGTACTCAGCAAATTCCAAGGTAAGTAGTCACATCCTGTCAAAGATTGGCACAGCTCACGTTATTAGTGTTCACGCATGATATTGATTAGTGATTACCCATGATCGTGATTAGCGGTCACGCATTATCGCGATTACTGTTCATGCATAATCGCGATTAGTGATCACACACGATCGTGATTACTGATTACGAATGATGCTGATTAGTGATCACGCATTATCGTGATTAGTGATCACGCATTATCGTGATTAGTGATCACGCATTATCGTGATTAGTGATCACGCATGATCGTCATTAGTTTTTTGTTTCAATCCCGTGAACGCGAATGAACGAGTTGGTTTATTGTTGTTGATGGTTCTTTAGTAATTTTTTTGCTTTATTGTAACTTTTGTCATTTAATATTTTTCAATTCTTTAAAGTTTTTTTTCGAGCTTATTTCGTGAGCATGAGTTTTCGTGATAGTTATTAACTCTTTTTCCACTCACGTAAGCACACATGAACGTGAGTAACATTTTTTTATCGAGAGCATGCATGAGCGTAAGTGAAAAGTCACTCACGGTCACAACTCTTCTTCCTATAAGAGTTTGCGGCCAGACACCAGATAAGATATTTTCGATAGTTTGTTGGAAAACTATCGATAGCATTGAATTCTTTTAAGAATTGTAAAATTTAATTTTTTAATACCTAAATACCGTACGCAACTTTTCAAACCGAATCCAAACCACAACGTTGGCATAATTTTCATTAATTAACTTAACACATTTTCTGCTGCTTTTAATGGAAACTTCTAAAATTTTAGTATTTTAAATTTTTAATTTTTAAAACTGTTTTCCATGATTAATATTTCACATATTTAGTAAAATATTAATGGACTTATTCATAAACGAATAATAAATTTGATCGCTGTGAAGAAATTCACCTAGACGTCGAGTAATCGTTGAAATTTTGCTTTCTAGTTGGAATAATTGATACTTTCGGGTGTTTTGGGAATTGTACTTGGTGCGGAACTAATAAAAGAGCTTGAGGTCCGTATTCTCAACCCATTAATAATAAAAAAACTCAAAAGAGAAAATATTAAGAAAAATCAATGCATAAAAACATTATTTCAATAAAGATGTCGGAACTTCAGTCGCCTCTGCTGCTGAAAAAACAATTGGCTGAATTGAACAAGAACCCTGTTGAAGGCTTCTCAGTCGGATTAATCGATTAAAATGACATTTTTCGTTGGAAAGTACTTATAATTGGTCCTCCAGATACATTATACGAAGGTAAATTCGTTGAAGCTATAATATACTTCCCAAGAGAGTATCCATTGCGTCCAGCACGTATGAAGTTTGTAACAGATATTTGGCATCTATAGATTGAGAGAAATGGTGATGTGTGTATTTCGATCCTACACAAACCAGGTGATGATAAATGGCGATATGAAAAGGCATAAGAACGTTGGTTACCTGTTCATACAGTTGAGATGAGTTTGTTATCAGTGATATCGATGCTCGCCGACCCAAATGAGTAATCACCAGCTAACGTGGATGCTGCCAAGGAATGGAGAGAAGCATATCTCGATTTTAAAAAAAGAGTTGCTTGCTGTGTTAGAAAGAGTCAGGACTCGTCGTCGTCTGTATTTGTATATTTATATTAAATAATTTGTACCGAATGAAAAAATTATGGAAAGCAAAACTCTGAACCAATAAAAAAAAACTTAATGGTTTGTTCAACCTGCACGTCGTGAAAAATATGCATTTGCAAATAATAAAATTAAGAAATCAACCAATTTCTCTGAACTATTTTCACATACTATCTTTGCTTAGTCCAAGATTCCAAACTTATAAAAAAATACCAATAACCAATTTAAGAAATGTGTATGCGGTAATAGCAATTTCAGTATAACCTTTTTTAATTTCTTTTTACACAGAAACGAAATTTTTGTTTAATATACTACATAGATACTCGTCTGTTCGTACTTCTCTACAGTTTTATTTTTTTATGTATTGTTTTATTTTTTTTTTAAATTATGTTAAAAGCACTCTTAGAATAGACTAAATTTATAATATATGTTAGTGCTACAATTACGATTTAATAAACATGTGAAATTAAATATTTAATGCTGGATTTTTATATGGAAAAACCGGTTTTAATGCACACATTAACTTTAATAATCGTTTGTGAATAACGCCATAATAGTTTTACTAAAACAAATTGAAATTGATTATTGAAGGGTATAGTGAGTTCCTATGCGCATCTCACTGTTGCTAATGCAGATCATCCATCAGGGAACTTTACACAAATATTTCTTAGAACAACTGGAGATTTTATATGAAACCTTAATTAAAACAATTGAAAAGTTTAACCAATATCAAAGTTGTAACAAGAACTCAATAATCAACCAATTGTTTTTGTTTTCTTACTTTACCATTACTACCCAGGCTGGTTTTTTTTTTCAACTCCAATTGTAGTTAACATTTGACGTTTTACTTTTTGAAATTTAATATTTCACAGAATTTATTTTTTGCGTATCTTTGATGACAACCACTTTCTCGCTTTTAAAGGATTTTGACCTGCTAAAAATTGTAAATCCTTTACATTGAAAAGTTTTACCTGTATTTGCTTTATTTCTGGGAAACATTTAAACTTTCGACAAATCCAATGAGATTCAATTAGTTTCATTTTAAATAAAACTTCACCATAAATCTATTAATAATAAAACCAAACATGCAACTCGATATCCAAACGACTGATTGTAATACAATGGCAAAAGCAAAATCAAAAGTTGAGATGAGGAACCATAATTTCTCTAAAAAGGCAGATGAGTGCGTAATTCTCCAGGGAGGCAATGCAGGCACAGACTACAATATGCGCGTAGTACGATGCTATTGAATAATGCATCCAACTACTATGTACGACGTAAGTATCAGCCAGAAACATTCAACCAAGAAGATCATTGCAAAAACCAAACCAATTATGGTGTCTGTACTGTGTGTCACCCTGTTACTGATAAACTAAAAAAAACATACGCTGTTATAAATTGGAAAAAAGGTAGTTGCTTGCTTGGATGCTTTATTCTATTGCCTGGGGAATGAATGTACGTATGTATGTAAGTTTACGTGGATGTTCGTTTAATAAAACTATAAAAGGAGCAGACTTTTTTCGTTCAAATGAAACTAAGCAACTATGAATATAAACGACAAACTCCAATAAGATGACAAGAGCGGCAAAACAATAAGGAAAAAGGCCAAAATAGTACAGGGTTGGGCTGAACTTGTTATTATTTGCTTTTCTCGCTTGTTTTTTTTTTTGATCTGTTGTTTTCTTATTTACTGAAAAGCCTGTCTAATCGATTGCCATGGTTTTATTACAATTTTAGCAAAAAGAACAGCAAGAGAGCAGTAGAAAGCAGCCAGCAACTGTCAGTATAAATGAAAAAATATAAATAAAAGTTGAAAAGAAAAGGTGAGTTGGGTGTAAACTTGTACAAGAAAATAACAAAAAATTTAGCTTTCATACAAAATGTATTGAAAATAATTTAAAAGAAAATATTTATAAGCCGATAACCGCAAAAACACAGTGAAATAAAAACACTATTGTTCAAATAAAAATTAAGATGGTGCAGATTTAAGTCGGCTCTGAGTGACGTCACAAGAAGAAGTTGGAGGTGTTTTAAGTTTGAAGCAGTGATGCCAACAGAAATTTAACGAAATCCCTACATGTCTCGCAAAAATTCTCCCATTCCCTACACATAAAAAAGAGTTTCTTACATTTTTCCCTATTCTAAAAATTCATTCATTTTAGAAAAAAAGAAGATTTTATTTACATCAAATCTTAATTCTAACTTCTTAATAAAATTTTGTCCAAGTTAAAAAACATTTAAGGCGGAACAAAAAGAACTAAAGGCTTTTTTGTTTCGCATTTGAATAATTAAAATAACTTAATATATATTATTAAATTTATATTAATCGAGATTGCCTCGATATCTTTTTTCAAAGATTTAAAAATTAGATTTAAGGTCTACTGATGATTTGGCTTTAGCACCAATGAAATGCATGTATATAGACTAGCTTAAAACCCTCAACAAACAAAAGTTTTTTAAATCTTAATACATATTTTTAAAAAGTCTTAATTTATATATTAAACAAAAAAATATATAAAAAATTGTTTCTTTTTTTTTCATACAAATTCAATATCCAAGAAAATCTAAAATTTCTCTGCTGTTAGTTGTCCCTATATGTATATTATTTACAAAAATATGTTTTCTCTCTGTAAAAAAATTTTAAATTTAGATTTTTATCTATCACTTTACACCGTAATATAAAAGGATAAAACAACAAAGTATTGAAAATTGCCTACATTTTCTGTCCATTTTTCCCTTCGCTTGTAATTTTCCAAAAAATTCCCTACAAAAAGGGAAAATTCCCTACTCTTGGCATCACTTGCTTAAAGTGTTTATTGCTCCTTTATTGCGACATAGTCATATCTCAAGAAATATAATTTTTGAGTTAATAATGCAAAATTATCGGTCATATCGTTCCTTATCTTGTGTAAAAAATTTATACAAATATCTTCTTTACTTACTTCTTGATGGGAGAATATTTTTTTTTTATTTTTCCATTGTGATGTGAGTAAATTAAAATGTTTTTTCTGCAAAACGAGTTTGTATTGAGATATGACTATTTTGCAATGAAGGAGCGATATATATATTTTAGGCACCGTAGCTGCCAAACGGCAGGACCCATTTGGATTTATTTATTTATTTTGATTTATATTTGAAAGGTGGCTTCGAGTAGTGGCTTTGATCTAAGAAAATTGTTTGAGCCGTTTTAGGATGCGATGGCACGAACACAGATGCTACACAGCATATGGAGGGCTCACAGCTGAAGTGAACCAAGTCAAAAAAGACAATTCGAAGATATTAATTTCTACAACTAAAAATTTCATTTATACTAAAAACGAAAAAGGTATGAAACACTTTTTTACTTAGTCCTTTACAGAACTAAATAGAGTTAAACTTTGCGGAGAATTTTAAAATTTTTCATATTTTTTGACTTGGTTCACTTCAGCTCTGAGACCTCCATAAATAATAAAACTACATCTTTTAAGCTACCGATTCTATTAAAAAACGATATATGCAAAACAGGAGAACTTGAACTCTATGTAAATTTAGTTCTGCTTCTTGAACATCCTGTTGACATACTGAGTCAAAATCGACTATCTCATATTTTTAAGGTTCGTAAATTTTATAATAACGTATAGATAAGTAAACTATTTTGAGGAACCTTTCAACGGATAATATAGATAAATTATACATCATTGAATAAGAAAAGAAATGTGCTTTTAACTTCTATTTAAATTAAAAGCCTACTGCATAATAAATAAGCCGTTCAATTAAAAAACTTTTTAAAATTACCTATACCTTTAAAAATTACTTTTTATTAATGCGAACTTTTTCTTTAATATAAAACAATTCGACTCCTCCCTAATGTGCACTATATGTAAGAGCCAATTTTTTACTCGCTCTGTTGTTTTATTTCAAAGCATCTCTGATCTGTTGCCGATAATAACAATGGCTTTGTTAGCTACACAAACAAACCCAAACAGAATAAGGAGCGAAAATAATAACAATAATAATAATAACAATAATGGAGGGCATTGCATCATAATAAAATCTTGTTGTTTTCAAAACATTTAGATGGCGCGTAATCCATTGAATTTGTGAATTCAAATAAAATTGCCAACCACTCAGCAGACCCCATCAGGCTGACAGGCGAACTGTCAGAGAGACAGACAAAGAACCACTATATAAAAGCGAGATTTGGGAGACCATACTGAAAAAACCAATAATAATCACTAGTTTTTTTTAATAAAATCGACAAAAATAAAACAAAAACAACAACTAAAATCAAAATGACAAAAACAATAAGAAGAAATGGCTGAGAGGGTTAGAGGGTATGTGTTTCATGAGCAAACACAGCGCGTGTACAATTAAAGTACAATATGCTGACAGCAGCAAGCGACACAAATAATCATAATAATGATAGACAGACAATAAATAGTATTTAACAGACTGCTACTGGCAGGCAGGTCGTACTCACCGTCAACGCAATAACATAACAAACAAAAAAATTATCAATGACAAATCCCAATTGCAACTGTGAATGCCAAAAGATTGACTAGACTTTAATTAAAACGTAACAAAAGGTAAGCTTTTAATATTTTTGTGCTCCAGTTACTACAATTTTCAAAAAAAAATTTTATTAAAAAACGAGTATTTAGCAGACAAAATATTGAGATCACAACAATAATGTTAATTAATATATATGCTCATATGTATGCTGACAGCCTGTAACGAAATTTTGTTGCTTTTTAAATAAAAAAAATTACACAACAAGTTCGGTCAAAACTTTACGAGCGATCGAACAAAAAAAACCCGATAATTCATTAATTAAGTAAATACTGTTTCTAAACTGATATCGTTTTCTCTTAATCCTGTAGTTAGGAAGGTTTTCCTGCGACATTAATAATCAGCGCTATTCTGTGTTTCAATTCGAATCGAAATTTTCCCCGTTTTGCAAATTTGGTATTCTGCGTTCTGTTCCCCATATAATTTAGATTTCTTTTTTAATTGTATGTATTCTGCATTACGATCGGAGATTACGTCGTTTTTGCAAGTGGTTTGTTTACTGGCGGAAATTTTTTATATTTTTGTTTTTGTGGTTAAAAAAAATGTAAATTAAATAAAATGCAGGTATAAAATGATATAAAATTATTTTGTAATAAATTCTTTATTGTCTTGTCAAATTAGAAAGCGGAAGCTTTATTTAATTTATGCATTTCGAAAACAACAACACCTGAACGATATGAAAAGCTGGCAAATTTAATGGTAACAAAGGATGACAATTCGTATGGATATCAAAAGCGTCGCAACGAAGAAGTACACGCATTCTGGGATGAAGTTCCAACCAAATGACGTATAGAAAATGAAAATATCACTTCGGGCGCTACAGGATTCTGCGCACACAAATACCGCTTACTTTTTAATTGTTGTGTCTATTTATTTAATTATAGTTACACAATATTAATTTTTTTATTTTTCACTAAATTCAACTTTTTTTTTAATTTAACAACCACAATTTTTACAAAATTGCTTTTTTTATATTTCTTTTGCATACGTTTCATACTAAAGCAGCTGTGGGCAAATCACGTAACTGAATTCGGGATCGTAATCGAAGCGCAGATTCGGCATGAATACTCTTTTCGTTTCCTGAAAAGCAATTGAAAAATTCTTGCGTGTAATCGGGGTACATGACCATCGATACGTAAATATATTTTAATCAATTGACTAAATGGAAAATTGTTGAAAAAAGTACCATGGACGAAGACCTAAACTTTTGGGAAATACATTTATAATACACGAAAAGCTACACGCTTCCAAGTCATTATTCAGGGTTGTCCCAGAATCCAATATAGTCGGAATTAAATTTGAAAAGACAACAAAATATATTTTTGTGTAATAAATTCTAATGTTATAGGTCTTAGGTTTAAATCATATAGTAATTCTATATTGAATTTAAAAACAATAACATTGAAATTATTCACACAAGAGTATTTTTTATTGTCTTTTCAAATCCAATTCCAAATATATTAAATTTTGTGACAGCCCTGATTATATTCATTGTATTCTAAATCGTTTACTAGTAACTGCTGCAAATATGAACAGATCTATATTTATATTTGCAGCAAACACTGAATAAAGTCTGCTGTTGTTTATATCCTGAGTTAATATATTCTTTCAAATACAAAAAGGGTTCCAATAAAAACTTAATTTTATTCGCTTTTTTTTTGCTGTCGAGCAGTGTTATTGATTGTGTGGGTTGGAGAAAAGTATAACGGAATTAACGCATGTGCACATGCGGATGCTTGTTAATTTGCAACAATTATATTGCATTCTTCGTGTAATTTAACTTTTTCTGTTGGTTTTTTTTTGTTTGTTCTGTTATTGTGGAATTTTAATTAAATTCATACCGATTGACATGTTTAAGAGTCTGCTTTCAATTATTTGTAGCGTGTTGCATTCATTCCATATTTTATTTGTGGCACATGCTGTTCGGTGTCTTTTCTTTTTTTTTGCCATTCGCTGTTGTTGTTGTGGCTGCTGTTTGATTTTAAATTGAGAAATAAATTGTTGGGAAAATGAATTCAGAAACCAAAACGTTATTGGCATACGCCTCAACATTGCAGAGAATGCAATATTGCCGGTCCGTCAAGGCGACAAATTTTTATTCATATTACAAGCTTGAAAAATAGCTCAATATAAAAATGTAAAACTCTAAAAATTAGTTCATTTCAGTTGATTTACTTCAAACTCAAGAATATATACATACATACGTTCATCATACTATCATACTTTTTTAAGTTTTTAAGCCAGCAACATTTATTTGCTAAAACTTTACAAGAAATTTAAAGAATTTCATAACTTAGTTTTTTTTTCTTTCTTTTTTTGAAAGGCCAGCGCGAAATGATACTACTTCTGACGAAATTCTTGTGCAGAGAATTTAACAAACGCACAATGACGGAAATAAATAACTTAAGAAACTTCATTAGTTTTCATTGGCAAATAAATCATTCAACATTTCTTGCAATTATACTTTTGGCATACTAAATAAAGTTAAGGCAAATGCAAAAAAAAAAACGAAAAAGTAAATGATTGCAAATGAAATAATATAATAAATCGTTTGTTGCCATTAAAAAAAAGTGCATTAAAATAA
Source organism: Gymnocheta viridis (assembly GCA_956483585.1). Lineage (NCBI taxonomy): Eukaryota > Metazoa > Arthropoda > Insecta > Diptera > Tachinidae > Gymnocheta > Gymnocheta viridis. Next base: position 95,964,567 of record OY101442.1, on the reverse strand, counting down.
CTTTTGTATCTATTTGAAAATTTCTGTCACACAATGTGATTTATAACAACTGCCCACACAGCGACACAAATTGACAAGAAATTTAGTTAAAAAGACAACTTGTAGCAAATAACCAACTATTAAGCGAAAAAAAAAAGACGAAAACCGAAACAAATTTAACCAACCAACCAATAACCAACTTAACAAATGGCAAACGAACAAAGAAAAATATATCGAACAAGAAAATGTTGATTCCTGGAGATAAAGCGACAAACTAGGAACAAGATGTTGGAAAATAAGCATCAACGTTTGAAAAGTTACATTTTCATATGAAAAAAGACAATATGTACAGCTGTTGTGTTCGGTCGATTGATCGCCAAAAACGTACGCAAAACAACAGTTGAACTTCATGCAACGAAATCTTTGGTTTGTAAAGGGTGCTGCTTTTATGGATATGAAGAACTTTAAGTAGGCAACACTGTTTTCTTTTCACAGTTCTCTCTTGTTCTGGGCTTATTTTGTTTTACCAATTCATCATAAATACACACACCACTTGCAGGTAACGTTTGAAAAAAAATTTTATTTATTTTTAAAAACTTGTCGAGAATGAATATTTTCAATTATGAAGTACAGCTTTGGATAAGTTTCAGAGTAGAAAATCCTTGCGCCCGGCCGAAGAAGGGCAACACCGAAATGTTTTAGTAACCGCACCCAATTTTGTACATACTTGAAGAGAGAACATCCTTGCGCTCAACCGAAGGCCGGCAAAACAAAAAATGCTTTAGTAAACGAAGCTCGAGTAGAAAATCTTTGCGCTCGGTTGAATGACGGCAATGGAGAAATCCTTCAGTTAGTTATTAAAGATGTATTCAACTAAATGTTTCTGAGAAACTACAAAATTAAAGTAACATAATTTCAAAAAAAGAAAATAGATCAAATTTGAAAATTCTTTTTTTCTCGACGAAATACACAAAAAAAATTCTGAACTTATTTATTTTATTTTCATATTTGTAACGAAACTAAATAATTTAATGTGATTATTTTTCGAAATTAATTGGTTGTTAAGTAGTTGTAATCCAAAGTTATTATTATTTTGGTTAAAGTTCGTAACATTGTTTTAGTCATAAATAATTGGATGGGACAATATTCCAAAGGCACAAGGAACAAATTAACATCAAATAATTATAACTTACAAGAGAGAACAAAAACAACGTTGTTTTTTGGGAGCCGCAACACTCCCATCATCAGTGTTTAGGTGTGTTTCCATGTATCCGCCACTGTTTAGGTGGCTCCGTTGAATATGATTTCAAATTTGTAATTGTACAAATTACGACCCGAAAAAGAATACGAGACTTATCTGTATTGTGGTGTAGGTATTATTAACTGTTTTAATGCAAACACAATTTCACTACTATCAACAATCAAATTAAATAATTTCAAAAAGGAAATTAAATTATTGCAAAAAAAAAATATTATAAATTCTAAAAATTTGGGAACTACATTTTTCATAATGAAATGACTCCCAAAATGTATGAACATTGTTTGGGAGTGCGTAATTTCAATTATTTTTCATAGAGCCGTAAATGCATAAAAATTTGAATACTAATTAATACTACAACAGTTTCGTTTTCGGCCTTAAAAAATTGGTTTCGGGCGGTACCTGCTAAACCCTCAAAACTGCCACTTAGCCAACAACAAGACCTTTAAAATCGACTTAATGCATTATAAGTTCATTATGTTGTATATTGCGATCCAATTTCTAAAAAAGAAAAGAAACAGCTATTTTTCAAACACTCTTTAAAAACGCATAAAATCTGTTGAATGTGTATCATGCGCCGTTTAGAGCCAAACAACAGTTTTAAGCCACAAAATTGGAAAGAAATGCTTAATGACATCTACGTAAATTGGCAATTATTCATTTTTTACTAAAATGAAAATTTTAAATTTTTTTCAAGAGTTCAGTTTGGAGACAGCAACGTGGGAGCCCACAGACACATGTTTTTCAGTTAATGGTTTTCTTTTTTTTTTGGTAAAATAAGTCAAAACAATCGTTTATTTTTTATGTAAATTTAGCTGAAAAGAGAAATGGTTCATGTTGAAAGTTTTTCAATCTATCAAATGTCATCGTTAATCTGTCAAAAGAAACCATCATTTATGTGCAGCTTATATAAGGAAACATCATTTGTTTAATATAAATTTGTAATTTTCCTAAAAGCAAACAATTTAAGTCTATCGATTGTTGTAGTCAAACGAAGGGTTGGCATCCATATGAGTGCGGATACAGAAGATGGGGAAAAATTGTATGAACCCCTTTCTAGCATACCAAAAAAAAAAACAATTGTAAAATCTATAATTTCTAGCGCATGACTTTGGAAAACTTGTTGTTTTGGTGGGCAATATGATGCCAGTTCAATAGTCGGGAAGTCCAGTGAGCACGAATTCTACCAAGGATTCTGCTCTGCATCGCTGCAACGAGTTCAGTTCTTTGGTACTATGTAATTTTAAATCTATTTTGTAACATAATAAAATATTGCAAATATAATTTCACAAATATTTAATAAATATTTTCAAATAATTGTGTATAACCTAGAAAAATGCTACACAAGTTTCTTATTGTAAGTTTGTATGTAATCGTTTGTACCTTTAAAAAAATATGTACTTACATACATACATTTATTCTTTTTTTGGGGCAGTTACTTTTGTAACTTTCACAATTGAAATTGTTTAATTTTCTAGTTGAATTATCATGACCCTGATCTTGAAAGCAAAGTTAATGTGCAACTTACATTTTCTTTCTTTTGAACTTGGTTGCAGCATTAAATTTAAGAAAGAAATTTTCATAGAAAAATACAATCTATTTCCAGAAGAGCAGAGTAAAAAGAAATCAAATTAACGTTTGATGTACAATTACATTTTCGTATTCTCGGTCGAAGTAAAAATCCTACGAAATCACCTCCAACTTTAATCATGTTTCAAATTCTCTATGTAATTTTAGCTACAGAAATTATTTTATTTTTTTATTTTTTTTTTTTGGCAATTGTGTCATTACAAACTCCCTCCTCGCATACAAACAAACATTCATTTATTTACTAGCAGACGTATTTGTTCATTGTTAATGGACACAATTACTGGACAACGATCAGATGTTTAACGTACGATTGGTATTTGTGGCATGCAACCACAATGTCAAAGATAAAACTAAAACATATTGTGGGATTATACTGCAAATGCATAGTAGAGGTTTTACATTCGCTTATTTTTTGATATGGACTGAACGTTTCCATTCAGATTCTAATGAGATTTTCATTTTAATTTTTAAATAAATATACAAAGAAAAAAACCCCAAGTCCAACGTTGTTTGATTTGCAAACAAATAGATCGAGATTTAAGTTGATATTTGTGCAACCATTTTAATCTCACAAACTATTTTCTTAATTTAACAAATACGAAAAAAGGCAAAAACAATATTTAGAGGTCATCTAACAGCGGTGTTTAGAAAGATAGCAGCTGTATATTTGAAGCAAAATATATGGGATTATAAACTTCAAAGTGAATTACTTTAAAGGCTCTTTAATAAATAGTTCTCTACAAGTTATGGCTGAGAGAGGTACTGTTAAATAGTGACACTTTCGCTTGGACATTTTGTATTTCCTTTAAATTTTTAAGAATCTGAGAAATCTGTTCAAGCCCAGTCTCCTACTAATGATCATTTAGTATCCTCATTCACAGGGTAAAGTCCAAGATATTTTAATATATGATTCCGTCTGCTTAAGCCATGATAGTTATAAATAAAATAATGTCTCTTGCTACGGTTGTCGAATTTTCGCCTTGGACTTTGGAAAATTTTACTAAATTGAAGAAGTACACAACATCAGTGATGGCATTTTGGTTCTTTTCGGGTATTTTTTGCTGCTTTTCCATCTTCATACGCGTGAAATTTTGTTAAATACCCGTTTTTGAAAAGCGGGTATTTACAATGCTTTTCACAATTTCTCACAGTGCCTTTTGTGTTTTTTTGTAAAACTGGGAAATGTTTTTAGTTACAGAAAGTGGGTACTTTTTTAAGCGCAAATATCCGTTTTTTAGCAAGCATGACTTTTTTCCGCTCGGCTTGGCAGAACATTCAAAAATTATACACCGATTATGCTTAAAATGCGTTACTGCATATTAAATTAAATACGGTTTAAAATTTGAAAATGCATTTCTTAGAAATTTTCAATTGCTTTTGACTGTTTGTAGCAAAATAAATTCGAACGAATCGTAAAAAAAATCTCAATATTTTATTACAACTGTTTTGTGGCCTGATTGCTAATACGAAATCGATATTTTTGACAGCAAAATAAACGAAAATGAAACGATATTAATCGATTCCTTATTATTTAGAATTTACAGAAATTTGTATACTTCACATCGCTCCTTTAATGCAACATGATCATATCTTTAAAAAACCAAAACTTTTAAGTTACTTAAAATAAATGATGTTGAAGGTATTTTTTAGTAGCATACGAGTATATGTATGCTTAATCCAAATTAAATGTATACAATACAGGCCATATATAAACATACCTGTACATAAATACATACATGAATATACTTTTAAGTTTTGTCTAAACAAACTATTTTATTTATTTTGTTTTTATATATATATACCTAATGTATAAGTCATGTACTCGTATTATATCTTAATAATTTCTATTTGTCAAGTCCTTTATGTATTTTGAAGCAAAAACTTTAAATTGTATTTTGGATGTTTTTTATAAATTGCTTAATATTTCTTGGCATAACTAAAATTTTTAAAACATTTTTTATGGTGCTTTTTTTACACTTTTTTCGCCATTTTTTTGCGCTTTTTACCCTTTTTGGAATAGCTTACGGTGCTTTTGTTCTTCATAAAGATACCAAACTGCACAACAATATTTTTGAATCTAGTACACACCGTCAAAATCGAAGATAAAAATTCGCCAAACGTACGTAAAAACGCAAAATAATATTACAAAAATCTAGATATGCGTGAAGATAGCTCCGTCAGTTAGGTTCGTTTTTAACAGCCTTGTCTTAATTAACATACATCTCGCTCAGAGACCGTGAAGTTAAAAAATTTCTCCAAAGTGATTATTATTTTTTGGCTAATGTTCGTAACATTTTTAGTCAGAAAGAATTGGGCATGAGACAATATTCCAAAGGAACAAGGAAAAATTTTAACACTAATTAATTTCAACTTACACGGCAGAACAGAAACAACGTTGTTTTTCGGGAGCCGCTACACTCATCAGTGCTCATGTGTGTTTCGATGTATCCGCCACAGTTTAGGTGGCTCGCTTGAATGTGATTCGAATTTATATTTCTTCTTTAAATAAAAAACATTCTCATTTAAAAGCCGTTAAGTTAACATAATTGATATTTTATAACATTTTCAAAAGACATTTTTTGAGAAAAAAAACGGCCAAAATCGAAATCGTGGGGATAAAGTGGATAATAGGGTGGAAGCACAAGGCATCACAAGTGCATACCGCTTTCTGGTTTAATCGGCGCAATTGCCACTTATCGTACCATCCTCTAGTTTCGGCCAGACAGCCTGTGAGAGTCAGCAATTTTCTTCAACTTTCCAGCATTTAACTGTTTTAAAGTAGAGATGGGCACCGCTCACCTGATTATCGCGAATCGTGCGTAATCGTGATTAGTTTTTTGTTTTAATCATGTGAGCGTGCATGAACGTGAGTAAAAAATTTAAACGCAAGTGATCGTGCATGGCTAATTTTTTTCGTGATTGTTACGTAATTTTCTTTTTTTTTCTTGTAATTTTTTATTTTTTTTGTTTTAAATTATTTTATAGTTTTATTTTTTTTTTTTTAATTATTTATAGTTTTTTTTGTAAGTATTTTGGTGAGCGTGAGTTTTCGTGATTATGACTACAATTTTTCTCTACCTCACTATAATAAATCTATGTACATATTTAGGCTCCTCAGTTGATTTTAATTCTACACCTCTTATTACAAGTGATATGACGTTAGAAACGGTCAACGATTTCTACATATTATGATGAAGGGGGTACTTTATTATTTCTCACAGCTGAATATATCTCACTGACTTGCTGTTTATATAATCAATATTTATAGTTTTCCCAAGAATATTTACATTGGAGTGTCCCCCTTTAAATAAATAAATTATCAAATATGTATGTGGTCAGTTAGAAACACATTATGGTGACAAACAAAAAATTTATCATGAGCATTTGTTGCGATTATTAATGCATTTGGCTTGGCTGTTGTTGTTTTAAGACATACATGAATAAAATATTCATAAAAAATATTTTAAGGGCCTAAACTCGCCACCCTTGACCATCATCATGATGATGAACGCTGTCATTATCAGCATTATTTTGATGGACATCATAAAAATTACCAAACGCGTTAGAAATGGTTTTTTTTTGCTTTTGTATTCTTAATAAAATACATCTGTCTACTCGTATTTGATTTGGGAATTATTTCAGTATGAAAAGAGGGATTTGGTGGATTTTCTAAAGAATTCAATAGAATTCTAACAACAGCAGAGAAAAAGAAGACAGCTGTAGGAGTATGGATTCTAAGACGTGTCAACGTTTGCTATTGCTTGTTTTTTCTTGTTTTTTTTTTTAATAAAAAAACTCATAAAAATATTTGATGTTTGCAATAATGACACCAACTTAATCATTGAGTTAATAATGAAGAGCATATTATGAGTTTATATTAAAATGAGAAATAAAATAGCAAGAACTAAATGTGTCAATGTTTCCAAGGCGGCAAAATGATAAAAAGCCGACAAAATGTAACACAATATGTGTTGGATTTCAACAAAACTTTATTTAATACTTGTCTGTTGCGGCTTCATAAAATTTATTTATTATTTAAATGTTGTATAATCTCTTCATCAGTATTTTTGTGATGAAATACAATGTGAGCCGAGGACTTCAAAACTACAATAAATTCATGACGCATTCAAAAGAAGTGAAATTTAAGTTTTTGCAAGAGCTCGTAAGACTGACTTACGACACGAGTATTTTAAAAACGTACACTGCTGTGTCTTTTTTTATTTTACAAAATTTACGGTTTTGAAAAAAGCTAAAAATTAGAGGCGCACTGTGGCTGAAAATCGTTTTTCATTGGCCAAAAGTCTTTTTTTTTTTTGTCACCGATTTTTAAAATTTTTACGCCCTTTTGCAGCTAATATATCCAGATTAAGGTAGCCAAAAAATTAGGTTAAACTATTGATAATTGTGAGCGTGGCATGCTGTCAAACTCAACGGTTTTTTTAATTTCAGAAAAAGGTGTTTTTCTTTTGTTTTTTATAAAAAATAAATGGTTACTACTCGCAAGCTATCATCGATAATGGCCTGCGGTCTTTTTTATAATGTTGGTAGGATTATAGTCTTTAGTTTTTGTAAGTGGTCAGAGCTCTAGCGTTTAATATTAAGGGCGTTACGGAATATTTATGAAACTACTATATTTTTCTCAAATTTAAACTTTAGTGGAATAGAACTTCTAGGGAACAAAAGGGAACAAGAAATGTATACCACCCGGAGAAAGGTGAAAGTGTCCTCTTTAACGCTATATATACTTTTGCACCCGCGACGAGCCGTCTGTAGAACACTTTTTTCATTTTAATGAAATTACTCCAAAGTACTCGTATACAATGGTGTATATAATTTTCACTTTTTTGCCTAAAAGTTTATGTTTTTTTACTTTAGACTACGTAAAACTAAAAAATTAAATATAATACCTGCGAAAGGGTTTAATGGTTTTGTTTTGAACAGCCAAAAATTGGTAATAAAATTATCACAAATTATCACAAAATTCTACAGTAAAGATATGATCTGTTTCTAAATTTACCTGTTATCAAATGTTAGGGTCAACCAAAGTCATATACAATTTTATAACAATAATCGGGACATTAAACCACTAAAGATAAAAAACAACCCCATATTGGCGAGATACTAATCAGTTTTACCTGATATTAAGGTCTGGATAACATGTGCAGTTTTGTTCAATTTAAGCACTACCTGCTATGAAATTAAAGATCAATGTGTGAATAACATGTATCTAGATGTAGGAAATGCGTTAAAGAAATATGGGAACAGAAAGTTAATTCTTTTTTGTAAATGGGAATGTGATAGTTCTTCGGGACAAAAGCAATACAAACAAGTTGTATGTGAAAATATTTCGGACTCAGATATGTTCATGGTATCATTTGTACCATTGCGATTGAATAAGATTTTAGAAGATTCAGAGCTTTCGACTAGAACTACGCAAACAATGGATATTTGGAGAAATGAGACACCATCTTCTACGAAATACTGCAGGCCAATCAAATTTGAATTCAAAAAAGAAACTCATGATGCAATTAACAAAGAAGTTTGTGATATCAAGGCCCAAATTGCAACACTACAGCCATTACAATTACAGTTGGATGGGCAGCAAATTGAAGTAAGCTACCAATTAGTGCTGACAATGATAGATGGAAAAGTAGGTCAGGCTTTGACTAGCACGAAGGCTGCATCCAGCTGCATTATATGCCAAGCAACATCAACCCAATTAAACCAAGTCCCGACAAAATCATTAGATAATACCGATGCATATGAATTTGGATTATCACCACTACATGTAAGAATACGACTTATGGAACACATACTAAAAATCAGCTATGATTTGGATTTCGGGTCTTCAGGATCAATAAGAAACAACGAAACCAACAAAGAGTTAAGAAGTGCAAAAAAGAAACATGTTCAAGATGAATATCGCAAATTAGGATTGATTATAGATCAGCCAAAACAAGGGTCAGGCAATACAAATGATGGCAATACCGCAAGAAGATTCTTTTCAGATCCAGCAACAGCATCTGAAATAACAGGAGTGGATTTTAACCTTATTTTCAGATTTAAAATAATCCTAGAAGTACTTGCGTGCAATGAAGAAATTGACTCTAGAAAATTTGGAGATTATGCTAAGGAAACTGCAAAAATATATACAACCAACTACCCATGGAGAAATATGTCTGCAACAGTTCACAAAATCCTTTATCATGGAGAAGATGTCATTGAATATCATTTGGTGCCACTTGGAGATCTATCAGAGGAGGCTCAGGAAAAAAGGAACAAGGATTACAATACTAGAAAAATTTCACGAAATTCAACAAATGAAGATCTATTTAATATATTATTGGCAACGTCAGATCCGTTTATCTCCAGTATTCGAAATCAATGGAAAGTGGAACATCGGGATTTAGATGAAGAAGCCAAAAAAACTACTAAAAAACAGAGATAGCACAGAACAAAATATGGAATATTTGCAATCAATATTGGAGTCAAATGAATAATAATTATAATTGCCTTTCATTGTTATTTAAGTACGAAAAACATAGTATTAGTAAAAAATAATAATAAACAGAACCTACCATTGTTGCAAATGCTATTAAAATTTATTGCAGTTTTTATTTTTAAAATGTTTTTAAAATTATCAAATTTGACAGCAAAAAATAATAAATATTTCTGTAGTAATAGTAATATTTTTAGATAATATTATTAACGTGTTTTGTTAAGTGTAACTATTCTTTGAGTGTAAACAAATTTGCAAATTTGTCAGCAAAAAATTTTTAATTTTTCTGTAATAGCAAAATCTCCAGTTGATTTTACTATTTTTTTCAGTGTAAAATTTTTTTTAAGTGTAACATTAAAAAAATTCCATTATTACAAAAAATATTTATAATTATTATTAATTTCCAAATATTAAATTTTTTAATAAATAAAAAAATAATAAACCCATATTTCACTCTAAAAGTAAAAAAAATTCAAAAGTTCAACTTTGACCTAGAATTCCTTAAAAAGTCCTCAATCAATTTTATTGAAATTTAAACTGAGTCAAGCTGAACTAAATATCTATCCAATAAAATAAACATTACTTCAATATTTTGATCGGTTCAAAAGTTACAGAATTTTGGCCAATGAAAAACGATTTTCAGCCACTGTGAGGCGTTCAAAACGGCGCAATGGGCATTGTTAAACAAATTTAATTTTTTTTATTTTTATTATATAAAATATCATAAAAATAAAATTAAAAGAAAAAAATTAAAAAAGTGAAGCCGCGAATTAAACATGTTCGTCATAAATTGTGGAATATCATAACAATAAAAAAATGACACTACTTAAACATCTTTCTGTCACACTCATGTTGATGATTTCGGCTAAACAAAAAATAAAAAACTATATTTTTATTAAGAGTAGTTTGACATTTGACATTTTTTCTTTTTCAAAATATTTTTGTATGAACGGATAAAAAAGAGTCTGTCTGAATTTCAAATTCTGTGTTAGAATTCTGAGAAATTTTAAACGATTTAGAGAAGACGTCAAACAACAAAAAAGAACAGAGCGAACACAAAATTTAATCACTTGCGGAAGCTTGAAAATGTGAATTGACAACGTGAAAGAAAAGGAAACTGGCCTCATTAAAATACACATTAAGTTTTTGGAGGAAAACACTGAAATAAATTTAATGGACACGTGCTATAAAAAATGAATGGTACGAAATAAATTCATTAAACATGCAAATGTTTTAAGAGGAAATGTGGTGAATGATGTTTAAATTGAAGAAGACAAAAAAACAATATTTAATCAAGATGACTTTTAAGGAGTGAGTTTAAAAAGTTAAAAGCCTTCAAGTGTTGAATTTTTTTTTCGTTTCTTTTTATTTATTAGCAAAAAATATGCAGCAAAATGGCATAAGGGTAAAATCATATGAAAAACACACTTTAAAATATAAAAAGCAAGAAAACTGAGACCCTATTTTGATTCTTCCACTACGAACTGGCTTTCTCATTAGTCAGCTAAAATGCAAGTTTTTGTAGACAAATTTTTAACTTTTTCTTTTTCAGCTTCACTTATTTGAAGAGAAAAAATCTTACTAAACACTCTCATTTGTTTGCTTATGCTTTTACTTGCACCTATGCTTACATAAGTCAATGTACGCGTGTATTTTTGGCATTTGTAGTAGTGTCAACTTTAGAAGTCTTTAATTACTTTAATAATGAACCAATTTAAATAATATATAGTAGGTTCACAAAAGCTCAGCAATGTCTACCATTTGGTAAAATAACGAAAAAAATCGGTTGGCAAACAAATGAGAAAAAGGAATCCAAAAATTTGTCTTTGCCTATTTTCATAGATAGAAGATAGATTATCGAACAAATTGGAAACTCTCAATCTAGAAAGGCATACGTAAAGACGTGTGGACGAGCGGACAGACATTGGAAGCTATATTGAGTTAATCGATGCAACAGGTCACCTGTTTTCATTACAACTTCTTGAAATGTGCTATAAAAATCAACACGAATCTATTTAACTATTTCTCATTAATTCGCAATTAAAACATATTTTTAAACCGTCAGCTAGCTCGATTGAAAAAGTTATTATTTATATTGAATTGAAGCTTAAGTGTCTTCCATGAAGAAAAAAACGCTTAGATAAAAGTCTTTCAAAAGTTCTAAATTTTTTATCGCCTTCTCTCAAAATCTTTCACTCTGCGCCAGTCAAAGGATGGATCACAGCTTGTACAAGGGTGATCTTGCACTGATCTCAAAATACTCTTATTGACATATTTTTTGTTGAAGATAAAATAAACAGCAGACCAGCAGCTCTCTTATGACCGATCGAATTTCCAAGAATTAAAATTTAACCCAGACATTTTTCGTGTATAATTAAAGTGCGCACATCATTTACAAATAATACTGGAAAATTAAAGTAGTAAAATTTAACTGAAGCACACAGAATAAAGTAAATAACAGCAACCGAGTTCTTTTTTCTCTTCCTTAATTTGTTATTTAAAATAATTTGTTAACAAACTTTATCTACCAGACAGATAATATGATAATGAAGCGCAAATTATCTTAAGCAAACTTAATAGATTGTGGGAAACTTGAGGTTTTTCTTTATTTCGCAAAAAAGTGTTGCTGTGTAAAAGATACATTTTCTACTTTTTTTATTAAACTTCAGAGAAAGAAATAAAACTTTTCTTACATGAAAACAACAAACAATCGCTTGCACTACTTAATATGGTTTAAACTGCAGTTATAAAAATCAGTTTAAGCCAACTTTCTTAACAAAATTCCACACACACACATACACACACATATACAAACATACATGATTGTAAACATTTTTATAACAAATTATCGAAATAACTTTAAGACGGATACTAAAACTGAGTTAAAAGAAATAAAATATAATGCAATCGCAACTGCAGCTACAGCTACAGAAATATTGTCGAAACATGCACCAAACATGTGAAAAATAATTGCAATGGCTTAAAGAGACTTAAAAGAACTTTGAGCACAACAGAAAAAATATATATCCGCCCTTTATTGCAATGTAGTCATATCTCGAAAAACTCGTTCTTCAGAAAACGAGTCTAAACTTTTTAATTTACTCACACATCAATGGAAAGATAAAAAAGTATTCTTCTTTCAATAGTTGAGTAAACAAGATATTTATTGTATGAATTTTTCACACAAGATGAAGAACGATACGATGAATAATTCTGCATTCTTAACTCAAAAATTGCGTTTTTTGAGATATGACTACGTTGCAATAAAGGAGCGGTATATAAATGATAATAATAGTGTGCAACTTCAAACTAAAGCGAGAAAAATAAATTGCGTATTGGCATGACATACGAATTGTGTTGAAGTTCCAGCTCGAACAACATGCGTTAGATTTTATCTAACATATTAAAAGATGACACACAGAATCGTTGCAGCAAAATATATTTTTTTCTTTTTGTAAAACGAATATGAATGTTTGTAGTTTTTCTTCTGGCTTCTTTTAATTGATTATTTTTTTTTATTAAAAACTGTCATTGACTAGAGTTTTGTACAATTTGTCATTGACGCCCATATTCTCAGTTTTTAGTTAACTAACTTTTCATATAAATGTCATTGGTTAAACGGCTATCATTAGTTAACTAAAGGTTGTAAATTTGGGCCTAAGTAATTCGTTTAATTGCCGTTAGTTAAAGGCAGGGGTTTGTGGGACCAATAAATGACTTTGCATTATAAGGCCTTCATTTATTTTTATTAATAATAATAACAATAACAAATGGAAGTTGTAATAATGCAAAGTTATTTATCGGGCAGACAAAATCCTACTTTTAACTAACAGGAAGTTGTAATAATGCCCCTTATTTATAATAAATGACAGACCCCTAACATGTGGAATTATCAAAACACGCTGCCCAAAGGAACACTTTGGAAGAAGGAAGTGCTTTTTTTGTACTGTTTCATATTTGTTTGGGAAGCGACACCCTCTTGCACTTAAATTCGTCAAGAGCCACAAAAAAAATAAAGAAGTCCGTAAATCGTTTAATGAACAGATGAGAAAATGTTTCTGAACTGTTTCATCCATAGTAAAATGCTACAGGTAGTGTCGAAGCTACAACAACACTGATTTTTGTTGTTTTTAGGTTCGAAGTTGTCAAAAAGCACAAAAGAAAAATTGCAAAAAGTTGTATATTCACATGTGTGTTTGGTTGCATTTTCTGCTCTTTAAAGAACTTGGTATCTTTTCCATTTCTTATTTGCATTTGAAACAAATGTTCAACTGTGCTTTTTTTTAGTAGTATGGGTGTGTGTTAGTAAAACATAAACAAATTTTGTCAGCGGCGAAACAAAAAAAAATCGTTAGCGTTTCAACACTACCAGTATTATTCAACCATGGTTTTATCTTCACCTATTTATTTATAGATATTGAGAGTAATGTTTATGTTCACACTACTGCCCGCTATTTGGACCAATTTTAGACTCATATACCACTTAAATTGAAAAGTGACATATCTTGTAAGTTTTAGTATTTTTTGTTATAGTGAAAAAAGCAAGTGTCTACTATTACAGCTCGCGATAAAAGAGGCCTGGGCTAGAGGGATATACGGGCCGACATCTTTGCAAAAACAACAGAGTTCTGTTCTTAAGCCTTTTGTACGGCACCCTAAACACTTCATTAAAAAAATATTCATTCTATCAAAAGTCATACACCTTTTTAAAAACCTTTACACGAAATGTCCCATTGTGCGCTGATGCGAATAAATATGCAGTAAGTTTGTCAATAAAAAAAATTCAACAAATTTACGCTAATGGCAGACAAAAACATCGGCACGGCAGGTAAGCTCCCTGAGAGGTTAATCTATCCAACTATTCTACGTTCACTTATTGAAAATCAGGTACGATTTTTGCATATTTTTAATTTCTTGCCGAAAAAGAAAATTAAATACAACATTAAATTATATTTCAATAAACTTGTTAATCTAAACCAAAATGAGACTTGGCTTGACAAGTTGCCAAATCTTTTCGAGTCTTTTATTTCAAGAAATTCGCTTAGTTCAGTTCAAAGCTTACGAAAAAGTAATAAAAATTAAAAAACGAACAAACTTACCATAGAAATGAAGTTTAGATTGGTGTCTTTTTTTTCAAATTGAATCTTACTTGATGGGGCAAGATCTCCATTTAAAATACCTGCAAAGATAACAAAAAATAAAAAAATCGAACTTGTCAATTATAAAACAAATACAAAATTTAATTGCCTCAAAAGAAAAAAAAACAATAAAATGCAATCTAGCAATTTGTTGAATTTTTGCAAAAACAAGTTCTTTAAATATAACCAAAAATACTGTCTAATTCCCAAGTGTCAAAATTGTGACACCTTGGTCAGCTAGACATAATCTCAATTAAAAAACAATCCAACAATAACAACAATTTTTTTCTACAAAAACTACTGATTTGTAACACAATCTTCAATACAGTTCGTTTTATTTTAATTTCTATCAAAACATACAATTGCATCACCCCACAAATCAATGGCTGAGATTTTTGCTTATAATAAGAAAGAAAAAACAAGTAGAGAAAAACGGCAAATTAAGTCCATGTTTTCATTTCTTATTTAGCCAAATCAAAATGCATTGCAGCAATTGTGGACAATTGTAGTGTCAGTATGAATGTGAGCTTGATTTCATTTACCACAAGTTGCAGCATTAAAAAAGAACTCATTATATGGAACTGATAATTTGCAGCAAATTACATTTGCAGTTTTCTTTAGCCATGATTAGAAAAACCAGCATACAAGAAAGAAAAGGCACAAAACATGGACATGCCAACAACATATTGCCATCATTTCTATGACCATATACAGCCCCAACAAAACCAATTCAAAGCAAATCGTCATCGTCATTGGCACCGTGATCATCATCATCATCATGTTGCATTGTTGCTGTGCATATTGCCAAGTGAATGCTTAATGATCTACTTTTCTTCTCCAGCAGCAGCTGCTATGATTTCTATATATTTTTATATTTTTATTTTTTCCAATTTTCTATAAATATTTTATCTTTTATTTTGATAGAAAATTGAAGGAGAAAAAAAAATAAATCGATGGTAGGAAAACATCATACCATATTTTGTTTTCTAAAACAGCAAATATCATCAACACCATCACTTGCAAGAGTTGCAACATGCACCAGCAGCGTCTGCACCACTGCCACCACAAACAAAAACATCCATACAAGCCACCAGTTCATTTACAGTTTCTATCAATTTTCTTTTAGTAATTTTCTAGTTTCAAATAAAATCCGCTCAAAAAGACCACAAAATTGTCAGCCAAAAGCGGGTATTACACTTTACTTAAATATGTATATAGTGCACTCAGGGTTGACAAATGTTGATTTAATTTTAAATTGCGGGATCTATTCTTTAAAAGTTATTGAAATTCTTTTGTGAAGTCAAAAGGAAATATCGGACGGCAAACCACTGATTGATATTTCATGCTACCAAGTATATTGGCAAACCTGTTCAGCACATTAAATCATGCTGGGAACTTCTTATACTTTGGAAGGCTACTTTCTGCTAGGAGCAGTGTCACCATATATGAAGATTTATCTTATTTTTGAAGTTTTTTGAGATAAAAGATAAAAAGATTTTTTAGCTAAAAAAAAAATTTTAATGTACGATATTTTGCACTTTTCTTCTTTACTTCATTAAAAGTGTGAAAAGCAGTTAACCGCTGCAACACTGCTTACTACCATCAATAAAATTACAACGATATTTTATTTTTATATACAAATTCATTTACTTTATAATGAAATCCGCTGTCTGTATTTAAAAATATATGATGAATACATTGTAAAAGATGAATATATCTATTTTGAAAAGTTTAACAAAATTGATGATAACAATTGATATTAAGGATATATATATATATATTTGGGAGCCCAAATAATTATATCACTTATTTCTACTCATAAATTATCAGATTAAGATGAAATGCCATTACCAAATAATTGCCTAAAGTTTTATGTTGAGTTATGTAACAGTTTATTAAAAAAGTTTGATTTTGACAGCGAATTTTCAAAATGTGTTGAGTTCCTGGCACCTACTAATATTATGAAAAGCAATAATAAAAGTATTTCCCTCTTGACGAAATTTATTCCAAATGTTATCGATTCGAATATTATTCAACAAATTGATGGCGAATGGCGAAAATTGCTCCACTTCAACTTTAAATAATATAGTTTATTGGATGAATAGAAAATTGAAACATTTTGGGAAATCACTTTGAATGCAAATCGTTGTGATAGCTCTGAAGCTTTTCCTTGTTTGAAAAAATTTGTTTACACAGGTTTGTCAATACCAGTAGCAACAGCTAACGTCGAAAGAAATAAATTAAGAAAGAACAAACTAAGAAATAAACTAGATATACCAACATTGTGTGGTATTTTAAGGACCAAAGACTTTTTGAGAAAATCTAATCGTATTTGTACAAATTTTGAACAAACCAAAAAAATAAATAGCAAGATCAATAAAGAAATTTATAATGTAACCATAAGAAATTTATGAATTTTATGTAAACACGTTATTACTATAATTATAGGCCTTTAACAATCAAATTTAGCCTTTTCCAAATCAAATTAAGATTTTTAAAAGAAGATGTTTTGAATTTTCCCAAACAAATTCCGTATTTTACAAATCAAAAATAGCATTTTTCAAACCAAGTTCGGCATTTTAAGGACCAAAATCAGCACGTTTAAGATAAAATTCTGCATGTGTTTTCAATTGGACAATTCTGAATTTGTTTTAAAATACCTAAATTTGATTTGAAAATGTTGAACTTGAAGTTAAAATCCTATATGTAGGTGCAATAATTATTTTATGCTATTTAATTTTAATTTTATTGTTTAAGTTTAATTAAAATAAATTTGAACTGATTTTGATTTCAATAAAATCACCTTTTTGATTTTTAGTGCAAAAAAAGATTTTTTGTGCGATTTAAAGATTTTGAAAAAAAATATGGCAAGATTGGCTAGGAGACAATGCCCGGAAAGAGAGAAAGAGAGAAGAGTCTGCCAATTCTGTTCATTACATTCAATTTTTGTAAGCTTTCTAAAATATTAAAAAATATTATGAATTTTCTTGTGCGACTATTTAACGTCCAACAATTTGCTTACACAGAAAAAAATTGACAATTTTATAATGATTCAATCAACACTTTAACTAGTTTTAACGTGTACAGCTAATTAATTTTTTGCTTAATTCAATTATTGTTTAATTATTTCAATTAATTTTTTACCGAATTCATTTATTTTTCTGTTAATTGAATTGAAGTTTAAGTTAATTCAGTTAATTTTCCAATTATTTCTATAGTTAATGTTTCAATTAATTCAAACTATTTTTCAATTAACTTGATTCGTTTAATATTGGTTCTGATGTTATAAATCAGAACAGAAAAACAATCATTACGTAAATAAAAAAATTAATCGGGGCTGCATAATGCAAATGATGTTGGGTTTGAAGTTCGCATACAATAAGACTCCAGTTGAGAATTTTTTTTGGTTTTAATGATTAGAAAAGAATGTGTGCATGTTCCTTCAGCAAATAGTGAAATTTGTTTTTACTGTTTTTTTAATAATGTGTAAAAAAAATTTATGCTCCGATGAAATTCCGATTGTACTCGAAACTCAAGCCTACATTTACTACGTTTATTTAAAAATATAATTCGTTTTTAAAAAATATTTCAATTCGTCCCCTATAATTGAACTTATAAAAATATTTCAATAAATTTCTTAATTGAATTTTAAAAATATTTAAATTAATTGTTTTTTAATTGAAAAAAATTTGAATGTGTTCCATTAAACTGTTGCGTTGATTCTACAAACATCGTGATAGGTTAACATCTAATTAATTTTTCATTAAAATTAACTTTTTTCTATTGATTCCCTTGTTTTACTTTTATGTAGGCACATAAAAAGTAATCCAATTAAAAAACTAAATAAAAAAATAAAACTTTCTAATGAAACGTTTTATTGTTTTAACTACATATTTAATTAAAAAAATATATGTATTTTGAAATGAAAATTGTATGGCTTGAGTTCAAATCTGAGTTTACCCATATCTTCTTAATTTAAGAACTTATTTTTGGATAAATTTATTATTTTATTAGGAGAGTACTTTTTTATTGCAATATATACCTTAAAACAGTTCAACAATTACGTATAAATATTAATTAAATTTTTAAATGAAAAAGTTAAACTTTTTATTATGACAATAAAATTGCTAAATGTTTTCAGTATAAATTGTAATTAAAAACAAAATTTTTATTTAAAACGAAATTGATATAATTTTTAAAATAAGTCACTAAATGCACTATAAAACTACATAAATAGAATCGTAGTGGAGCATTTCTGGCGGTTAATATGATTTTCAAAATCCTGTTGTTTTTTCTTTGAAAGCAATAAAAAAGTAATTTGTTAAAAATTACTTCTGCATTTCACATTTAAACCACTTAATTAATGGATTCCGCATGTAGAAGCTCTTCTCGGGGAGTTATGCAAAAATTTATAATTTTTTATGTGATTCCCTAAGTATCTAATTTCAAAAGAAAATTGGCCACCCTGCTCAAGCATCATGCACTTGTTAAGACCAAAAAAAAGTCAGTAAAAAAACTAGTAACTGCAAACAGCAGTAACACCAAAATGTACTTACAACACCAAAGAGTTTCATTCAAAAGCCACTCAATTCGTTCACTAACTGTTAACTTAACTGTCAATTATTTTTTTTTTTGCCTTAAAAATGGTGGTGGTACTGCTGCCGCTGATGACTTGTTGCCTTGTGTTAACACTTCCCGCTCGTTTATCACATGAAATATAATGAAAAAAATCAGCACAAATATTTACCATGAAATATAAGTCACAATTCGCAAAAAAAAATTATTCTTTCATAGTTTTACATTTTACAAACACTCTATCAACATCTAGTTATAAATATAAAATCATAGTCCACAAAAAAAGGATGTCTGTTTCCTTATATCTATAGTTTTTCCAAACTCACACTTAACCAATTATTTGGTTGACCATATTTTATTATTTGAAGCAGTTTTTCTTTTAGTCATTCCTTTTCATTTTGCCCTTCTTTATGAAATTTTTATATCAAAATCATCTTGTTAGTTTAAAGTTTTCTTGTAGTTGTATGGTGTTAACAACTCAATGACGTACACAACGTTTACATAATAGAGTTGTCATTCGCACGAGAATTACTCGAATAATCGAATAATTTTTTTTGTACGAGCGAACAAATTTTTTAATTTAGAATAATTAATTATTGGTTTGGGCAATTTGTTAAATTGATAGCGCATCGGATTTTTTTCAGCAGCAGCGGAAGGGCTCCACGACCCTGATATCGAAAATGTTTTCTTTAATTAAAAAAAAGCGAGAAAGTAATAATAAATAGAATAATTAATCATAAGAGAATAAGTTGCACTTTTCGTAATCTAATTCGTTAAATAATACGGTTAAATAGTTGATATTTCTAGTCACTTGTATCTACTATCAAAAAAATCGAACAAAGAACGCAGTATTGATCCGTTCTGCTAGTCCGATGAAGTTGTTCCAGTACTACTTTCCTGATAAAATAATATGAATTTATCAAAAAATTTCTTAAAATTAAAAAAGAAATGCGTATACTTGGGTTTAAACTTATGCCAAACAATTCGCCATTTAACTAATTCGAACAAATTTTTATTTTAATTATATTCGAATATTTATTCGTTTATTCCAACGATAACAAAAAAGTATGAACTTTTGTTCGAACAATTTACAATTTGTATTTTTTTTTCGTTCGAATATTCAAATAATATTTAGAAACTACTCATTTATTAGAACCAAAAAAATATAGGAACTTTGGTTGAAAGAATTTTAAAAGCGAATAATTCAAAAACACTATAGACATCAGCAGCAGCAGCAGAAGCAGAAGTAAAAAAATATTATTACTGCATTATGTTTGTCTACAAAATAAGATCATCATCTTCATCATTGATTGCAATTCCAATTATCTATTTGCCATCACTGGCAATTCTCTTTTCAACTGAGTTTTACTTGTTCTTCATTTTATGTTTATAGACTTTACAAAAGTTGGTATTCCATGAACTCAGAAAACAAACTTAACGGCTTCTTAAAATTAAAAATACGAGTGGTGAAGCAGTCTTTACTGTAACAACAACTAATAATACAAATAACTCTTGTATCCTTTTTCTAGACATTATTTGTATAAATACAAATTTGAAATCGCATTCAACCGAGCCATCTAAACAGTGGCGGCTACATGGAAACACATACATGAACACTGATGATGGGAGCGTAGCGGCTCCTGAAAAACAACGTTGTTTCTGTTCTGCCGTGTAAGTTGAAATAAATTAATTTTAAAATTTTTCCTTGTCCTGTTGGAATATTGTCTTATTTCCAATTCTTTCTGACTAAAAATGTTACGAACTTTAGCCAAAATAATAATCACTTTGGATTAAAAACTACTAACAACTAATTTGTTCGAAAAATAATCACTTTAAATAAAAACCTACAACATGGATAACTGCTATTAAACGAAGTCCAAGGGCTGCAAGAGCATGTAGAACCACTAAGAATATACAATTAAATAATTAATTTTACGTTTGGTTTTAAGATCGCAAGCACAGATCCGATAACAACATCCTTGGCTGCTTTTTTGACGTCTGATTACTACCCCAGACAGACGCTAAGACGATCATTGAGTATTGCGTTACGCTT
Organism: Gymnocheta viridis; assembly: GCA_956483585.1. Lineage (NCBI taxonomy): Eukaryota > Metazoa > Arthropoda > Insecta > Diptera > Tachinidae > Gymnocheta > Gymnocheta viridis. The sequence goes on along the minus strand of OY101442.1, from coordinate 95,943,475 downwards.
GGTTTAGACTTTAAAGATCCCTTGTTTGGTTGTTCTTGACAACCATTTCCTTCCTTTTGATATTTTACATCACTAGTTTGGGTCCAATGGGATCCTTATGAGCATTCTGGACTTTGTAGTTAAATAAGAAGTTGCCGCGAATTGTCATTACGTATATAAATATATAGAAAATAATATCCGCACTTGTACTGATTGATCTGTCCTTGACGGAGGAGCAAGAACGGCTTCGGTAAGTGGGAAAGTGCTTGTGCATTTATTAGATAAATATGTTTTGGGATTTAGGATCACTCGATAGAGATTCGGGTAGAGGCGAGTGATTCTTAGAGTCCAACTAAACGTTTGCGGTCATTGTCGGAGTTCGGCAAAAGCCAATGTTAGATTGGAGTTCGGCGTTCAGAAAAATTTTCGCCGAACCTGATTTTTCGAGATCTTCTTGCCTTGTAAAATATTACAGTACAAAAAGTATAATATTGTCAAATTAAAAATGTTTATGTGAGTTTGATTTAATTTGATTTTATTAAATAAAAAAAGTCTCAAAATTAAAATTTTTTCTATTCATTGAAAAAAGTTCGGTTTCTAGTTCGGTGTTCGAGTTCGGTCTAAAAAATATACCGAAGTTCGAGTTCCGTTTAAAAAAGTGCTTTCGGTCGAACACTAGTGATTTGATACAAGTAGCACTCAAACATGAACATGATAATAGAATTGGTTTTAAATTTTAATACATGTGCCTCGTTTAACGAGTTATCATTGTTATGGTTCAAGGAATATGTCAACACGATAGAAAACGACGTGCCAGATTAATTTAAGGAACAGCAGGCAAAATTCAAACTGAAAAATGGACCGATTAAAGTTAATATCCTACAGTGGTTAAACTTTATAAGCCTGAAAAGGCGGCAAGGGAGAGCTGTCTATAGGCAAGCTCGCATGGTGCACTCTTGGCAGGACAGCGATAATACACTTTTCTTTAACAACGTTACAGAAAATCAAGCCATAAAATAGAAATCACAAACCCAATCACAAAATAATAAATATGCTGAAGAGTACAAAAAAAATTAAAAGAAAAATATCCACAAAAAAAATCATTACGCCGATGGATTGTTTGATATGAATTGTTTGAATGAAGTGACAATAGATCTGTCTGCTTTACTGACTGACCATGCACTAACTCAGTCGTTTATGTGTTCCCGCTTTAGTCACTTTACACAATGCAACCAGTAGCTCGTACTTTAAAAAATGATTGGATTTTGCTGTCTGTTTTGGTGTTTCTTTTCAATTGCTCCATTTTGAAAGGAAAGTATTTTATTTCTTATTTAGTGTCGGAGTCGCTATTGTGGTGTCAGCAATTCTTAATTATTATTGATTGTTTTCTTATTTTATAAATAGAGTCAGTGGGTTTTAATTGACATTTTATAAAACAACACAATAAGAGTTGCAAGAATATTTCTACTGACTTTTATTATTTTGTATATCAATTACTTAAGTCCTCCAGGAAGAATAGTTGTTTATCAATTTCATTTGGCGTCAAAAAGATTTTAGTTGGTATCCAAAGTTTATTAGTTTAAGCGTTGAAGTAAAGAGCATATGAGAATAATATTTGAAAATTTTTACAAAAGATTTGCTTAAAAAAGAGGACACCAAAGAAAACAGCAGTCCTCAAGCACCAGACTGGTATAATATCCAGGAAGTTTTAGAACTCTTACCGCGTAGGACGGATATTTAAACCGAAATAGAAAATCAAAATAACGGGACCAATCTGCAAGTAAGTCCTTGCAAATGTTTTGCAAATCCGTAAAAAATGGTGGAATTTTGAAAATTGATAATGTCCGTTAAAAATATTCTTAGATGTCCGAACATGCAAAAACTCCTTACGCCAGAACCTATAGCAGCTTATGGGACGAGGTAGGGCAGGAGTCTTTTCAACAACTCTGCAAGAACGCAAACACGCTGCACGTTTAGCACACTTTAACTAACAATAAATATTAATACACAGAATTGTCATTAGACTAAATTGACTGTTTTTCACACACTTTTCGTATTCGGCAACAAAACGTAAAAGTGCTCAATTATATCAGTTTTATCAGTGTACGAATGCATCATAAAATCTCCCAAAGGAATTAGACAGTTAACAGGTCAATTTTCTTTAAATTATCACTCGTCAAATGTTTCCCAGAGTAAATTAAGCATGTGGGTTAGGGTGGATCAATATATATATTGTATTTTTATTTATTTTTAGGTTAAGAGCCTGCGCTTTGATCTTAAATTGTGAATATAACGACCATATCCCTTTTTTACATAACAACATAGTATTGCTTTGGAGAAAAGCATATTACTGAATCCTAACGACTTTTAAGTTCTCGAGAAACTACACATAGCCAAGTACGAGAAAATTGAAGGCCAGCTTCCGGAAACACAATTCGAAAGGTTAAGTACAGATCAAAAATATTTGTATGAAATAACTATATCTGTTACAAGTGTACAATGCTACGATGGCTTATCTAACAGGTCTCCAGGAAAAATATCCCATGATTGATGGCTAACAAAAGCAAATAGAATTTTGTGTTTATTTATTCCTACATCAAATCTGACATAAGCTACAACTATTAGCAGAGTATTGTGTAAAAGTTTATAATCTAGTATGGTTTGAAATAAAAACAAATCCAACTTGCAAACATGGATCTAAAAATATTTGGAAATTGGTCACAAACTCACGATCGTGTAATTTAAGGTAATGCCTCTTTTGCTCACCCAGAAAACTTGCTTCTATCGATGTTGTTAGAAGAAAATAAAACAGTGAACAGAACCGGCAACCAGACGAATTCAAGAAGCACGAATTGCATCTCACACTGGAAAGCAACGTCGCGTGTTTGAGGTCCCGACTATTAATTTTGACGCAAGTAATCACTATTTGAAGTTATAAATTGGAATCAAAAGTTTTTCGATCTGCCAATTCTTCGGCACATCATTACTGAAGAAATAAATGTGGTAGTTGAGTGTGAAAAAAGTGACAATCGAATTTTCGAGCAGCTACCATGTCATACTCAAGCGGTGGAATGAACTGTGAAAATAGTGTCAGAAGCATTCTATGCGCTATGAAATCAAAAGAAGGTTTAATACAGACAAAACTTAAATTAAGACGAGAGATGTCCTGATTTGACAGTAAACAAGATTTTGTAACCAAAAATAACTAACACATTTTTGTGATTTTGTTTTATGTTGTATAAGAATCAATGTTTTTTTTTTTCTTTTTGGAGCTTAATTTTAATTATTTTTTTTATTATAATTTTTAATTAGTTTAAAAGTAATTTAAATGTTTTTAACAAAATTGTTAATGTTTTACTGAATAAATAAAATATTAATATTGGAAAAAAGTGCGAATAAAAATTTAAAATACTTAATTTAAATGTTTTTAGTTTTAATTAATAATAATTGATAGTAAATAAAATATTAAAATTTAAAAAAATGTTTTTTTTTTTCAAAAATATTTAATTTTTATGAACTCCGGCGTGGATTCAAGATATGACTTTTTTAAACGTTTTTTAAAGCAATTTTTATTTGTTTTAACGTAAGACAACAAAATATTAATATGTATTAGAATATGATTTGTGAACTTTTATTTTTTCTCATACATCAGTGACCCACTCGAATGTGGATCCTATTTATGATGAATTGCCAAACTAAATTAACCCATAAGCAGTCTTGAATAAGGAATACAAAATATGCAGAAACATTTTTCAGTACCTTTCCTTGCTTATGCATACTGCATGGATGTACGTACCAACTTTTTAAATATCGAAAATGACAACATGTTTAATGGTTACTTTTTAGTATAACGTGGATTCAATTCACGACCCTTTGGTCCACTTACATTTCGCCGCGCATCATCATAAACAAATTACATTTAGTTTCAACGCTACAGAGATTGTGCTATTTTCTAGCTTTCTCTGCGTCATACCATTTCTTAAGAACAAAACAGTTTTGACAATTAACACCATCTAAAGTTTGCAAATAATGTATGCACAAAAAAAGAGAAATTGTAACAATGTACCTATTTTATTGGCCACATTTATATCAGTTTATATCCGTAAAAGTTTGTTCTCATTACTATCATAATCATTTTATAAAAATCAAAATGAAAACCGTTTGCATGTTCGCACTTAAAGACAGCAGACACAAAAATTTATTCCGATTACGTTTTGATGTTTCACAATGTAACACGTTGTTGTACGCGCAAACATGCTGATAATAACATTTGACAAGATTTTATCTCACCCAAAGAGAAAAAAGGCAAAGAAGAAAAATAAAGCTGCAGCGACCAAAAAAGTACAACAGTAAGTGACAATGACCAAGCAACTTAATTCATCTTAAAGAAGTTGCTGCCGTCGATGTTGTGTTTCGCTACTGCAACGAATCAGTACCTAAGAATGAATTAAAAATTAACTCAAGTTTTGTGTTAAAGCTTTTTGTTTTAACATTTAAAATGCAACTTAAGACGCATCATAAAGTATAAGATTTAGCAGAGTTTTTTATTATAATTTTCGATCTCAATCTCAATGTTTGCATCTTATTACACACTATTTTGAGAGGGTTTAGCAAGTCATTTTTGGGTTGTGTTACTTGAATACATTTAGCTGGAATTGTTTATAAACGAAAAACTGTGAGTACTGCGAAGATGTAATTACAGTAGTACCTCCTTAATCTGTGACACACATAATTTAAAATATTATACGAATTATTAGATCGTTGGAAAAACAACTAAGTGGGGAATCTTTAAGCTGTGGCTGAAGGTAGCACATGTCACAGTTCTGTTTGATGAGGTCTAGTTTGTATCGACCACCGGGACAATGAAGACCAGATCTTCTATGCTTCAGATAGTATTCTTCACATATGCTCTCAAAGTATTTCGTCTTCACAAAACTTTCAAGGAGGCATCATGCAGAAGTGCACTTTGTAGCATGCGTATTTCCTTGGCGAAGGCTAAGGTTCTAGTAGAGTGTGCACTCGAACATCTTGAAAATGACTTTTGCATCAGAGTACCTGACTGATCTAGTGTGCAAAGGAACTACAAGGTCTTATTCCTAACAACGGCCAATTATAGTATCAGACTAAGTTTTGTTAACGGCATCCAACAGGAAAGAAAACAGTGACACTTAGGCAGAGCGACATGGCTCAATTTTTCATAGGATAATTCTAATGGCCAAATACTCAACTTACTTTCAGCCTTCTTCATATGTGTTACGCCCTGTTTGAGGAGACGAATAAGTGACATAAAAAAATATTTCACGTCAGACATACAGATATCTGTTAAGGCCTTACTATCACATGAGGTTAACTCGGGCATTATGGCGCATCTCCGAATGAAGTCGGTTTCCAGAACAAACTTTTTTGTTTGTTACTGTGGGTATCTAGCTTGCGAAATATTCCCAATTTTTGTTTTCTGCGCTGATTTTTTGCAATTTTATATTTTAAATACGCGTCTCAAGCTTTTCAGAGAGACTAGAACTTATGCAAAAGCCTTCTAGAAAACAAAGCATTTTTGATAACCTGCTGCGTGGTTGGATACTGCACTAAGCTCCTTAATTAATCGTTGCTTTTATTTTGTTGTATTCTTGAAAGCTTTTGTAGTTGACCAGCCGAAACAGCGTTCAACGCTTCAATCTCGTCTCCATTGAGTACAAAAAAATGCCGCAGATATACGAGTAAATTCACATAAAGGTTGGTACGGAGTTCGTATGGGAATTGGGGTTCCCATAAGATATTTGTGTAAAAGAAATTTACGGAATTTTAGGTGCGAAAATCTCTTAAAGAAATTTCCGTTCGCTAATACGGAGTTCCAAAAGAAAAATACAAAAATTGTTGACATTTATTGAGTATTAATTATAACATCAATTATAAGTGGATCTTATATTTCCGTCAACTGAACCAAAAAAATTTGTAGAGTTCTTACGGAAATTCTCATTTGGAAATTTACATTTATTTCTATACGGAAAAATACTTGTGAGAAGAATCTCATACAAACAAATTCATTTATAATTGGTGCTTTTTATGGGAATCTTTCAAATTTTAGTGTTAAATTTTTTTTCGCACTTTTTTCCCAAATTAATATTTTACTTATTCAGTAAAACATTAACCATTTTGTTAAAAACAAATTGCAATTGATTATTGAGGGGTATAGCTTGTTCCTATGCGCATTTCACTGTTGCTAATGCAGATCATCAGGGAACTTTACCCGATTCATTTATATTTTAATTTACAACACACAAAAACACTAAAAATTAATTACCAAGAAAAAAAAGAAAAATGAAAAAAAATGTCGTGACCAAACAATTGCCTGCACATTAATTCTTATTTTAGCTTACGAAAGTGTCTCTCCAGTTATTGTTTTAATATCCCTTTAATAGCCGCATTAACAAACAGAAATTTCTTTACGAAATTTACCAACCTAAATTTCCATAAGTCTTTACTTTTACACTTTTCAACTTACAACTTTTGTGCATCTACTTAATCGTGTAAAACGTATTAAATCCGAGTATTTTAAGGTTGAATATTTCAAGAAAACCAACATTAAACGTTTTACATTCATACATGACTCCACTCATAGTGCGAGATATGTATGTATGTGCGAGTATTACAACTGTCCGTACATGCATAAATGTTTGTATTAACGAATTTATTTTGTTAATATTCATACTTTTAAATACATTTAATACAATATCTTTTGTTTACATTTTGGTTAAAAGCAGCAAAAAAAAAACAAACAAAAAAAACATCAGCAACCAAAACAGATATGGAGTTTTGTGGCCAGAAGCGCATAAGGAAACACACACACACACACAAAACGAATGGAAAGCATACAATTCATGTAAAGCACGTATAATCCACTGACGACTTACGTTCATACCACTCGGTATTTAAAGAGGACTAAAAGTTTAAATAATGAAAGATAGAAAGAAAAAAAATATGATGCACTACCACGCGTTTTAAATAATAAATTAAAAAAAAAAAACGAGAATAAGCGTAGTATGAGTTTATTCAGAAAAAATGTACGAGATGATGCTGATATTGCTGTTGCTGCTGCTGTTCCTGATGATACATGAAGCTAAATTTTTCATATGTCCTTCTTTCTGCAGCAGTTTTACTTTGCAACAAATTGAATCTTTTGGTTGTCAGCATAAATATTAAAACCCTGCTGAGTTAATCATATCGTAACAATTAATCATCTCTATGTTTTGCAGCTAAAACTAAATAAAAAGAGAATGTATTGTTTACGTAACAGAAAACTTTTGAAAAGTTTTTTTTAGATCATTAATTGACTTTCATCCCAGATATGGATGAGTTGCTGATTAATAGGCGTTTTGTTGGCGATTTGCAAACAAAATAAATGAAAAATATGTTATTACGGTTAAGGAATGTTCTACTTTTCAACAAACGAAAGCAAATATGCTTTTTTAATTTGTAAAAAATTCATCTATTAGAAAATTAATGAAATTTTACAGAAACTGGTAGAGAATTGCTTTATGAAAACATTTTTACGATTCATGAAAGTTCGAAGGGACTACATATAACCGCGATTTTCAAGAATAATCATTTAAGAATAAACAAATGGCTAGAAATCTTTTCGAAATCACATAAAAAGCACCGAGAACTCAAGTAAGTTTTTTTTTAAATTTTCTGAAGAAGCCAATCAAAGATATTGGCGAAATATTGATATTTTAAAAAATTAAAAAATAAATAATACACATTTTTTATATAAATTGGCCTAAAGCTTGAAGAAATCTTTTATAATTATTAAAAAAAGGTCGAAAAAATAAGAGAATATTATTACATAAATACATAAAAACATAAATACTTAAATACATAAATACATAACTACAACAAACCAACAATTAAACAAACAAACCAACAAACAAACCAACAAACAAACAAACCAACAAAAGAACAAACAAACAAACAAGCAAATAAGCAAACAAACAAACCAATAAACAAACAAAGAAACAAACAAATAAACAAACAAACAAACAAACCAACAAACAAGCAAATAAATAAATACACTATCGACGCACTCCCCATGCACTGTCCACGCACTCCCCATGCACTGTCCACGCACTCCCCATGAACTGTCCACGCACTCCCCATGCACTGCCCATGCAGTGTCCACGCACTCCCTATGCACTGTCCACGCACTCCCCATACACTCCCCATGCACTGTCCACGCACTCCCCATGCACTCCCCATGCACCACCCATGCACTACCCACGCACTCCCCATGCACCGTCCTCGCACTCCCATGCACTGTCCATGCACTCCCCATGCACCGTCCACGCACTTCCATGTACTGTCCACGCACTCCCCATGCACTCCCCATGCACTCCCCATGCACTCCGCACGCACTCCCCATGCACTCCCCATGCACTTCACATGCACTCCCCAGTCACCCCACGCACTCCCAATGCACTGTCCACGCACTTCCCATGCACTCCCCATGCACTCCCCAAGTACTCCCCATGCACTCCCCATGCACTCCCAATGAACTGTCCACGCACTCCCCACGCACTCCTCACGCACTCCCCATGCACTCCCCACGCGCTCCCCATGCACTGTCCACGCACTCCCCATGCACTCCCCATGCACTCCGCACGCACTCCCCATGCACTCCCCACGCACTTCACATGCACTCCCCAGTCACCCCACGCACTCCCAATGCACTGTCCACGCACTTCCCATGCACTCCCCATGCACTCCCAATGAACTGTCCACGCACTCCCCACGCACTCCCCATGCACTCCCCACGCACTCCCCACGCGCTCCCCACGCGCTCCCCATGCACTGTCCACGCACTCCCCATGCACTCCCCATGCACTCCCCACGCACTCCCCATGCACTTCACATGCACTCCCCAGTCACCCCACGCACTCCCAATGCACTGTCCACGCACTTCCCATGCACTCCCCATGCACTCCCAATGAACTGTCCACGCACTCCCCACGCACTCCTCACGCACTCCCCACGCACTCCCCACGCGCTCCCCACGCGCTCCCCATGCACTGGCCACGCACTCCTTACGCACTCCCCATGCACCGTCCACGCACTTCCATGTACTGTCCACGCACTCCCCATGCACTCCGCACGCACTCCCCATGCACTCCGCACGCACTCCCCATGCACTTCCCATGCACTCCCCACGCACTCCCCATGCACCCCCTATGCACTCCCCATTTACCCCCTATGCACTCCCCACGCACTCCCCATGCACTCCCCATGCACTCCCCACGCACTCCCCATGCACTGGCCACGTACTCCCCATGCACTCTCCACGCACTCCCCATGCACTCTCCACGCACTCCCCATGCACTGTCCACGCACTCCCCATGCACTGTCCACGCACTCCCCATGCACTCCCTATGCACTCCCCATGCACCCCCCATGCACACCCCACGCACTCCCCATGCACTCCCTATGCACTCCCCACGCACTTCCCATGCACTCCCCACGCACCCCCCATTTACTCCCTATGCACTCCCCACGCACTCCCTATGCACTCCCCATGCAGTCCCTATGCACTCCCTATGCACTCCCCATGCACTCCCCATACACTCCCCATGCACTGTCCACGCACCCCCCATGCACTCCCAATGCACTGTCCACGCACTCCCTATGCACTCCCTATGCACTCCCCATGGAGTCCCCACGCACTCCCCATGCACCCCCTATGCACTCCCCATGCACTCCCCATGCACCCCCTATGCACTCCCCACGCACCCCCCATTTACTCCCTATGCACTCCCCACGCACTCCCTATGCACTCCCCATGCAGTCCCTATGCACTCCCTATGCACTCCCCATGCACTCCCCATACACTCCCCATGCACTGTCCACGCACCCCCCATGCACTCCCAATGCACTGTCCACGCACTCCCCATGCACTGTCCACACACTCCCTATGCACTCCCTATGCACTCCCCATGGAGTCCCCACGCACTGCCCATGCACTCCCTATGCACTCCCCATGCACCCCCTATGCACTCCCCACGCACCCCCCATTTACTCCCTATGCACTCCCCACGCACTCCCTATGCACTCCCCATGCACTCCCCACGCACTCACCAAGCACTCCCCACGCACTCCCGATGCACTCCCCATGCACTCCCCATGCACCCCCTATGCACTCCCAATGCACTCCCTATGCACTCCCAATGCACTCCCCATGCACTCCCCACGCATTCCCCATGCACTCCCCATGCACTCCCCACGCACTCCCCATGCACTGGCCACGCACTCCCCATGCACTGGCCACGTACTCCCCATGCACTCTCCACGCACTCCCCATGCACTGTCCACGCACTCCCCATGCACTCCCCACGCACTCCTCACGCACTCCCCATGCACTGGCCACGTACTCCCCATGCACTCCCCACGCAATCCCCATGGAGTCCCCACGCACTCCCCATGCACCCCCTATGCACTCCCCATGCACTCCCTATGCACTGCCCATGCACTCCCTATGCACTCCCCATGCACTCCCCACGCACTCCCCATTTACTCCCTATGCACTCCCTATGCACTCCCCATGCACTCCCCACGCACTCCCCATGCACTCCCTATGCACTCCCCATACACTCTCTATGCACCCGCCACACACCCCCCATGGAGTCCCCACGCACTCCCCACGGACTCCCTATGCACTCCCCACGCACTCCCTATGCACTCCCCATGCACTCACCATGTACTCCACATGCACTCCCCACGCACTCCCCATTTACTCCCTATGCACTCCCCACGCACTCCCCATTTACTCCCTATGCACTCCCCATGCACTGTCCACGCACTCCCCATGCACTCCCCATGCACTTCCCATGCACTGTCCACGCACTCCCCATGCACTGTCCATGCACTTCCCATGCACTCCCCATGCACTGCCCATGCACTCCCCATGCACTGCCCATGCACTCCCTATGCACTCCCCACGCACTCCCCATGCACTGTCCACGCACTCCCCATGCACTCCCCATGCACTTCCCATGCACTGTCCACGCACTCCCCATACACTCTCTATGCACCCGCCACACACCCCCCATGGAGTCCCCACGCACTCCCCACGGACTCCCTATGCACTCCCCACGCACTCCCTATGCACTCCCCATGCACTCACCATGTACTCCACATGCACTCCCCACGCACTCCCCATTTACTCCCTATGCACTCCCCACGCACTCCCCATTTACTCCCTATGCACTCCCCATGCACTGTCCACGCACTCCCCATGCACTCCCCATGCACTTCCCATGCACTGTCCACGCACTCCCCATGCACTGTCCATGCACTTCCCATGCACTCCCCATGCACTGCCCATGCACTCCCCATGCACTGCCCATGCACTCCCTATGCACTCCCCACGCACTCCCCATGCACTGTCCACACACTCCCTATGCACTCCCTATGCACTCCCCATGGAGTCCCCACGCACTGCCCATGCACTCCCTATGCACTCCCCATGCACCCCCTATGCACTCCCCACGCACCCCCCATTTACTCCCTATGCACTCCCCACGCACTCACCATGCACTCCCCATGCACCCCCTATGCACTCCCCATTTACTCCCTATGCACTCCCAATGCACTCCCCATGCACTCCCCACGCACTCCCCATGCACTCCCCATGCACTCCCCACGCACTCACCATGCACTCCCCATGCACCCCCTATGCACTCCCCATTTACTCCCTATGCACTCCCAATGCACTCCCCATGCACTCCCCACGCACTCCCCATGCACTCCCCATGCACTCCCCACGCACTCCCCATGCACTGGCCACGCACTCCCCATGCACTGGCCACGTACTCCCCATGCACTCTCCACGCACTCCCCATGCACTGTCCACGCACTCCCCATGCACTCCCCACGCACT